>OU342745.1:377526938-377867920 GCA_910589775.1 Avena eriantha
TAGGGTGGTAGGCTAATGTGTATCTCGCTCCATTCAATCAATTTTTATTGTTCACGTTTCTTCAACTTCTTAATACTACTTAATTAGCACATATGCAAATGCAACTTATAAAATGAGTTCACTATTTCTTGTTTATTTTTGACTAGGAAGTATTTCCTGAAATTTTGACTATCTAAGTAAATATCAGAAGCTTCAAGACATAAACTAGTAGGAGAGTTTGTACGCAAATCCAAAAATTAAACAAAACTTCTAATTATTTAGTCTTTTGTATGGCAACTCATTTTGAGAATTTTGCAGAGGTCCCTGACATCCATATCTCTTATGAGGATGTCATATCTCTTATGAAATTTCACATGGTATGTTTCTACCAAAAATCTAGATACATGATGTCGTCGTGTGGAACACGACACTACAATCAGGGATGTTTTAAGAGGGGATAATTAGGAGCTAGCGATGGCTTCCCCGGGACGGATTGAGCACATGCACTGCAAACACAACTATATACCCTCGGCGAGGTAACACCCCTAATCCTGCAAGGATTCAATATATGAGGGCTAAGTGCCTTATACAGGTGTTCCTAGAGTTGTATCCCGGATGAACTGGGAGAAACCGGAGGAAGAAGAAGGGTTGCTCGATCGGTCCTCTCCCAATGAAGGTGCTTCCCCCTTATATACCGGCTGGGGATGCAGTTTACAAGACATGGCCGGCTAGTGGGGTCCAGCCGGTGGGGCATAGCGCAATAGTCAGTGCTATGTTGTACATGTTGGAGATATGCCCAAGAGGCAATAATAAAAGTGATTATTATTATATCTTTGTGTTTATGATGAATGTTTACATCCCATGCTATAATTGTATTATTAGGAAACACTAATACATGTGTGTTTTGTAAACATGTAAGAGTCCCTAGTAAGCCTCTTGTTGAACTAGCTTGTTGATTGATTGATGATCATGGTTTCCTGATCATGGACATTAGGATGTGATTAATAACAAGGTTATATCATTAGGAGAATGATGTGATGGACACACACCCATAGTATGCGTAGCATAAGATCAAGTCATTAAGTTCGTATTGATGGGTTCGTAGCATGGAAAACAAAAAAATTCTACCGCAAGAACGAACAAAACCCAGATCTAATCTAGATAAAAGCCAAGATCTAATCTATTAGACATGAGCAACGAGATAGATAGGAACTAACCCTCGTAGATCCGAAAGCGTTAACGAGATTAGATCTCGTGGTTGATGTAGTCGATCACTTGCCGATCTCAAGATCGTGTGGACGATCCTTCCGGCGCCGCGATTCGGCAGCGCTTCCGCAGTCGGTCAAGTGGACGATCCTTCCGGCGCCGCGATTCGGCAGCGCTTCCGCAGTCGGTCACACGTGCGGAGTCGAAGCAGACCTTCCTCTCCCTGTTCCAGCGAGCAGCGGAGGTAGTAGATCTTCTCCACGGAATCCTAGCAGCACGACGGCGTGGTGGTGGTGGTGGAGTAGAGAATTCTGCAGGGCTTCGCCTATGCCTGTGCAGAAGAAGGTGGAGGAGAGAGGCGGCAGAGATTGGGAGTTATGAGAGCAGGGGAGGAGGGGCGCCCCTGCCCCTCTATTTAAAGAAGGGAGGGCGCCTGGGGAGGGGGAGTCCTTGTAGGACTCCCCTCCTCTCTAGGCCGGCGGATTGGGAGTGGGGGGAGGAGTCCTCCTCCCCCACGACTCCTAGTCTTTACCCACCAGGACTCCTTGATCCCTATCTTGATTTTCAAGCAAACTCCAAGATATCTTCTAGAACCTTCCGGAACATTCCGAAACCTTCTAGAATCCTCATACAAACACTCCGGAACATTTCCTAACTCGAAAAATGATCTCCTATATGAATCTTATTCTCCGAACCATTCCGGATCTCCTCGTGATGTCCCGAATCCAATCCGAGACTCCGAACAACATTCGGTCTCCAACGCATATTCCATATCTACTTAAAACAACTTCGAACCTTAAGTGTGTCACCCTACGGTTCGTGAATATGCAGACATGACAGAGACACATCTCCCATCAATAACCATCAGCGGGACCTGGAGATCCATAATGGCTCCCACATAATCAACGATGACTTCGCGATCGATTGAACCATTTACATACGAAACTAATTCCCTTTGTCTCGCGATACTATACTTATCCGAGGTTTCCATACCTAGTTCTACCTCGTTACTGATAAGTACTCTTTACTCGTTCTGTGATATGTCATCCCTTGTGACCTAGTCACATGCTTGCAAGCTAACTAGATGACATTCCACCGAGAGGGCCCAGAGCATATATATCCGTCATATGGATGGACAAATCCCAATCTTGGTTCATGCGCTTCAACACATACTTTCAGAATACCCAATGACACTTTTATAACCACCCAGTTACGAAGCGGCGTTTGATGTCATCAAACTATCCATCCGGTGATGGTGATTAACATAACCTCATGGTCGAAGGAATAGGTTACTATGTATTTGAAAGCTTACAGCAATACGAACTTAATGACTTGATCTTATGCTACGCTTACTATGGGTGTGTGTCCATCACATCATTCTCCTAATGATATAACCTTGTTATTAATCACATCCTAATGTCCATGATCAGGAAACCATGATCATCAATCAATCAACAAGCTAGTTCAACAAGAGGCTTACTAGGGACTCTTACATGTTTACAAAACACACATTATTAGTGTTTCCTAATAATACAATTATAGCATGGGATGTAAACATTCATCATAAACACAAAGATATAATAATAATCACTTTTATTATTGCCTCTTGGGCATATCTCCAACAGTCTCCCACTTGCACTAGAGTCAATAATCTAGATTACATGGTAATATACCGAACACCCATGGCGTTTTGGTGTTGGTCATGCTTTGCCCTAGGGAGAGGTTTAGTCAACGGATCTGCCACATTCAAATCAGTGTGTACTTTGCAAATCTTTATGTCACCATCTCGGACATACTCGCGAATAGCGTGGAAACGTAGCTTGATGTGCTTCAGCTTGCTATGTTACCTTGGCTCCTGTGCATTAGCTATGGCACCTGTGTTGTCACAGTAGATGGCCATCGGGTCCAACGCACTGGGAACCACGCCAAGTTCAATAATGAATTCCTTCATCCAAACGGCTTCTTGTGCAGCCTCCGAAGCAGCTATGTATTCCGATTCAGTTGAAGATTTCGCCACAACGCTTTGCTTCGCACTCCTCCAGCTCACTGCAGCACCATTTAAAATAAATACGTATCCCCACTGTGACTTTGAGTCATCCGGATCGGTGTTCCAACTAGCATCGGTGTAACCATTTACAACAAGCTGTTCATCACCTCCATAAGAAAGAACCATATCCTTAGTCCTATTTAGGTACTTTAGGATATTCTTGACCGCTGTCCAGTGCTCCATTCCAGGATCACTTTGATATCTGCTAGTCAAACTAACAGCATGTGCTATATCCGGTCTTGTACACAGCATGGCATACATGATAGAACCTATGGCCGAGGCATAGGGAATATTATTCATTTTCTCTCTATCTTCTGCCGTAGCTGGACTTTGAGTTTTACTCAAGGTCTTACCTGACAACATGGGCACGGACCCTTTCTTGCTGTCTTCCATTCTAAACTTCTTTAGAACTTTGTCCAAGTATGTACTTTGTGAAAGCGCTATTAGGCGTCTTGATCTATCTCTATAAATCTTGATGCCTAGAATGTATGCCGCTTCGCCAAGATCCTTCATTGAAAAACTATTATTCAAATAGGTTTTGACGCTATTAAGAAGTTCTATATCATTCCCAATCAACAATATGTCATCCACATATAGAACTAGGAATGCTACAGAGCTCCCACTAACTTTCTTGTAAATACAAGCTTCTCCATAAGTTTGTATAAATCCAAAGTTTTTGATTACTTTATCAAAACGTTGATTCCAACTCCGGGATGCTTGCTTCAGTCCATAAATGGAGCGCTGAAGCTTGCATACCTTGTCAGCATCTTTAGGATCGACAAAACCCTTGGGTTGTACCATATACAACTCTTCCTCAATGTCACCATTAAGGAACGCCGTTTTGACATCCATCTGCCAAATCTCATAATCGAAATATGCAGCAATTGCTAACAAAATCCTCACAGACTTTAGCTTCGCTACTGGTGAGAAAGTCTCATCATAGTCAACTCCTTGAATTTATCGGAACCCTTTCGCGACAAGTCGATCTTTATAGACGGTAACATTACCATCATCATCTATTTTTCTCTTGAAAATCCATTTGTTCTTGACAGCCTTACGGCCATCCGGTAAGTCCACCAAAGTCCACACTTGGTTTTCGTACATGGATCCCATTTCGGATTTCATGGCTTCTAGCCATTTGTCGGAATCTGGGCTCACCATAGCTTCTTCATATGTCGCAGGGTCATCAGCGTTGTCCACCAACATGACGTTCAAGGCAGAGTCATACCAATCAGGAGTGGTACGAACCCTCGTTGACCTGCGAGGTTCAGCAGTAACTTCACTTGAAGTTTCATGATCATTATCATTAGCTTCCTCTCCAATTGGTGTAGGCGGCACCAAAACATCTTCCGGTGCTGCGCTACTCTCAAATCCGAGAGAAGGTTCAATAACCTCATCGAGTTCTACTTTCCTTCCAGTCACCTCTTTCGAGAGAAACTCCTTCTCAAGAAAGGATCCATTCTTTGCAACGAAAACTTTGCCTTCGGATCTATGATAGAAGGTATACCCAATTGTTTCTTTAGGGTATCCTATGAAGACGCATTTCTCCGCTTTGGGTTCTAGCTTATCAGGTTGTAACTTCTTTACATATGCCTCGCAACCTCAAACTTTAAGGAACGACAACTTAGGTTTCTTACCAAACCACAATTCGTACGGTGTCGTTTCAACGGATTTAGATGGTGCCCTATTTAAAGTGCATGCGGCTGCCTCTAATGCATAGCCCCAAAATGATAACGGTAAATCTGTAAGAGACATCATAGATCGGACCATATCTAAGAGAGTTCGATTACGACGTTCGGACACACCATTACGCTGTGGTGTTCCCGACGGTGTCAACTGTGAAAGTATTCCACATTTCTTTAAATGCATGCCAAACTCATAACTCAGATATTCACCTCCCCGATCAGAACGCAGAAATTTAATCTTCTTGTTACGATGATTTTCCACTTCACTTTGAAATTCCTTAAACTTCTCGAAAGTTTCGGACTTATGTTTCATAAAGTAGACATACCCATATCTACTCAAGTCATCCGTGAAAGTGAGAACATAACGATATCCACCACGCGATGCTACACTCATTGGACCACACACATCGGTATGTATTATTTCCAATAAATCTGTAGCTCGCTCCATTATTCCAGAGAATGGAGTCTTAGTCATTTTTCCCATTAGACATGCTTCGCATCTTTCAAGTGATTCAAGAAGTCCATCAGAATGGAGTTTCTTCATATGCTTCACTCCAATGTGACCAAGACGACAGTGCCACATGTATGTAGAATTCTCATTCAATTTTATTCGTTTGGCATCTATGTTGTGAACATGTGTATCACCACTATCGAGATTCAGTAAGAATAAACCATTCATCTCAGGTGCATTACCATAAAAGATATTACTCATATAAATCGAACAACCTTTATTCTCGGACTTTAAAAGAGTAACCGTCTCGCAATAAACAGGATCCAGATATAATGTTCATGCTTAACGCAGGCACCAAATAACAATTATTTAAATTTAAAACTAATCCCGAAGGTAGATGTAGAGGGAGCGTGCCGACGGCGATCACATCAACCTTGGAGCCATTTCCAACGCGCATCGTCACCTCGTCTCTTGCCAGTCTTCGTTTATTCCGCAGCTCCTGTTTCGAGTTACAGATATGAGCAACCGAACCAGTATCAAATACCCAGGCACTACTACGATTACTAGTAAGATACACATCTATAACACATATATCAAATATACCTTTCTTCTTGATGTTGCCGTTCTTCAGATCCGCCAGGTACTTGGGGCAGTTACGCTTCCAGTGACCAGCACCCTTGCAGTAGAAGCACTCAGTTTCAGGCTTAGGACCAGCCTTGGGCTTCTTAGCAGGTGCGGCAGCTTTCTTGCCGTCCTTCTTGAAGTTGCCCTTGTTCCTAGGCTTGCCCTTTTTCTTGAAATTGGTGGTCTTATTGACCATCAACACTTGGTGCTCCTTCTTGATCTCCACTTCAGCAGTTTTCAGCATGGACGACAGTTCAGGCAACGTCTTGTTCATGCAGTGCATGTTGTAGTTCATCACAAAGTTCTTGTAACTTGGTGGCAGTGATTGAAGGAGACGGTGAATCCCCAATTCATTAGGAATCGATATTCCCAACTCTTGGAGCTTCTTTGCGTACCCAGACATGGTGAGCACATGCTCGCTAACGGAGCTTCCTTCTTCCATCTTATAGTTAAAGAACTTTTCGGAGGCCTCATAGATCTCCATGGCCGCGCGAGTCTCAAAAATTAGCCTGAGCTCCTTAATGATCTCGAACGGGTCGTGGTGCTCAAAACGCTGTTGGAGCTCCGCTTCTAAACCGTACAGGATGGCACACTGAACTGTGGAGTAATTATTTTTCCGAGTGGCGAAAACATTCTTTTTGTCATCGGTGGCATTATCTGTAGGTGGGTCACCTAGCGGTGCATCGAGCACATAGGTCAACTGACCAGCCCTGAGGACGATCTTCAGTCCACAGAACCAGTCCGTGAAATTGCTTCCATTGTTTTTAAGCTTTTCTTTCTCTAGGAACGCATTGAAATTGATGGAGGGGGTCGCCATAATCTACAATAATTTGCAAGTAGTTTATACTAAGTTTATGATAAATTGAGTTCAAATTTAATTATTAAACTAACTAGGTGAACTCCCACTCAAAACAACATCCCTCACATTGTCTTAGTGATTACACGAACCAAGTCCACTACACCAAGTCCGATCTTCACGAGAGAAGATGTAGTTTCATCGGCGAACAATCTTCATGTTCATCATATCAATTATATGACTCATGCTCTACCTTTCGGTATTCCGTGTTCCGAGACCATGTCTGTACATGCTAAGCTCATCAAGATAACCTTAGTTTCCGCATGTGCAAATCTGGCTTGCACCCGTTGTATGCACACGTAGAATCTATCACATCCGATCATCACCAGATGCTTCGAAACGACGAGTCTTAGCAGCGGTGCCAACTAAGGGTGAACACTTTATTACTTGATATTTAGTGAGAGGGATCATCTTATAATGCTACCGTCGCGATCTAAGCAATACAAGATGCATAAAGGATAAACATCACAGGCAATTCATAATTAGTGTGATATGATATGGCCTTTTCTTCTTGCGCCTTTGATCTCCATCTCCAAAGCACGAACATGATCTCCATCATCACCAGCATTGCGTCAAGGTCAGTGGCACTGCTTCATGGTTGTCCATCATCACCAGCAACTATTACAACTACTTGGAATAAAGTTATTACAAGATGAATAGACACGCAGGTCTTAACAGAATTAAAGACAACCATTAGGCTCCTGCCGGTTGCCATATTACAACAAGGATCATTGCATACATCAAATACAATCACAGTCACATGTTGGCCATATCACATCACAAAACCCCTGCAAAAACAAGTTAGACGCCTCTAATTTTCTTTGCAAGTTTTACGTGGTTTGGGGCTTTCGTGTAAGACCGATCTTACCTACGAACAAGAACCACAACGTTGATACAAGTGTTGTCAAGATGCTCATTGTAAATTGAATCTTAACTATGGTGGGAGAGACAGACACCCGCAAAGGCACTTGTGCAAAGCAAGTTGCACGTCAAGCGTGGAGCAAGTCTCATGTGCGATGACATGTAATGTTAGCCCGAGCCGCTTCATCCCACCATGCCGCAAGATGCAAAGTACACGCTAAGACACCGACAACAAAAGCATCAACGCCCACAAAAACATTGTGTTCTACTCGTGCAACAGATCTACGCATAGATACGGCTCTGATACCACTAATGGGTTCGTAGCATGGAAAACAAAAAATTTCTACCGCAAGAACGAACAAAACCCAGATCTAATCTAGATAAAAGCCAAGATCTAATCTATTAGACATGAGCAACGAGATAGATAGGAACTAACCCTCGTAGATCCGAAAGCGTTAACGAGAATCTCGTGGTTGATGTAGTCGATCACTTGCCGATCTCAAGATCGTGTGGACGATCCTTCCGGCGTCGCGTTCCAACAGCGCTTCCGCGGTCGGTCAAGTGGACGATCCTTCCGGCGCCGCGATTCGGCAGCGCTTCCGCAGTCGGTCAAGTGGACGATCCTTCCGGCGCCGCGATTCGGCAGCGCTTCCGCAGTCGGTCACACGTGCGGAGTCGAAGCAGACCTTCCTCTCCCTGTTCCAGCGAGCAGCGGAGGTAGTAGATCTTCTCCACGGAATCCCAGCAGCACGACAGCGTGGTGGTGGTGGTGGAGTAGAGAATTCTGCAGGGCTTCGCCTATGCCTGTGCAGAAGAAGGTGGAGGAGAGAGGCGGCAAAGATTGGGAGTTATGAGAGCAGGGGAGGAGGGGGCGCCCCTGCCCCTCTATTTAAAGAAGGGAGGGCGCCTGGGGAGGGGGAGTCCTTGTAGGACTCCCCTCCTCTCTAGGCCGGCGGATTGGAAGTGGGGGGAGGAGTCCTCCTCCCCCACAACTCCTAGTCTTTACCCACCAGGACTCCTTGATCCCTATCTTGATTTTCAAGCAAATTCCAAGGTATCTTCTAGAACCTTCCGGAACATTCCGAAACCTTCTAGAATCCTCATACAAACACTCCGGAACATTTCCTAACTCGAAAAATGATCTCCTATATATGAATCTTATTCTCCGAACCATTCCGGATCTCCTCGTGATGTCCCGAATCTAATCCGAGACTCCGAACAACATTCGGTCTCCAACGCATATTCCATATCTACTTAAACAACTTCGAACCTTAAGTGTGTCACCCTACAGTTCGTGAATATGCAGATATGATAGAGACACATATCCTATCAATAACCATCAGCGGGACCTGGAGATACATAATGGCTCCCACATACTCAACGATGACTTCGCGATCGATTGAACCACTTACATACGAACCAATTCCCTTTGTCTCGCGATACTATACTTATCCGAGGTTTGATCGTCGGTATCTCCATACCTAGTTCTACCTTGTTACTGATAAGTACTCTTTACTCGTCCCGTGATATGTCATCCCTTGTGACCTAGTCACATGCTTGCAAGCTAACTAGATGACATTCCACCGAGAGGGCCTAGAGCATATCTATCCGTCATATGGATGGACAAATCCCAATCTTGGTTCATGCGCTTCAACACATACTTTCAGAATACCCAATGACAACTTTATAACCACCCAGTTACGAAGCGGCGTTTGATGTCATCAAAGTACCCATCCGGTGATGGTGATTAACACAACCTCATGGTCGAAGGATTAGGTTACTATGTATTTGAAAGCTTACAGCAATACGAACTTAATTACTTGATCTTATGCTACGCTTACTATGGGTGTGTGTCCATCATATCATTCTCCTAATGACATAACCTTGTTATTAATCACATCGTAATGTCCATGATCAGGAAACCATGATCATCAATTAATCAACAAGCTAGTTCAACAAGAGGCTTACTAGGGACTCTCTTATGTTTACAAAACACACAAGTATTAGTGTTTCCTAATAATACAATTATAGCATGGGATATAAACATTCATCATAAACACGAAGATATAATAATAACCACTTTTATTATTGCCTCTTGGGCATATCTCCAACACGTATTGCTGTAAGCTTTCAAATACATAGTAACCTATTCCTTCGACCATGAGGTTATGTTAATCACCATCACCGGATGGATACTTTGATGACATCAAACGCCGCTTCGTAACTAGGTGGTTATAAAAGTGTCATTGGGTATTCTGAAAGTATGTGTTGAAGCGCATGAACCAAGATTGGGATTTGTCCATACATATGACGGATAGATATGCTCTGGGCCCTCTCGGTGGAATGTCATCTAGTTAGCTTGCAAGCATGTGACTAGGTCACAAGGGATGACATATCACGGAACGAGTAAAGAGTACTTATCAGTAACGAGGTAGAACTAGGTATGGAGATACCGACGATCAAACCTCGGATAAGTATAGTTTCGCGAGACAAAGGGAATTAGTTTCGTATGTAAATGGTTCAATCGATCGCGAAGTGATCGTTGAGTATGTGGGAGCCATTATGGATCTCCAGGTCCCGCTGATGGTTATTGATGGGAGATGTGTCTCTGTCATGTCTGCATATTCACGAACCGTATGGTGACACACTTAAGGTTCGAAGTTGTTTTAAGTAGATATGGAATGTGCGTTGGAGACCGAATGTTGTTTGGAGTCTCGGAATGGATCCGGGACATCACGAGGAGATCCGGAATGGTCTGGAGAATAAGATTCATATATTGGGGATCATTTTCTAAGTTAGGAAATGTTCCGGAGTGTTTGTATGGAGATTCTAGAAGGTTTCGGAATGTTCTGGAAGGTTCTAGAGGATTTCTTGGAGTTTGCTTGAAAACCAAGAAAGGATCAAAGGAGTCCTGGTGGGGCAAGACACGGATTCATGGGGGAGGAGGACTCCTCCCCCCTTCCCACCGCCGGCCATAGGAGGGGAGTCCTACAAGGAATCCCCCTCCCCAGGCGCGCCCCCCCTTAAATAGAAGGGCAGGGGCGCCCCCTCCAAGCCCTCTCCTATAACTCCCAATCTATGCCGCCTCTCTCCTCCACCTTTCTTCTACACAGGCATAGGCGAAGCCCTGCAGAATTCTCTACTCCACCACCACCACCACGCCGTCGTGCTGCTGGGTTTCCATGGAGAAGATCTACTACCTCCGCTGCTCGCTGGAACGGGGAGAGGAAGGTCTGCTTCGACTCCGCACGTGTGACCGACTGCGGAAGCGCTGCCGAAACGCGGCGCCGGAAGGATCGTCAACTTGACCGACTGCGGGAGCACTGCCGGAACGCGACGCCGGAAGGATCGTCCACATGATCTTGAGATCGGCAAGTGATCGACTACATCAACCACGAGATCTAATCTCGTTAACGCTTTCAGATCTACGAGGGTTAGTTCCTATCTATCTCGTTGCTCATGTCTAATAGATTAGATCTTGGCTTTTATCTAGATTAGATCTGGGTTTTGTTCGTTCTTGCGGTAGAAATTTTTTGTTTTCCATGCTACGAACCCATCAGTGGTATCAGAGCCGTATCTATGCGTAGATCTGTTGCACGAGTATAACACAATGTTTTTGTGGGCGTTGATGCTTTTGTTGTCGGTGTCTTAGCGTGTACTTTGCATCTTGCGGCATGGTGGGATGAAGCGGCTCGGGCTAACATTACATGTCATCGCACATGAGACTTGCTACACGCTTGACGTGCAACTTGCTTTGCACAAGTGCCTTTGCGGGTGTCTGTCTCTCCCACCATAGTTAAGATTCAATTTACAATGAGCATCTTGACAACACTTGTATCAACATTGTGGTCCTTGTTCGTAGGTAAGATCGGTCTTATGCGAAAGCCCCAAACCACGTAAAACATGCAAAGAAAATTAGAGGCGTCTAACTTGTTTTTGCAGGGGTTTTGTGATGTGATATGGCCATCATGTGATTGGGATTGTATTTGATGTATGCAATGATCCTTGTTGTAATATGGCAACCAGCAGGAGCCTAATGGTTGTCTTTAATTCTATTAAGACTTGCGTGTCTATTCATCTTGTAATAGCTTTATTCCAAGTAGTTGTAATAGTTGCTAGTGATGATGGACAACCATGAAGCGGCGCCACTGACCTTGACGCAATGTTGGTGATGATGGAGATCATGTTCGTGCTTTGGAGATGGAGATCAAAGGCGCAAGAAGACAGGGCCATATCATATCACACTTATTATGAATTGCCTGTGATGTTAATCCTTTATGCATCTTGTATTGCTTAGATCGCGACAGTAGCATTATAAGATGATCCCTCTCACTAAATATCAAGTAATAAAGAGTTCACCCTTAGTTGGCACCGTTGCTAAGACTCGTCGTTTCGAAGCATCTCGTGATGATCGGATGTGATAGATTCTACGTGTGCATACAACGGCTGCAAGCCAGATTTGCACATGCAGAAACTAAGGTTGTCTTGACGAGCCTAGCATGTACAGACATGGTCTCGGAACACGGAATACTGAAAGGTAGAGCACGAGTCATATAAATGATATGATGAACATGAAGATTGTTCGCCGATGAAACTACATCTTCTCTCGTGAAGATCGGACTTGGTGTAGTGGACTTGGTTCGTGTAATCACTAAGACAATGTGAGGGATGTTGTTTTGAGTGGGAGTTCACCTAGTTAGTTTAATAATTAAATTTGAACTCAGTTTGTCATAAACTTAGTCTAAACTACTTGCAAATTGTTGTAGATTATGGCGACCCCCTCCATCAATTTCAATGCGTTCCTAGAGAAAGAAAAGCTTAAGAACGATGGAAGCAATTTCACAGACTGGTTCCGTAGACTGAAGATCGTCCTCAGGGCTGGTCAGTTGACCTATGTGCTCGATGCACCGCTAGGTGACCCACCTGCAGATAATACCACCGATGACGAAAAGAATGTTTTCGCCACTTGGAAAAATCATTACTCCACAGTTCAGTGTGCCATCCTGTACGGTTTAGAATCGGAGCTCCAGAAACGTTTTGAGCACCACGACCCATTCGAGATCATTAAGGAGCTCAGGCTAATTTTTGAGACTCGCGCGGCCATGGAGAGCTATGAGGCCTCCGAAAAATTCTTTAACTGTAAGATGGAAGAGGGAAGCTCCGTTAGCGAGAACGTGCTCACCATGTCTGGGTACACTAAGAAGCTCCAAGAGTTGGGAATATCGATTCCTAACGAATTGGGGATTCATCGTCTCCTTCAATCAGTGCCACCAAGTTACAAGAACTTTGTGATGAACTACAACATGCACTGCATGAACAAGACGTTGCTTGAACTGTCGTCCATGCTGAAAACTGCTGAAGTGGAGATAAAGAAGGAGCACCAAGTGTTGATGGTCAATAAGACCACCAATTTCAAGAGACGGGGCAAGCCTAAAAACAAGGGCAACTTCAAGAAGGACGGCAAGAAAGCTGCCGCACCTGCTAAGAAGCCCAAGGCTGGTCCTAAGCCTAAAACTGAGTGCTTCTACTGCAAGGGTGCTGCTCACTGGAAGCGTAACTGCCCCAAGTACCTGGCGGATCTGAAGAACGGCAACATCATGAAGAAAGGTATATTTGATATATGTGTTATAGATGTGTATCTTACTAGTAATCGTAGTAGTGCCTGGGTATTTGATACTAGTTCGGTTGCTCATATTTGTAACTCGAAATAGGAGCTGCGGAATAAACGAAGACTGGCAGGAGACGAGGTGACGATGCGCGTTGGAAATGGCTCCAAGGTTGATGTGATCGCCGTCGGCACGCTCCCTCTACATCTACCTTCGGGATTAGTTTTAAATTTAAATAATTGTTATTTGGTGCCTGCGTTAAGCATGAACATTATATCTGGATCCTGTTTATTGCGAGACGGTTACTCTTTTAAGTCCGAGAATAAAGGTTGTTCGATTTATATGAGTAATATCTTTTATGGTAATGCACCTGAGATGAATGGTTTATTCTTACTGAATCTCGATAGTAGTGATACACATGTTCACTACATAGATGCTAAACGAATAAAATTGAATGATAATTCTACATACATGTGGCACTGTCGTCTTGGTCACATTGGAGTGAAGCGTATGAAGAAACTCCATTCTGATGGACTTCTTGAATCACTTGATTTTGAATCACTTGAAAGATGCGAAGCATGTCTAATGGGAAAAATGACTAAGACTCCATTCTCTGGAATAATGGAGCGAGCTACAGACTTATTGGAAATAATACATACCGATGTGTGCGGTCCAATGAGTGTAGCATCGCGTGGTGGATATCGTTATGTTCTCACTTTCACAGATGACTTGAGTAGATATGGGTATGTCTACTTTATGAAACATAAGTCCGAAACTTTCGAGAAGTTTAAGGAATTTCAAAGTGAAGTGGAAAATCATCGTAACAACAAGATTAAATTTCTGCGTTCTGATCGTGGAGGTGAATATCTGAGTTATGAGTTTGGCATGCATTTAAAGAAATGTGGAATACTTTCACAGTTGACACCGTCGGGAACACCACATCGTAATGGTGTATCCGAACGTCGTAATCGAACTCTCTTAGATATGGTCCGATCTATGATGTCTCTTACAGATTTACCGTTATCATTTTGGGGCTATGCATTAGAGACAGCCGCATTCACTTTAAATAGGGCACCATCTAAATCCGTTGAAACGACACCATACGAACTGTGGTTTGGTAAGAAACCTAAGTTGTCGTTCCTTAAAGTTTGAGGTTGCGAGGCATATGTAAAGAAGTTACAACCTGATAAGCTAGAACCCAAAGCGGAGAAATGCGTCTTCATAGGATACCCTAAAGAAACAATTAGGTATACCTTCTATCATAGATCCGAAGGCAAAGTTTTCGTTGCAAAGAATGGATCCTTTCTTGAGAAGGAGTTTCTCTCGAAAGAGGTGACTGGAAGGAAAGTAGAACTCGATGAGGTTATTGAACCTTCTCTCGGATTTGAGAGTAGCGCAGCACCGGAAGATGTTTTGGTGCCGCCTACACCAATTGGAGAGGAAGCTAATGATAATGATCATGAAACTTCAAGTGAAGTTACTGCTGAACCTCGCAGGTCAACGAGGGTTCGTACCACTCCTGATTGGTATGACTCTGCCTTGAACGTCATGTTGGTGGACAACGCTGATGACCCTGTGACATATGAAGAAGCTATGGTGAGCCCAGATTCCGACAAATGGCTAGAAGCCATGAAATCCGAAATGGGATCCATGTACGAAAACCAAGTGTGGACTTTGGTGGACTTACCGGATGGCCGTAAGGCTGTCGAGAACAAATGGATTTTCAAGAGAAAAACAGATGATGATGGTAATGTTACCGTCTATAAAGCTCGACTTGTCGCGAAAGGGTTCCGACAAATTCAAGGAGTTGACTATGATGAGACTTTCTCACCAGTAGCGAAGCTAAAGTCTGTGAGGATTTTGTTAGCAATTGCTGCATATTTCGATTATGAGATTTGGCAGATGGATGTCAAAACGGCGTTCCTTAATGGTGACATTGAGGAAGAGTTGTATATGGTACAACCCAAGGGTTTTGTCGATCCTAAAGATGCTGACAAGGTATGCAAGCTTCAGCGCTCCATTTATGGACTGAAGCAAGCATCCCGGAGTTGGAATCAACGTTTTGATAAAGTAATCAAAAACTTTGGATTTATACAAACTTATGGAGAAGCTTGTATTTACAAGAAAGTGAGTGGGAGCTCTGTAGCATTCCTAGTTCTATATGTGGATGACATATTGTTGACTGGGAATGATATAGAACTTCTTAATAGCATCAAAACCTATTTGAATAATAGTTTTTCAATGAAGGATCTTGGCGAAGCGGCATACATTCTAGGCATCAAGATTTATAGAGATAGATCAAGACGCCTAATAGCGCTTTCACAAAGTACATACTTGGACAAAGTTCTAAAGAAGTTTAGAATGGAAGACAGCAAGAAAGGGTTCGTGCCCATGTTGTCAGGTAAGACCTTGAGTAAAACTCAAAGTCCAGCTACGGCAGAAGATAGAGAGAAAATGAATAATATTCCCTATGCCTCGGCCATAGGTTCTATCATGTATGCCATGCTGTGTACAAGACCGGATATAGCACATGCTGTTAGTTTGACTAGCAGATATCAAAGTGATCCTGGAATGGAGCACTGGACAGCGGTCAAGAATATCCTAAAGTACCTAAATAGGACTAAGGATATGGTTCTTTCTTATGGAGGTGATGAACAGCTTGTTGTAAATGGTTACACCGATGCTAGTTGGAACACCGATCCGGATGACTCAAAGTCACAGTCGGGATACGTATTTATTTTAAATGGTGCTGCAGTGAGCTGGAGGAGTGCGAAGCAAAGCATTGTGGCGAAATCTTCAACTGAATCGGAATACATAGCTGCTTCGGAGGCTGCACAAGAAGCCGTTTGGATGAAGGAATTCATTATTGAACTTGGCGTGGTTCCCAGTGCGTTGGACCCGATGGCCATCTACTGTGACAACACAGGTGCCATAGCTAATGCACAGGAGCCAAGGTCACATAGCAAGCTGAAGCACATCAAGCTACGTTTCCACGCTATTCGCGAGTATGTCCGAGATGGTGACATAAAGATTTGCAAAGTACACACTGATCTGAATGTGGCAGATCCGTTGACTAAACCTCTCCCTAGGGCAAAGCATGACCAACACCAAAACGCCATGGGTGTTCGGTATATTACCATGTAATCTAGATTATTGACTCTAGTGTAAGTGGGAGACTGTTGGAGATATGCCCAAGAGGCAATAATAAAAGTGATTATTATTATATCTTTGTGTTTATGATGAATGTTTACATCCCATGCTATAATTGTATTATTAGGAAACACTAATACATGTGTGTTTTGTAAACATGTAAGAGTCCCTAGTAAGCCTCTTGTTGAACTAGCTTGTTGATTGATTGATGATCATGGTTTCCTGATCATGGACATTAGGATGTGATTAATAACAAGGTTATATCATTAGGAGAATGATGTGATGGACACACACCCATAGTAAGCGTAGCATAAGATCAAGTCATTAAGTTCGTATTGCTGTAAGCTTTCAAATACATAGTAACCTATTCCTTCGACCATGAGGTTATGTTAATCACCATCACCGGATGGATACTTTGATGACATCAAACGCTGCTTCGTAACTGGGTGGTTATAAAAGTGTCATTGGGTATTCTGAAAGTATGTGTTAAAGCGCATGAACCAAGATTGGGATTTGTCCATCCATATGACGGATAGATATGCTCTGGGCCCTCTCGGTGGAATGTCATCTAGTTAGCTTGCAAGCATGTGACTAGGTCACAAGGGATGACATATCACAGAACGAGTAAAGAGTACTTATCAGTAACGAGGTAGAACTAGGTATGGAGATACCGACGATCAAACCTCGAATAAGTATAGTATCGCGAGACAAAGGGAATTAGTTTCGTATGTAAATGGTTCAATCGACCGCGAAGTCATCGTTGAGTATGTGGGAGCCATTATGGATCTCCAAGTCCCGCTGATGGTTATTGATGGGAGATGTGTCTCTGTCATGTCTGCATATTCACGAACCGTAGGGTGACACACTTAAGGTTCGAAGTTGTTTTAAGTAGATATGGAATGTGCGTTGGAGACCGAATGTTATTCGGAGTCTCGGAATGGATCCGGGATATCATGAGGAGATCCGGAATGGTCCGGAGAATAAGATTCATATATTGGGGATCATTTTCTAAGTTAGGAAATGTTCCGGAGTGTTTGTATGGAGATTCTAGAAGGTTTCGGAATGTTCTGGAAGGTTCTAGAGGATTTCTTGGAGTTTGCTTGAAAACCAAGAAAGGATCAAAGGAGTCCTGGTGGGGCAAGACACGGATTCGTGGGGGAGGAGGACTCCTCCCCCCTTCCCACCGCCGGCCATAGGAGGGGAGTCCTACAAGGACTCCCCCTCCCCAGGCGCGCCCTCCCCCTTAAATAGAAGGGCAGGGGCGCCCCCTCCAAGCCCTCTCCTATAACTCCCAATCTCTGCCGCCTCTCTCCTCCACCTTTCTTCTGCACAGGCATAGGCGAAGCCCTGCAGAATTCTCTACTCCACCACCACCACCACGCCGTCGTGCTGCTGGGATTCCGTGGAGAAGATCTACTACCTCCGCTGCTCGCTGGAACCGGGAGAGGAAGGTCTGCTTCGACTCTGCACGTGTGACCGACTACGGAAGCGCTGCCGAAACGCGGCGCCGGAAGGATCGTCAACTTGACCGACTGCGGGAGCGCTGCCGGAACGCGACGCCGGAAGGATCGTCCACACGATCTTGAGATCGGCAAGTGATCGACTACATCAACCACGAGATCTAATCTCGTTAACGCTTTCGGATCTACGAGGGTTAGTTCCTATCTATCTCGTTGCTCATGTCTAATAGATTAGATCTTGGCTTTTATCTAGATTAGATCTGGGTTTTGTTCGTTCTTGCGGTAGAAATTTTTTGTTTTCCATGCTACGAACCCATCAGTACATACTGCTACAGCTTTAGCCCGCGTCGGATGGACGTCCCATTGCATAGTCCGGGGGCGCCGCTCCTTTATCTGACACGCTGTAGGGGAGCTAGAGGCGTGCTACCGTACATGATCCGGAGGCATGCTTGTGGTTTCAGCATCACGCACTCCGAATAGCCGGTACAGATTCCGAGGTGACCAGATGGAGCAGGCCAACCGGCTTGTTCTTATGGTTGACCGACTAGATGGGCCAGCCGTTTGCTCTTGATTGTCGACTGGTTGGAGTCAGCCAACCGGCCTGGTCTTCATACTTGCTGGCCATCCGGCCTGACCTTCTGGTTAAGGGCCATCCAACCCAGCTTAGCCTACTCGGGGGTAATCCCCTCGACACATGATACTTTTATTTTTATTTTTCAAAAGTACATTCATATATACTCAAATGATATTATTCTGTTATTTTATTTTTCTTAAAGTTCAAATTTGAGAAAAAATCTCTATTTATTTGAAAATTCATTCTATAATAGCGTTGTAATTTTTAAATTATGTTTTTGATACCTAAGATTTTTTGAAATTTTAGAACCTTTAGGTTTGTGAGAATTTTTCAAAATTTTATAAAAACTGAAGCACGGTTTAAATTTTTGATAAGAGAACTATAAGATATAAACCAGAACCACCTCGGGTTAGGATATTTTCTCGATTGTATGTTTTAAAGATCTCCATCTTGACATTTAATGATATTAAAATATATAGATTGTCACACATACAAAGACAAACACTTATGCATCTACTACATAATTTATTCCATCATGAATAATTAATTAAAATAGAAATTTTATTATAACCTAATAATTTAAATTTATAATAATCAAACTATTAAGTGATAAATTACAACTTAATAATAAAGAATACTATAAATAACTCACAATTATTGTTATGTGCTAATTATGCCATCTAACTAAATAAAATTGTCATAATGCAAGTGTAGGAAACATAAACTCAAATAAGTATAACAATTTAGTATAAAACAGATTTGTTTTTATTTGTTCCGTGCCTTTTTTTGTTTGGATTGGCCTGTGTGCTAGCCTAGTACGACGAAACCATATGACGATACCAAGATAATAAATCTATTATTTTCTAAACACAAACAAATCTTGCATAGTAAATAACAACAAGATATAAGCGATATACATTTAAATAAAACAAGATGATACGACCAATACACAATTCGGAATGTAAGCTCTTGGAACGTTATGAAGATGCAACGTCAATTCAAGTCAACTCTCTTGTTCTCAAGATAGGTGTACACACAATATATCCTTAAGTTTTTGTAAGATTCATTTTTCTTTGCGAAATAGACCATAGATCAGCCAATCAAACCAGTAGCACAAGGACACTTCAAAAATAACATCGAGATTTCTCAGGGCCTGGTCATCTTCTTCTCTCATGAACGAGCTGATGATGTGTTGACTCGTCTATCCAATATATAAACCTTGGATGAAATACACCGAGATTTTTTCTAAAATATTTATAGATACATGTGTATCTCGATAAAGAGAGACAATTAATTTGATACAGAGGGAGCAGTTCAGATTTCATGAGGAGGTGGTAACTAAATGGAATATATCTGAGCACATCCCGTACGAGGTAGTAAGAGCATCTCCACTTGTTGGAGGCCCCAGGAATGTTTCGCCGGATTTGACAAACATTTGGCCTGGGGGCCAATTTTTTTCCAGTTGTGTGCACCCTAGGTGGTTGGTGGAGGATAATTGGAGGAGAGATGGCCGGTGGATGGGGAGAAAAGGAGGCGAGAGAGGGAGAAAAAGAGAAGAGTGGCCAGTAGGGGAAGAAAAGGAGGAGAGAAAGGCTAAAAGTGGGCCAAAAGTGGACTAAAAAAGGTAAATCCGGATCCCCGGCTGCCCCCGGTGCGCCGAGGTTGGCCTGGGGTTGCCGATGTATTTTAGGACAAATTCCGAACAAAAACGAGACTCTAGGGGTGCAACTAGGCTTTTTCCTCGATTCCAACAAAAAACAACGTATTTCAGGCCTGGGAGGGGCGCTCACGGGGGACTGGGTGAATATGCTCTAAGCAAGAGTCATGAGGGCATATCCACCGACACGACCCAACCTGTCCGAACGTGTCCGAACGGATGCGCGGGTCGGTCGCGCCCCCTCTAGCGACACAACCCATCCGGACTGACACATCTGGCCTGACCCATCCGTGCACCAAATTTGGGCAACGTTTGCGTTAGTCCGGACATCGCGTGTGTCCTCCCGTGTCCTCCTGCGAGGGTCGAGGGTCCGCATGGCAGCGACCCAATAGCCTTCTTCCACTAGCCATCAATGGAGAGAGGTAGGTTCCTCGGCTGGCCGCGCCGCTGACGCTTCCCCTCCCGTGTTGGCGCTGCTGCTCGACGCCTGCACTCTTGTCGCCACACATCAATGTCGTTTGTCATGGTGTGGAACATGGAAGTGCCATCGGGGATGGCATGAAGGGGACAATCAGGATGATATCGGTGGCTACTCGCAACGGGTTGGGCACAGATACTACAAACACAGCGATGTACCCAGGTTTGGAGCCCTCTTGTCGAGGTAACACTCCTACTCCTGCAAGGATCTACTATATGGGGAGAGAATGCTCAATACATGTGCTCCTTGAGCTGTTTCCCTAGCTGCTATGGAGAACTAGAGGAAAATGAACTACTGAATTGGTGGAATCTAGAGAACTTGGAGCTTGTAACCTCTCATGTCTACCTAGAACCCTACCACTACCCCCCCTTATGTACTGGTTGGGAGAGGTAGGTTACATTGTGGGGTATAGGGTTTATAGTTTGGGCTTTGGGTTTACAAAGAGGGCCAGCTGGCCGGGCCTAGCCAGTGGGCTAGGACCTGGTCAAGCCTTCAGTACAGGGGGGACAGAGCTACAGTGTCCCAACATCGTTGCTTTGGGCGTCACCCAGCGCTTTACTCATCATCTTAGCTCTTTACTCGTCAACCGATGCTTTACTCGTCAGTCGGCGCTTTACTCATTAGCTTCCAGCCTTGGCGCTTTGGCACCATCTTCTTGTAGCACCATCAGGGCGACGCGCCAGCCTATCCAGTCAAGGGTGTGCTCAGCAAGGAGCATCACCCCCTCTGTATCTTTGGCCAGCGGATTCGAGGCGGCCGGGTAGAGGTGGCTACCCAGCCGGCTCTTCGGGTCACTCGGCTAGACTGGCCAGCCGGGGAATCTTGCAGGCGGACCGGATGGAGTGTTCCATCCAGCTATGGCTCTTTGTCTTGCGGCCATCCGGCCAGGCCTCCCTAGAGCCGGCTAGTTAGAGCCTGGCTTGGCCTACCTGGGGGTCATCCCCCCGACACTAGTCCCCGAGCGCGTTGGGACTTCGTCTTGTGCAGAAGTTCTTGCATGGTCATTAGCTGAGCTGAAATGATTGTTGATGAAGATCTGGTTGCAAGCTTGTCTTGTAGTGTTTGTCGTTTTCTGGCTCGAGATGCTTATTGTTCCCCGGCTAGAGTTTTACTGGCTACGCGACCGGTGGCCCACTCACAGGGTGCCATACGGGGCCCTTCAAGAATGGCTCGCCGCCATCTCGAAGGAAACACTAGCAGAGGATTGGACCTTCTCCTGTCGGCCATACCAGTGCGACCAGCTACCACCGAAGGTTAACTTCTTTCTTTCCTCTCCGGGTGGATTTTTCCTGAGGGATCTCTTCTTGCTTCTTATTTATGCCCTGTTGCGTAGCTCTTTACGGCACAACCAGCGGAGGACGACATGTGGGGGGACGAGCTTCCCCTCTTCTCGGCTGACTTCAAGCCGTAGAAGTACCCTCAGACGGATCCGGAGTGCTTCCCCACCCGGGCTGATGAGGGCTGCGAGTACCTGCCTGGTGAGTATACTTTCCTTGTCCTTATCTGTTTTGCCCATCTTTTAGCTATGCGCTTGACGTTCTACCCATGCACTGGAGCAGCTGCACATAGCGAGGATGCGGACCTGGCTGAGGTCACCACGCTGCAGGATAGGAGGAAGCGGGTCGCCTCGACTGGTACCGCCCCAACCGGTGGGGGCTCGAAGAGGGCCCGCCGACCGAGGGCCACGACCGTCGCGCCAAGCATCGTTGGGTTCGTGCCTTTGCTCATTTTCTACTTGTGGCCACTAGCTTGCCCTTTTCTTAACGTTCCCTTGAGCTTTGCATGTAGTGAGGCGATGTCCGTTGCTGGCTCTTCAACCATCACCACCGCGTCCGCCCTCCCCCAGCTAGGGATGAAGGGCATGCTGCACCGGCTAAAGCCTCCGCTACCGCGCCGGCTGAGGCTTCTGCGGGTGCGGTGGGGTCAGTGCCGTCGGCTGCACCCATGGCCTTGCATCGGGCTTCCGCCGCCTCCAAGCTCGTCGAGGTACTTTTGGCTGGGCGCGGTGGCTCGGCTACTCCTCCCCTCCAGCTGATGGAAGGGACACAGCCGGTCATGAGCGAAGCTCGGACGGGTTCCGCCGCCTATCGGGTGGAGAGCCTATGGAGGTGGCGCTGGAGGCTTCTGCGTAGCCGGCCGCGGGAGACAGTGGGCGGGAGGTGGTTCTCGGCTCTGGTGGTTTGGGTGTCGGGGTTCCGGAGGCATCACGTGCGGCTTCCGGCAGCAACGATGACCTCTAGGTTACCGGCTGGCAGGCAGCCCGGGTCGCGCCGCTGCTGGACCCTGTCCTGGTGCAGCTCTCTGAGTCAGTGCCCGTTGCCCTCGGCCTGGCCCGCCACCTGGTTGAGGTGATGGAGCAGGGGCTTGGCCAGGCCAAGGCACTAGGGGCTTCCCTTGAGGCAAATATCTCCTTGTTGTGTTCGTCATTTTTCTCTTCACCGGTTCCCCTGTTTTTACGTCTTCTTTTCCGCAAAAAAGTGTTTGCTGATGCCGCCAAGACCACACAAGACCTGGGCCGTAAGATTGCTCGCTCTACCATGTCCTCTCGATTGCAAGAATTTTTGCGTTTCTTGTTGACCATTGGGTACCCTCCTGCAGCTCTGTTAGCAGACAGGAACCGGGAGGTGGAGAGGTTGAAGGCGGAGGTGCTCCGGCTGGAGGGATCCAACCAGGCTCGGCAAGCCCAGATTGGCGAGCTGTTGGAGCATCAGAAACGGATGGAGGTCAAAGTCGGCCAAGCCAAGAAGGTCACCGATACCCGGACTAGGGTGCTCAAGAATCTTGAGAAGCTCTACGCCCAGCAGACGGAGACCTTGAAGAATTCTCAGACCCGGGAGAAGGAGGTGATGTCGGAGTTATGCCAGATTGCCGAAATCGTTGTTAGTAAGTGACTCCTTCCTAAGCTGAGTTGCTCTTCGTGTGCTATAGCCGGTATATAACAATTGCTTCTTTCCTAGGCAGCTCAGTATCCTGAGGTGGTTGATCAGGCTCTAGCGCGTATCCTCGAAGCGGATGCCAGACGCGACCTCCATCTGGGGGAGCTGGTAACAGTTGTCCGCGAGGAGGCTAACCAGCTGCGTGGCACTGCCCTGGATGTATGTGCCTACATCTGGCCTGACACCGCCTTCCCTACCATCATGAAATCCCTGGCCACCCAACTTGTTGATGCTCTTGGTCTGATGGACGCGGCGCGGAAGTGGGCGACGCATGGCGGCACAGAGATAGTGTTGGCGTTGTTGAAGTATTGGTATTCTGACATGGATCTTAGGAGCCTGTCTCGAGGATTCCGGCAGGGGACTAGCTACGACCAGCTTCGCGCCGAGATTCCTGACATCCGCTCTTGCAATGTCAAGATCGGGAGCTTCGTCCAGCTGGACGGGGACTTCAGCGATCTGGCTGGCACGGAGACGTACTCCCATGACCCCCTGCCGGCTGAGGCTGTAGCCCCAACAGAAGCTCCGGCTGTGCCAACCTCCGACCCAGCCAATGGCGCCTCCAGCAGCCAAGCTCCGGCGGATGTGCCTGCCCCTTCAGCTGACCCTTGAGCCTGATCCCTGGAATACCAGGAGTATTTATACCGGTTGGAAACTTTTCTTTTGCCTGTGGTTGTCTTGCCTTTTGTGAACAATTTGTTTTTGTTCTATATTGAACTCTGGTGGGAGCTTCGTCTCCCTTTGTGATGTTGTCTTGTGCTTTTTGTTTGCACTAGCTGTTTGCTTGATTTGCACTTGCTATGTGCATGTTTCTGTGTGGGGGTGCGCGAGCGCACCCACTAGGTGTAGTCCCCGAGGTTCGGGCCGGCTAGAAAATTCAGCCAGGTCGAAGCTCCTTTGTATTGTTTCTAGTTGTAGGTTGTTGTGTGGGGGCACGCGAGCACACCCATAGGGTGTAGTCCCCGAGGATCGGGCCGGCTGGCGAATTCAGTTGGGTCGAAGCTCCTTATCTGTTCTTCTGCCGTCTGGGAGGCGATTAGCATCCAGCTTTGGTACTTGGTTTGTACTTTGGCTCATGCAAAAAACGAGACACAAGTGATGGTTTGTTGTGTTATATATGTATAAGAGGTGTTGGGTCCGCAGCATAGAACACAAAAAATTTCCTACGATGAGAACTATACGCCAAGATCTATCTACTAGATACAGAGCAACAGGTGGACATACATCCATGGAGAACTTACCCTCAAAGACAACGAGTTTTGTTAACGAGTAGGAACTCATGGTTGATGTAGTCGTACGCTTGCCGATCTCAAGATCATGTGGAAGTCCGAGCGCCGCAAATCAGCAGCGCATTCGTCCTCGCACACACGTTCAAGCCACCGGACAACCTCCACCTCCTCGCTCCAGCGAATCAGCGGAAGTAGCAACTCCTTCCAGACGCAAGGCCACCGGGAACATGTATCTCGCTAATCCGAGACCATGGGGAAATATCTAGAGGGGGAGAGAGATCCTTCACGAGGAGGTGTGAGGATGAAGGAGGGAATGGGTGGCCTTTTATAGGAGGAGGGGGGTTCCCCCTCTCTCCATGGCCGGCGCATGGGCGGTGACCCCTCACCTCCCCCATTCATGTGGTGGTAACCCCTCCACATTAAAATGCCCCTTAACATTCTCTTTTAAAGTCTCCACTTTAAATGCATTAAATTTCTCCAAATTTAATGCTCTCTCATTTAATAAAACTCTTTTATTTATTTTATTCAGAATTTTGTTAATTACTTTAATTAACAAACATTCACATAAAACCCCTTGCAACATTTCAATATTACAAGCAGAACCACTTTCTGCAATTTCACCCGAGACAATTCCGGTTTCTATCGAAACAATTCCTGTTTCTGTCGAAACATTTCCTGCGCTTTGCAAACCTTTTGTCTGGAACATATGTGCTCCTAAATAGTGTCCGGCAACCCTTAAGTGTGTCACCCTATGGTTCGCGAATAATGCAGACATGATTGAGACTCCTCTCAGATCAATAATCAGAAGCGGGACCTGGAGATCCATACTGACTCCTGCATATTCAACGATGACTTCTGTGATCGTGAGAACCTTTAACGTCAGCAATTTAATCCCTTTGTCTCATGATATAATACATGTCCGAGATTCGATCATCGGTATCCAAATACCTAGTTTGATCTCGTTACCGACATGCACTCTTTTCTCGTTCCCGTGATATAACATTCTAGTGATCACATCACTTGCTTGCAAGCTATCTTAATGTGATATCACCGAGAGGGCCCAGAGTATATATATCCGTCATCTGGATTGACAAATTCCACTCTTGATCCATGAGCCTCAACATAACACCTTCGTAGTACTGAACCCATCTTTATAGTCACCCTGTTACGGTGTGACGTTTGATGTTATCAAGATACTCTTCCGGTGTGAGCAATTAACATGATCTCATGGTCTAAGGACTATGACTAACAGGGTGACTATAAAGATAACATCAAACGTCACACCGTAACAGGGTGACTATAAAGATGGGTTCAGTACTACGAAGGTGTTATGTTGAGGCTCATGGATCAAGAGTGGAATTTGTCAATCCAGATGACGGATAGATATACTCTGGGGCCTCTCGGTGATATCACATTAAGATAGCTTGCAAGCAAGTGATGTGATCACTAGAATGTTATATCACGGGAACGAGAAAAGAGTGCATGTCGGTAACGAGATCAAACTAGGTATTTGGATACCGATGATCGAATCTCGGACATGTATTATATCATGAGACAAAGGGATTAAATTGCTAACGTTAAAGGTTCTCACGATCACAAAAGTCATCGTTGAATATGCAGGAGTCAGTATGGATCTCCAGGTCCCGCTTCTGATTATTGATCTGAGAGGAGTCTCAATCATGTCTGCATTATTCGCGAACCATAGGGTGACACACTTAAGGGTTGCCGGACACCATTTAGGAGCACATATGTTCTACACAGAAGGTTTGTAAAGCGCAGGAAATGTTTCGATAGAAACAGGAATTGTTTCGATAGAAACCGGAATTGTTTCGGGTGAAATTGCAGAAAGTGGTTATGCATGTAATATTGAAATGTTGCAAGGGGTTTTATGTGACTGTTTGTTAATTAAAGTAATTAAAAAAATTCTGAATAAAATAAATAAAAGAGTTTTATTAAATGAGAGAGCATTAAATTTGGAGAAATTTAATGCATTTAAAGTGGAGACTTTAAAAGAGAATGTTAAGGGGCATTTTAATGTGGAGGGGTTACCACCACATGAATGGGGGAGGTGAGGGGTCACCCCCCCCACCCCCATGCGCTGGCCATGGAGAGAGGGGGCACCCCCCCTCCTCCTATAAAAGGCCACCCATTCCCTACTTCATCCTCACACCTCCTCGTGAAGGATCTCTCTCCCCCTCTAGATATTCCCCCATGGTCTCGGATTAGCGAGATACATGTTCCTGGTGGCCTTGCATCTGGAAGGAGTTGCTGCTTCCGCTGATTCGCTGGAGCGAGGAGGTGGAGGTTGTCCGGTGGCTTGAACGTGTGTGCGAGGACGGATGCGCTGCTGATTTGCGGCGCTCGGACTTCCACACGATCTTGAGATCGGCAAGCGTACGACTACATCAACCACGAGCTCCTACTCGTTAACAAAACTCGTTGTCTTCGAGGGTAAGTTCTCCATGGATGTATGTCCACCCGTTGCTCTGTATCTAGTAGATAGATCTTGGCGTATAGTTCTCATCGTAGGAAAATTTTTGTTTTCTATGCTGCGGACCCAACATGCTTGCGGGGTGCGTCAAACTCGATGTCACTTGGAAGGACCGCATGTGCTCCATAGATGACGAAGCATGGTGTGTAGCCGGTGGAGCGGTTTGGCGTGGTGCGTAGGCTCCACAGCACAGCTGACAGCTCTTCTATCCAGCATCCAGGGGATCTCATCACTGGCTCGGTCAGTCTTGGCTTGATTCTGGCTAGGACCAGATTGCTCGCTCGCACTGTCCATTGTACTGGGGGTGTGCGACGAGGCTAGGTCCAGGAGGATGCCCTTGTCTCTGCATAAGCGTGAAGGCCCCTTTGGCAAAGTTCATGCCGTTGTCGGTGATGATGTTGTTGGGGTAGCTGAAGCGCGTGATGATGTCGGTGAAGAACTGACCACTATCGGTCCATCCAGCTTCTTAATTGGCCTTGCCTCAATCCACTTGGTGAACTTGTCTACCGCCACGAGCAGGTGCGTCATGCTGGATCGTGCCGTTTTGAAGGGGCCTACCATGTCCAAACCCTAGACGGTGAATGGCTAGGTGATGGGGATTGTCTTGAGTGCAGCCGATGGAGTGTGCTTCTACTGGCTGAATCGTTGGCAACCATTGCATGCCTTTACCACTGGCTCAACGTCTTCCAGCGCCATGGGCCAGTAGAACCTGTGGTGAAATGCCTTTTCCACTATGGCTCATGATGATGCCTGATGACCGCACTCGCCTTGGTGAATGTCTACTAGCAGCATGATTCCTTCGTCTTGATTTACGCAGTGCTGATAGATTCCTCCCCTGCTGCGCTTATACAACTCATTATTGATGATGGTGTACGCACTTGCCCTGCACTTCACTTGCCTTGCCTCAACCTATTCGTCAGGCAGATCCCCTTTGGTCAGGAAGTTCATGAATGGCTTGCCCCATGGAGGGGTTTCCCAGATGGTGTACACAGTCTCCATGATCAGCTTGATTTCTTTGCACATGACTGGCTCGGGCTCATCGGGTGGCCTACCGGGTGGAAGAACAGAGCCGCTAGTCCCCGGATTGCTGGAGCTAGCTAGGAGTTACGTGGACTTTGACCCGGTAGTCCCCAGGATGGAGGCGTGATACGTTGCTAACGTATCCATAATTTTTGATATTCCATGCTTGGTTTTATCTACTTTCTTATGTTTTGTCCACACTTTGGAGTACTTTCTATACACTTTCTTGGACTAACCTATTAACAAGAGCCACAGTGCCAGCTGCCTGTTTTCTACTGTTTTTGGTTCTAGGAATGTCAGAAAATGAATATTCTCGGAATTGGACAGGACAAAATCCAAAGTCAGTTTTTCACCGAGGGGGGACATGGAGCCAGAATACAAGACAGAGAGGGGCTAGGGGGCCGCCACACCACCTGGCTGCACGGCCCAACCTGGCCCGCGCCAGGGCGTGGTCTGGCTGCCCTAGGCACCCCCTCGGCCTCTCCTTTTGCCTATAAGATGCCTCCGATATAGAAACCCTAAGTACCCGATCAAAATTCCACATAAGAGTCTGTAGCCGCCGTCATCTCCATCCCTAGATCAGGAGGGATCTGAAGCTCTTCCCATACCCTGCCGGAGAGGGGAATTCACCCTGGAGGCCTTCTTCATCACCATGCATGCCTCCGGTGTGATGCGTGAGTATTTCATCTCTAGACTACGGGTCCATGTAGTAGCTAGATGGTTGGTTCTCCTCTGTGCTATCATGTTTAGATCTTGTGAGCTCCGTTCATGATCAAGATCATCTATTTGTAATTCCTACATGTTGTGTTTGCGGGGATCCGATGGATATTGAGATGCTATTTCAGATTGATTATTGATTCTATCATGTCTTTTTTATTTGTGATCTTACATGGTTTCCATTGTTAGTAGCTATCTTGGCCAAGTAGATGCTAGCAACTCCAAGATTTAGTATTTATGCTTGATAGTAGGTTCATGCCTCTAGTAATCTAGGGAAGTGATAGAAATCTCTAAGATATTAGATGTGTTGTTGCTACTAGGGAGAAAACAACAATCCTTTGTTCATAGAACAATCGTATTGTTTACTTTACATGCAATACGTAATGCAATTATCTGTTGCTTGCAACTTAATACTAGAGGGGGTTCGGATGATAACCTGAAGGTGGATTATTAGTCATAGATGCAGTTGGATTACGGTCTATGTATAATGTTGTAATGCCTAATCGAATCTCAAAGGAGTCAAGATGAATAGTATATGCTTATTGCTTTCTCGATGTTTGTCAATTGTCCCGGTGTAATTTGTTCACCCAACATGTTATCTATCTTAAGGAGAGCCACCACTAGTGAAGTATGGACCCCGGTTCTTTCTTTTACCATCAATCTACAATCAACTGTTTACTGCTTTCTATTTACTTTCTGCAAACTATTACTTTCTTCCATTTGATACGTTTAATCCTTTGTTTTCAGAAAAATTGGTGTGATTGACAACCTCATCGCAAGTTGGGGCAAAGTTCTGTCATTGTGTAGTGCAGGTCTCCACGTTTTTGCTGACGCAGGTAGTGCGCCCTACCAAAGTCCAGCTAGCAACACCTTTGGGGTGTTTCCTTGCTCCTACTGGATTGATAACCTTGGTTTCAAAACTGAGGGAAAACTTGTTGATGTGCTCATCATACCTTCCTCTTGGGGTTCCCCAACGAGCTTGATATATTTTGGGCCATCAAGCTCTTTTTATGGCGCCGTTGTCAGGGAGTCAAGGACATCTTCACAAGGGGAGTCCCTCATAACCAATCTCTTTACTTTGTTATTTTTGTTTTGCTTAGTTTACTTTTGCTTTGTTTGCTTGTTTCTTTATCAAAAACACACAAAAAATAGTTTTACTACTTTACTTTCTTTATTAAAAACACAAAAAATTATGTCTTTCTATAGTTGTTACCTCTTCCTTAGCTCACCATGTTGATCCCTAAATTCACCTTGAAAGACCTTTCAACAGGTAGTGGTTCTATAATTGGAAAAGATAATATTGAAGAATTCTTTAACCATGTTAGTAAGCATGAGGATATTGAGGATAGATCCCTTGCAGAACTTGCTCCAAATTATGAAATTGATGCTGCTTCTTTAATTCACATGTTGGAAGCTAGGTTTGTTAACCTTAACCCCTTAATGCAAGTAATGTTTCTTAAACTTAAAGATATTGAGGACCCTGAAAAGAGAGATTTTATTCTGGAAACTTTGCTTAAGGAATTCTATGATGTTGCCAAAAAAGCTAGAAAAATCTTTGAACGTTTTAATATGCTAGGCTCATGTGTAGATGTTGTTGGTACACGAGAAAATATGAAAAAAACCAAACCTAATGGGGAGGAAATCAAGATACCAATACCATTCAAACTTGTAGCAATGCATGAAGCCATAGAAAAGAATCTTGACTGGATTGTTCCCGAAAACCCATTTGATGAAAATAGTGAACCCAAGAGCGTTGAGAAAGGATCCTCATGAACTTATTTGGATGAGATACCTTGTCTTGTTGAAGAAATTTCTGGTATTAATCTTGATGCTTCTTCACTTGAGAACACTTGATTCTTTTTCTTGCTTCTTATGCCTAACTTAAAGTCGTTAAAGAAAGTTCTTATTGGGAGATAACCCAAAAGTTTTAGATGAGTCTTGGAAGTTATTACCTCTATAATAACCGCTCCTTATCCTTTTTATTTGCTTTTTGTGCCAAGAGTAACCTCTAATGAGAGAGAAGTAATGATTGGGAAAGTTGTTGTCCCGAAACAGATTTCTGTGCTTCACCGTAAACATTCGTGTGAAATCTCTGTACGTCCTTTTGAGGCGTGATTTTTTGTGCTTTTGCCCCAGGTTGTTATCTAACTTTCGTTAGTTCAACACTTTTCGATTTGAGAAACATACGGTCTTCGAAAAAATTCGTCTTTACCTGCTAGTCTGTTTTGACAAATTTCTGCCATTATTTGTGTCTGCTTCTTGTTGGTTCCTTTTTGAGTTCTTTTAGGGAATTTAGCAATTTGAAGGAAGTGCTATAGTAGCTTGTGTTTTAATGGAAGTTTTATTGGTGTTTGAACTGAACCTAAAGACTTATTATCTTGAATGCACTAATGTTGCTAATAAAGATTGTGTGAAGTTTTCTATGAAGGAAAATTTTCAGGTGTATGGAAGAAATGAGTAATGAGATGAAGGATGGACTAAAGCTCAAGCTTGGGGATGCCACGCGTGTCACCCCAAGAAATATCCAAGAATTACAAGCGTAAAAGCTTGGGGATGCCCAAGGCATCCCCTCCTTCATCAATAAAAATCACAGGTTTCTCCACACACTTCATTTTTATTGTTTCATGCACAGTTGTGTTGTTCTTGGAGCGTCTTATTTGTCGTTTTGTTTTGGTTTTTCGTTTGCTTGGTTTTCTTAGTTTTCTGAATAAATTGGTTGGACCCCCTCTTTCATGCATTGGTTTTCAAATAGTTTGGTTTGAATTGGAAAAGAGTAGGAAAGTTCATGCTTAAGTGGTAAAGAGAGCTTGTTTTTGACTGTGGCCTATGCTTTGTCATGCCATGCTTGATATTTATTTGGCTTTATGCTTAGTATTCTTTGTTGTATCATGAAATGTTATAAACAATTGAGATTGCTTAATGTGCCTTTGAAGAATCATGAATCCTGTTAGCATATTAAAGCATAGTATTGTGGTATTCTCCTTTGATGCTTTATTTGGGTTGACTTGGCACATGCTCACACCATGTTATGACTATTCCAAGTCACCATAGCCTTTATGATCCTTTAGTTTTCAACTTGTAGTATCACTCTATGCTTTGATCAATGATGTTTTGTCGCTCTGCATGATTATGGCCATTATTGCTCTCTTAGTTGGTCGCTCCCAGTCGTTTGCTAGCCTCCATAACCAAGTATGAGTTCTACTCATGCATCCAACTCCTAAAAACAAGTTATTCCAAAGAGTCCACCATACCTACCTATTAGCATATGCTATTCCAAGTATATTCATGTTTTTATCTATCTTCTGAATTAAACTTGTTATGAGAAAACTAGAGATTAAAGCTCTCACGAACTTGATGGCACACTTTACTTTTCTTTCCCTTAATAAACTTGAACCATTGTGTCGTCTATGTTGTATATGCTTGCACTTATATGTTGGGGATTAGCAGAACCATGTTGTCATGGGGAACGCTTTCAACATTGCACTTGTACTTTGTACCTAGTTGATATCATGCTCTTTTGTCTATGGATGTCGTCGGTGTGAAATGAAAGGGGAGCTTGTAAGTCCATGGAGTTATCTATGTGTGTTAGAAAAATGCCTGGGCCGCTGGTCTAATCCATGCTGTCATGGTGGAAACCTGCAGCGTAACCATAATGAGCTATCTATGAAGCATTCTTCTTATAAAAAATAGTCAGATATTGAGAAAAAAGAGAAAAAGAAAAAAAGAGATATGAGAAAAGAGGAAAGAGGAAAGAGAGAAAAAAGCACCATATTCCCATGGTAAATAAGAAGATTGCTGAGATGCTCGTTGTCTGCTTGCCTTGTCATTTTTATACGGGGATTCTTCTGTATCATCGGGCAAGGGGTACCCCATTGGCGGATCTCTATGATACACATGTACTTACTATGACAAGAACTTATCGGTAACTAAACTTGAGTAGCATGAGGAGCGGTCCTCGTATTCAAGGGACGTGAGATTTCCAACTTATACTTCGTCAAGCATATACAACATAGTTTGTTCACTTTAACCTTAATCACTTAAAGATGCTTATGATAGGGGCAATGAGAGCTGAAAGCTATTAAGTACCATAATTTTTGGAAGCTCTTTATGAAATTTGAATCCCTACTTCCTTCTATGAAGGTCTTACTTTTACATTTATGTTGAGACTCCACCTTCTATCTTTATGCACCTACTTTGAGAGCATAGTGGCCATTCTTAGTTCTATGTGCATTGTCCCAAGACTTGTTGATTAATGCATAGCTTTGATACTGCTTGTTTTAAACTATTTGTATCTAGTCACTCTTATGAGCTTTGAAGGTGTCCTATGCATTTATGTTTGCTACTCTAAGAGGGAAAAGCTGAATGCCACTATGCTATGTTTCCTTTATGTGAAACAAACAAACGTCTAGCAAAGCATTGTTATTCATGAATCTTTTGTTTGTGCCTTTTCATGTTGCAACATAGTTGCTATATCTTATTGCTAGAACTTTGTCTTTCATGTTATGATTGAAGTACTATGATCCCAGCTATCATTTTTTTACAAATACTTTGATCAATTTTATGATGGTGCATGTCACCTCAAAAATTATTCTTTCTTTTTATCACTTACCTACTCGAGGACGAGTAGGAGTTAAGCTTGGGGATGTTGATACATTGCTAACGTATCCATAATTTTTTATGTTCCACGCTTGGTTTTATCTACTTTCTTATGTTTTGTCCACACTTTGGAGTACTTTCTATACACTTTCTTCGACTAACCTATTAACAAGAACAATAGTGCCAGCTGCCTGTTTTCTGCTGTTTTTGGTTCCAAGAATGTCAGAAAATGAATATTCTCGGAATTGGACGGGACAAAAGCCAAAGTCAGTTTTTCACAAAGGGGGACCTGGAGCCAGAATACGAGACGGGGAGGGTCCAGGGGGCTGCCACACCACCTGGCCGCGTGGCCCAGCCTGGCCCGTGCTAGGGGGTGGTCTGGCTGCCCTAGGCACCCCCTCGGCCTCTCCTTTCGCCTATAAGATGCCTCCGATACAGAATACCTAAGTACCCAATCAAAATTCCATGAAAGAGTCCGTAACCACCGTCATCTCCATCCCTAGATCAGGAGGGATCTGAAGCTCTTCCCAACACCCTGCCGGAGAGGGGAATTCACCCTGGAGGCCTTCTTCATCACCATGCAAGCCTCCGGTGTGATGCGTGAGTAGTTCATCTCTGGACTACGAGTCCATGTAGTAGCTAGATGGTTGGTTCTCCTCCTTTCTGTTATCATATTTAGATCTTGTGAGCTCCGTTCATGATCAAGATCATATATTTGTAATTCCTACATGTTGTTTTTGCGGGGATCTGATGGATATTGAGATGCTATTTCAGATTTATTATTGATTCTATCATGTCTTTGTTATTTGTGTTCTTGCATGCTTTTCGTTGTTAGTGGCTATCTTGGCCAAGTAGATGCTAGCAACTCCAAGAGTTAGTATTTATGCTCGATAGTGGGTTCATGCCTCTAGTAATCTGGGGAAGTGACAGAAATCTCTAAGGTACTAGATGTCTTGTTGCTACTAGGGAGAAAACAACAATCCTTTGTTCATAGAACAATCGTATTGTTTACTTTACACGCAATGTGTAATGCAATTATCTGTTGCTTGCAACTTAATACTGGAGGGGGTTCGGATGATAACCTGAAGGTGGATTATTAGTCATAGATGCAGTTGGATTACGGTCTATGTATAATGTTGTAATCCCAACGAATCTCAAAGGAGTCAAGATGAATAGTATATTCGTATTGCTTTCTCGATCTTTGTCAATTGCCCCGCTGTAATTTGTTCACCCAACATGTTGTCTATCTTAAAGTGAGCCACCACTAGTGAACTATGGACCCCGGTCCTTTCTTTTACATCAATCTACAATCAACTGTTTACTGCTTTCTGTTTACTATCTTCAAACTATTACTTTATTCCATTCGATACATTTAATCCTTTGTTTTCAGCAAAACCGGTGATATTGACAACCTCATCGCAAGTTGGGGCAAAGTTTTGTGGTTGTGTTGTGCAGGTCTCCATGTTGCTGCTGACGCCGGTAGTGCGCCCTACCAAAGTCCAGCTAGCAACACCTTTGGGGTGTTTCCTTGCTCCTACTGGATTGATAACCTTGGTTTAATAAGTAATGGAAAACTTGCTACTGTGCTCATCATACCTTCCTCTTGGGGTTCCCCAACGAGCTTGATATATTTTGGGCCATCAAGGCGACAGTCCCCAGGTGTGGCGTGTGATGGCTCAATGCACGATGCCCAGAAAAATGCTTGATGGCGGTATTGATGTAGAGCTCGTTGGGAATGCCAAGAGGAAGGTATGATGAGCACAGCAGCAAGTTTCCCTCAGTTATGAAACCAAGGTTTAATCGAACTAGTAGGAGCAAGGAAACACCTCAAAGGTGTTACTAGCTGAGCTTTGGCAGGACACACTACCGGTGCTAGTAGCAACGTGGAGACCTGCACAACACAACCACAGAACTTTGTCCCCAACTTGCGATGAGGTTGTCAATCTCATCGTGTTTTGCGGAAAACAATGGATTAAACGTATCGAATGGAAAGAAGTAAAAGTTTGCAGAAAGTAAACACAAAGCAGTAAAAGATTGTAGATTGTATGTAAAGAAAAAGGACCAGGATCCATAGTTCACTAGGGGTGGCTCTCCTTAGATAGATAACATGTTGGGTGAACCAATTACAGCGGGGCAATTGACAAACACCGAGAAAGCAATACATGCATGTACTAATCATCTTGACTCCTTTGAGACTTGATTGGGCATTACAACATTATACATAGACCGCCATCCAACTGCATCTATGACTAATAATCCACCTTCAGGTTATCATCCGACCCCCCTCCAGGATTAAGTTCCAAGCAACAGATTATTGCTTTACGAACTGCGTGTAAAGTAAACAATACAATTGTTCTATGAACAAAGGATTGTTATTTTCTCCCTAGTAGCAATAGCACATCTAGTACCTTAGAGATTTATGTCACTTCCCCAGATTACCAGAGGCATGAACCCACTATCGAGCATAAATACTAACTCTTGGAGTTGCTAGCATCTACTTGGCCAAGATAGCTGCTAACAACGGAAAGCATGCAAGATCACAAATAACAAAGACATGATAGAATCAATAATCAATCTGAAATAGCATCTCAATATCCATCGGATCCCCGCAAACACAACATGCAGAATTACAAATAGATGATCTTGATCATGAACGGAGCTCACAAGATCTAAACATGAAAGCACAAAGGAGGAGAACCAGCCATCTAGTGACTACATGGATCCGTAGTCCAAGGATGAACTACTCACGCATCACACCGGAGGCTTGCATGGTGATGAAGAAGGCCTCCAGGGTGAATTCCCCTCTCTGGCAGGGTGCCAGGAAGAGCTTCAGATCCCTCCCGATCTAGGGATGGAGATGACGGCGGCTACAGACTCTTTCGTGGATTTTTGATCGGGTACTTAGGGTTTACGTCCCGAGGGCATTTATAGTCGGAAGGGGAGGCCGAGGGGGTGCCTGGGCTGGTCACACCACCCCCTGGCGCGGGCCAGGTCTGGCCACGCGGCCAGGTGGTGTGGCCGCCTTCTGGCCCCTCTTCGTCTCCTATTCTGGCACTTGATGACATCCGGAAAAATAGGCACTTTGGGTTTTGTCCCATCCAATTCCGAGAATATTCATTTTCTGACTTTCCTGGAACCAAAACCAGCAGAAAACAGGCAGCTGACACTGTGGCTCTTATTAATAGGTTAGTCCAAGAAATCATATGAAAAGTACTCCAAAGTGTGGACAAAACACAAGAAAGTGGATAAAACCAAGCATGCAACATCAAAAATTATAGATACATTTGCAATGTATCAACATCCCCAAGCTTAACTCCTGCTCGTCCTCGAGTAGGTAAGTGATAAAAAGAAAGAATAATTTTTGAGGTGACATGCACCATCAAAGACTTGATCAAAGAACAATCAAAGCTGGGATCATAATACTTCAATCATAACATGAAATACAAAGTTCTAGCAATAAGCAAAGAAACTATGATGCAACATGAAAAGGCACAAACAAAAGATTCATGAATAACAATGCTTTGCAAGACGTTTGTTTGTTTCACATAAAGAAAACATAGCATAATAGTATTCAGCTTGTCCCTCAATAGAGTAGTAAATATAAATGCATAGGACACCTTCAAAGTTCATAAGAGTGACTAGATACAATAGTTTAAAACAAGCAATATCAAAGTATGCATCAATCAACTAGTCTTGGGACAATGCACATAGAACTAAGAATGACCACTATGCTCTCAAAGTAAGTGCATAAAGATAGAAGGTGGAGACTCAATGTAATGGTGGAAGAAAAACCTTTGTAAAAGGAAGTAGGGATTCAAGTCTCATAAAGAGCTTCTAAAAATTATGGTACTTATAGCTTTCAGCTCTCATTGCCCCTATCATAAGCATCTTGAAGTCATTAAGGTTAAAGTGACACAACTAAAAGGATATGCTTGACAAGTTATAAACCGAAATCTCATGCCCCTTACTTACGAAGACCGATCCTCATGCTACTCAACTTCAGTCACGAGTAAGCTCTTGTCATTGTAAGTACATGTGTGTCATTAAGAACCGCCAACGGGGTACCCCTTGCACATGATACGGGAGCTTTCCCATAATCAAAATGACAAGGCAAGCAGACAATGAGCATCTCAACGATCTTTTTATTTTCTATTTTCATAGTTTTTATTGAAGATGCTTCATAGAGTGCTCATTATGGTGATGCTGCAAGTTTCCACCATGATTAGGCATGGCTTAGGCTAGCGGCCCAGGCGTTTGTCTAACACACATACAAACTCCATGATCTTACAAGTTCCACTTTTATTTCACACCGCTGGGATCCGTAAGCAAAAGAACATGATATCAACGGGGTACAAAGTACAAGTGCAATGTTGAAAGCGTTCCCCATGGTACATGGTTTTGCTAATTTCAACTTATAAAGCTCAAGAATATATGCAACAAAGAAGGACCCAATGGTTCAAGTTTATTAGAGGCAAGTAAAGTAAAGTGTGCCATCAAGTTCGTGAGAGCTTTAATCACTAGTTTTCTCATAACAAGTTTAATTTGGAAGGTAAACAAAAGCATGAATATACTTGGAATAGCATGAGCTAGTAGGTAGGTATGGTGGACTCTTTGTAATAACTTGGTTTAGGGAGTTGGATGCATGAGTGGAACTCATACTTGGTTGTGGAGGCTAGCAAAAGACTGGGAGCGACAAACTAAGAGAGCAATAATGGCCATAATCATGCAGAGCGACAAAACATCATTGATGAAAGCATAAAGTGATACTACAAGTTGAAAACTAAAGGATCATAAAGGCTATGGTGACTTGAGATAGTCATAACATGGTGTGAGCATGTGCCAAGTCAACCCAAATGAAGCATCAAAGGAGAATACCACTATACTATGCTTTAATATGCTAAAACAACGCATGATTCATCCAAGGGACATTAAGCAATCTCAATTGTTTATAACAAGTCATGCTACAACAAATAATACTAAGCATAAAGCCAAAATAATATCAAGCATGGCATGACAAAGCATAGGCCACAGTCAAAAACGAGCTCTTTTTACCACATAAGCATGAACTTTCCTACTCTTTTCCAAACCAAACCAAACTATTTGCAAACCAATGTATGAAAGCGGGGGTCCAACCAATTTATTCAGAAAACTAAGCAAACCAAGCAAACTAAAAACCAAAACGAAAAAGAAAAAGAAGACGCTCCAAGAAAAACACAATTGTGCATGAAACAATAAAAATGAAGCGTTTGGAAGAAACCTGGGATTTTTATTGATAAAGAAGGGGATGCCTTGGGAATCCCCAAGCTTTGACGCTTGTAGTTCTTGGATATTTCTTGGGGTGACACGCGTGGCATCCCCAAGCTTGAGCTTTAGTGCATCCTTCATCTCATTACTCGTTCCTTCCATACACCTGAAATTTTTCCTTCATACAAAACTTCACACAATCTTTATTAGCAACATTAGTGCACTTAAGATAAATAAGTCTTAAGGTTCAGTTATAACATCAAATAAACTTCCATTAGAACACTAGATACTGTAGCACTTCCCTCAAAAATCTCAATTCCCCAAAAGAACTCAAGAAGGAACCAACAAGAAGCAAATGCAGAAAATGGCAGAAATCTATCAAAACAGACCAGCAGGTAAAGACGAATTTTTTCGAAGACATTATCTTGCTCAAATCAAAAAGTATTAAACTAACGAAAGTTAGATAAGAACCTGGGGCGGAAGCACAAAAAAGTACAGCTCAATCCGACATACAGAGCTCTGTCACGAATGTTTACGGTGAAGCACAGAAATCTGTTTTGGGACAGTAACTTTCCCACTCATTACTTCTCTCTCATTAGAGGTTACTCTTGGCACAAAAAGCAAATAAAAAGGATAAGGAGAGGTTATTACAGAGGTAATAACTTCCAAGACTTATCTAAAACTTTTGGGTTATCTCCCAATAAGTACTTTTCTTTAACGTCTTTATGTTAGGCATAAGAAGCAAAGCAAGAATCAAGTGTTCTCAAATGAAGAAGCATTAAAACCAACTTTCTTGCCCTTACCTCTCTTATTTTTATTCTAAATTTTGGGAAAATGTGATTGTTTGGTGGAGAAGAAAGGTGCATGGTCCCCTTTCCCACATCTATTATTGCTCCAAGGAGTTCTAATAGGGACCTTCCAAGTGTAATTTGTCCTTTTCCTACACATTCAATAACAAGATAATAAATAGAAATCGTTTTTCCAAGGATCCTTGTAAACACTCCTTCAGCTATTCCAAGAGGTAATATGGTAGTATTATTAGCAAGAGATATTTATTTTCCTCCCTCAGTGAGCCCCCAAGTATTCAGAGATTTATAAATATCTTTGGGCATGAGGCAGAATTCAGACATGATATCACAGCGAGCTTGAAAAGTTTCAGTGTTCATCTCAATCTTTACTGTAGGGAACCACTTTGATGGTTCAGAGTTTATTGGAACATAATTGTGATGCTCCCTAAGCGTATTATAGCAAGTTTCTAAGCTAGTAATGCTAGCCTCAACCTAGCAAATATTTTTGCGAAAGAAATATCAGTTTGGCTAGGCATGTTGTAAGTGAAGATCAATTTATTTATAGAATTAATAGCGTCATCCTCATTACATTGGAGGAAATCTCCTCCCACAACAGCATCTAAAGCATATCTATAGCAAAGAGCAATCCCAAGGTAAAAACTGCTAAGGATCAAGCTTTGAGTCATTTTAGGCTCAGTTGTTTCATGTAGATCAGAGATTCTAGACTAAGATTCCTTAAAACTTTCCTCAATTCCTTGTTTAAAAGTGAAAATCATTTCCTCAGGTGACATAGTGATTGGAGCAAGGCTAGACATAGTGGCACTCAAGATAGGAACTAATTTTTTTGTGTTTTTCAAATAAGAAAGCAAACTAGTAAAACTAATTTTTTTTGTGTTTTTGAAAAGAAAGCAAACTAGTAAAACTATTTTTTTGGTGTTTTCGAAGAACAAAACAAGCAAACAAAGCAAAAAGAAACTAAGCAAAACAAAAACAACAAAGTAAAGAGATTGGTTATGACGGACTCCCCTTGTGAAGATGTCCTTGACTCCCCGGCAACGGCGCCAGAAAATCGCTTGATGGCTCACTGCACGGCGCCCAGAAAAATGCTTGATGGCGGTGTTGATGTAGAGCTCGTTGGGAATCCCAAGAGGAAGGTATGATGAGCACAGCAGCAAGTTTCCCTCAGTTATGAAACCAAGGTTTAATCGAACTAGTAGGAGCAAGGAAACACCTCAAAGGTGTTACTAGCTAAGCTTTGGTAGGGCGCACTACCGGTGCTAGTAGCAACATGGAGACATGCACAACACAACCACAGAACTTTGTCCCCAACCTGCGATGAGGTTGTCAATCTCACCGTGTTTTGCGGAAAACAAAGGATTAAACGTATCGAATGGAAAGAAGTAAAATTTTGCAAAAAGTAAACAAAAAGCAGTAAACAGTTTGTAGATTGTTTATAAAGAAAAAGGACCAGGATCCATAGTTCACTAGAGGTGGCTCTCCTTAGATAGATAACATGCTGGGTGAACAAATTACAGCGGGGCAATTGACAAACATCGAGAAAGCAATACATGCATATACTAATCATCTTGACTCCTTTGAGACTTGATTAGGCATTACAACACTATACATAGACCGCCATCCAACTGCATCTATGACTAATAATCCACCTCCAGGTTATCATCTGAACCCCCTCCACTATTAAGTTGCAAGCAACAGATTATTGCTTTACGAACTACGTGTAAAGTAAACAATACGATTGTTCTATGAACAAAGGATTGTTGTTTTCTCCCTAGTAGCAACATCACATTGATACATTGCAAATGTATCTATAATTTTTGATGTTCCATGCTTGGTTTTATCCACTTTCTTGTGTTTTGTTCCAACTTTGGAGTACTTTTCATATGATTTCTTGGACTAACCTATTAACAAGAGCCACAGTGCCAGCTGCCTGTTTTCTGCTGTTTTTGGTTCCAGGAAAGTTAGAAAATGAATATTCTCGGAATTGGATGGGACAAAAGCCAAAGTGCCTATTTTTCCGGAACTGATCAAGTGCCAGAATACGAGACGGAGAAGGGCCAGGGAGCCACCACACCACCTGGCCGCACGGCCAAGCCTGGCCCGTGCCAGGGGGTGGTGTGGCCAGCCCAGGCACCCCCTTGGCCTCCCCTTCCGACTATAAATGCCCTCGGGACATAAACCCTAAGTACCCGATCAAAAATCCACGAAAGAGTCTGTAGCCGCCGTCATCTCCATCCCTAGATCGGGAGGGATCTGAAGCTCTTCCCGGCACCCTGCCAGAGAGGGGAATTCACCCTGGAGGCCTTCTTCATCACCATGCAAGCCTCCGGTGTGATGCGTGAGTAGTTCATCCTTGGACTACGGATCCATGTAGTAGCTAGATGGCTGGTTCTCCTCCTTTGTGCTTTCATGTTTAGCTCTTGTGAGCTCCGTTCATGATCAAGATCATCTATTTGTAATTCATACATGTTGTGTTTGCGGGGATCCGATGGATATTGAGATGCTATTTCAGATTGATTATTGATTCTATCATGTCTTTGTTATTTGAGATCTTGCATGCTTTCCGTTGTTCGTAGCTATCTTAGCCAAGTAGATGCTAGCAACTCCAAGAGTTAGTATTTATGCTCGATAGTGGGTTCATGCCTCTGGTAATCTGGGGAAGTGACAGAAATCTCTAAGGTACTAGATGTGTTGTTGCTACTAGGGAGAAAACAACAATCCTTTGTTCATAGAACAATCGTATTGTTTACTTTACACGCAGTTCGTAAAGAAATAATCTGTTGCTTGCAACTTAATACTAAAGGGGGTTCGGATGATAACCTAATGGTGGATTATTAGTCATAGATGCAGTTGGATGGCGGTCTATGTATTATGTTGTAATGCCCAATCAAGTCTCAAAGGAGTCAAGATGATTAGTATATGCATGTATTGATTTCTCGATGTTTGTCAATTGCCCCGCTGTAATTTGTTCACCCAGCATGTTATCTATCTTAAGGAGAGCCACCTCTAGTAAACTATGGATCCTGGTCCGTTGTCTTTACATACAATCTACAATCTTTTACTGCTTTGTGTTTACTTTCTGCAAACTTTTACTTCTTTCCATTTGATACGTTTAATCCTTTGTTTTCCGCAAAACACGGTGAGATTGACAACCTCATCGCACGTTGGGGACAAAGTTATGTGGTTGTGTTGTGCAGGTCTCCACGTTGCTACTAGCACCGGTAGTGCGCCCTGCCAAAGCTCAGCTAGTAACACCTTTGGGTGTTTCCTTGCTCCTACTAGTTCGATTAGACCTTGGTTTCATAACTGAGGGAAAATTACTGATGTGCTCATCATACCTTCCTCTTGCGGTTCCCAATGAGCTCTACGTCGATCGACGAGCACATCAAGATCTTTTCTGGCGCCGTTGCCGGGGAGTCAAGGACATCTTCACAAGGGGAGTCCCTCATAACCAATCTCTTTACTTTGTTGTTTTTCTATTTCTTAGTTTCTTTTGCTTTGTTTGCTTGTTTTGTTATTCAAAAATCCAAAAAAAATTAGTTTTACAAGTTTCTTTCTTATTTGAAAACCCAAAAAAAATGACTACTCTTGAAAACGCTAAGTTGTGTGACTTCACTAGCACCAACAACAATGATTTTATGAGCACTCCTATTGCTCCACCTGTGGTTGAAAATATTTTCTTTGAGATAAAACATGCTTTACTCAATCTTGTGATGAGAGAGCAATTTTCTGGTATTGGTAATGAAGATGCTGCTTCCCATCTAAATAACTTTGTTGAACTTTGTGAGATGCAAAAGCATAGGGATATAGATGGTGATATTATTAAACTGAAATTGTTTCCTTTCTCTTTGAGAGGAAAAGCTAAAGAATGGTTGAATTCCTTAACTAGGAATAGTATTGATTGTTGGACTAAGTGCAAGGATGCTTTTATTGGAAAATACTATCCTCCTACTAAGATTATATCCATGAGAACTGAAATAATGAAGTTTAAACAACTTGATAATCAGCATGTTGCTCAAGCTTGGGAAAGAATGAAATCTTTGGTAAAGAATTGCCCCACTCATGGACTGACTGCTTGGATGATCATCCAAACTTTTTATGCATGATTGAACTATTCTTCAAGGAACCTATTGGGTTCAACTACTGGAGGTACCTTTATGACCATCACTCTGGGTGCTGCAACAAAACTTCTGGACAATATGATGGTTAACTATTCTGAATGGCATACTGAGAGAGCTCCACAAGGTAAGAAGGTAAATTCTATTGAGGAAACCTCCTCCTTGAGTGATAAGATTGATGTTATTATGTCTATGCTTGTTAATGGGAAAGCCCATATTGATCCAAATAATGTTCCTTTAGCCTCTTTGGTTGCTCAAGAAGAGCAAGTTGATGTGAACTTCATAAGAAATAACAACTTTGGCAACAATGCTTATGGTAATAATGCTTATAGGAACAATTTTGGTAACAACAATTATAAGCCATATCCTCCCAACAATGGTAATGCTTATGGAAATTCTTACAACAATAATAAGAGTGCTCCCTCTGAACTTGAAGTTATGCTTAAAGAGTTTATTAGTAAACAAACTTCTTTCAATAAAACTATTGAGGAAAAACTCTCTAATGCTGAAAGAAATATAGCATCTTTGGCTGAAGCTCAATCTACTTTGAATAAAATGGCTGCTAAACCTGCAACTAATGAGAATCCCTTTACAGCTACTAATGCTATACAAGTAAGAATTGATGAAAATGTTAGACTATTAGCTAAATTACATGCTAAGTGGGAAAGAGAAGATGAAATTGCTAGAAACATTAGTGTTTCTACTATTACCACCACTAGTGTTGAGGCTAGTAATAGTTCTACTACTTTAGATGATAAAGTTGATTTTGATCTTGATGGTTGCAATATCTCTGAAGTTATTAAGTTCCTACAAAAGCTTGCTAAAAGTCCTAATGCTAGTGCTATGAACATGGATTTTACAAAACACATTACTGATGCTCTCATAAAGATTAAAGAAGAAAAGATGAAACATAAAGCTTCTATTCCTATAAAGCAAGAAGATGGTTGGGAACCCATCATTAATATGAAAGTGAATGACTTTGATTTCAAAGCTTTGTGTGATCTTGATAGTAGTGTTTCTATTATGCCAAGAAGGATTTATGATATGCTTGATTTGCCTCCTCTTGAAGATTGTTATTTGAATGTCCCACTTGATGCTAATGCTAAAAAGAAACTCATGGGGAGTCTTAATGATGTTCTTATTATGGTTAACGATTCCTATATCCCCGTTGATTTCTATGTTTTGGATGTTGAATACAATGCTTCTTGTCCTATTACTTTGGGAAGACCTTTTCTTAGAACTGTTGGTGCCATCATTGATATGAAAGAAGGCACCATTAAATATCAACTCCCACTCAAGAAAGGCATAGAACACTTCCCTAAAAAGAGAGAAAAGATTTCTTTTGCTTCTCCTATGAAAACAAATTTTGCTCTTAATGCTTCTTCATTTGAGAACACTTGATTCTTTCTTTGCTTCTTATGCCTAACTTAAAGGCGTTAAAGAAAAGTACTTATTGGGAGATAACCCACAAGTTTTAGATGAGTCTTGGAAGTTATTACCTCTGTAATAACCTCTCCTTATCCTTTTTATTTGCTTTTTGTGCCAAGAGTAACCTCTAATGAGAGTGAAGTAATGATTGGGAAAGTTGTTGTCCTGAAACAGATGTTTGTGCTTCACCGTAAAAATTCTCGAGAGAGATCTGTATGTCGGATTGAGCTGTAATGTTATCTAACTTTCATTAGTTCAACACTTTTTGATTTGAGCAACAGAAGGTCTTTAAAAAAAATTGTCTTTACCTGCTTGTCTGTTTTGATAGATTTCTACCATTTTCTGCATTTGCTTCTTGTTGGTTCCTTCTTGAGTTCTTTTGGGGAATTGAGATTTTTGAGGGAAGTGCTACAGTAGCTAGTGTTCTAATGGAAGTTTATTTGGTGTTAGAACTGAACCTTAAGACTTATTTATCTTGAGTGCACTAATGTTGCTAATGAGATTGTGTGAAGTTTTGTATGAAGGAAAAATTTCAGGTGTATGGAAGGAATGCGTAATGAGATAAAGGATGGACTAAAGCTCAAGCTTGGGGATGCCATGCGTGTCACCCCAAGAAATATCCAAGAAGTACAAGCGTCAAAGCTTGGGGATGCCCAAGGCATCCCCTTCTTCATCAATAAAAATCCCAGGTTTCTTCCAAACGCTTCATTTTTATTGTTTCATGCACAGTTGTGTTTTTCTTGGAGCGTCTTCTTTTTCGTTTTCATTTTGGTTTTCGTTTTCTTGGTTTTCTTAGTTTGCTGATTAAATTGGTTGGACCCCCTCTTTCATACATTGGTTTGCAAATAGTTTGGTTTGGTTTGGAAAAGAGTAGAAAAGTTCATACTTATGTGGTAAAAAGAGCTCGTTTTTGACTGTGGCCTATGCTTTGTCATGCCATGCTTGATATTGTTTTGGCTTTATGCTTAGTATTCCTTGCTGTAGCATGACTTGTTATAAACAATTGAGATTGCTTGATGTGCCTTGGATGAATCATGTGTTGTTTTAGCATATTAAAGCATAGTATAGTGATATTCTCCTTTGATGCTTTATTTGAGTTGACTTGGTGCATGCTCACACCATGTTATGACTATCCAAAGTCACCATAGCCTTTATGATCCTTTAGTTTTCAACTTGTAGTATCACTTTATGCTTTCATCAATGATGTTTTGTCGCTCTGCATGATTATGGCCATTATTGCTCTCTTAGTTTGTCGCTCCCAGTCTTTTGCTAGCCTCCACAACAAAGTATGAGTTCCACTCATGCATCCAACTCCCTAACCAAGTTATTCCAAAGATTCCACCATACCTACCTACTAGCTTATGCTGTTCCAAGTACATTCATGCTTTTGTTTACCTTCCACTTGTTATGAGAAAACTAGTGATTAAAGCTCTCACGAACTTGATGGCACACTTTACTTTACTTGCCCTTAATAAATTTGAACCATTGTGTCTTCTATGTTGTATATGCTTGCACTTATTTGTTGGGAATTAGCATAACCATGCTTTCATGGGGAACGCTTTCAACATTGCACTTGGTACTTGTACCTAGTTTATATCATGCTCTTTTGTATATGGATGTCGTCGGTGTGAAATGAAAGGGGAGCTTGTAAGTCCATGGAGTTATGTATATGTGTTAGAGGAATGCCTGGGCCGCTGGTCTAATCCATGCTGACATGGTGGAAACCTGCAGCGTAACCATAATGAGCTATCTATGAAGTATTCTTCTTATAAAAAAAGAGTCCTATATTGAGAAAAAAATAAAAAAAAGAGATACTATGAAAAGAGGAAAGAGAGAAAAAAGCACCATATTCCCATGGTAAATACGAAAAGCATGCAAGATCTCAAATAACAAAGACATGATAGAATCAATAATCAATCTGAAATAGCATCTCAATATCCATCGGATCCTCGCAAACACAACATGCAGAATTACAAATAGATGATCTTGATCATGAACGGAGCTCACAAGATCTAGACATGAAAGCACAAAGGAGTAGAACCAGCCATCTTGCTACTACATGGATCCGTAGTCCAAGGATGAACTACTCACGCATCACACCAGAGGCTTGCATGGTGATGAAGAAGGCCTCCAGCGTGAATTCCCCTCTCCGGCAGGGTGCCGGGAAGAGCTTCAGATCCCTCCCGATCTAGGGATGGAGATGACGGCGGCTATAGACTCTTTCGTGGATTTTTGATCAGGTACTTAGGATTTTCGTCCCGAGGGCAATATATAGGCAGAAGGAGAGGCCGAGGGGGTGCCGGGAGCAGCCACACGGCCACGTGGTGTGGTGGCCCCCTGGCCCTTCTCTGTCTCGTATTCTTGCACTTGATGACATCCGGAAAAATAGGCACTTTGGCTTTTGTCCCATCCAATTACGAGAATATTCTATTTCTGACTTTCCTGGAACCAAAAACAGCAGAAAACAGGCAGCTGGCACTGTGGCTCTTGTTAATAGGTTAGTCCAAGAAATCATAAGAAAAGTACTCCAAAGTTGGAACAAAACACAAGAAAGTGGATAAAACCAAGCATGGAACATCAAAAATTATAGATACATTTGCAATGTATCAATCCTCTATATCCTGACGAGCATCCTAAAAGAATTGAGCAGGATTCCCAACAAATTGAAAATAGTGGTACTTCTCCTAAGAAAAGGAAAAAGAAACGTAAAACTATTGTAGAACCTTCTGAACCTACTAAAGATCCTAATAGTATATCTGTCTCTGATGCTGAAACTGAAAGTGGTAGTGAAGAAAATGATGCTCCTGATAAAGAAAAAGTTGAAGAAGAATCTGAAAGGCACACTAAGAATACTAAATACACTAAAGAAGATTTTGTTGCTAATAAACATGGTAGTGAAAGAGAGCCTTGGGTCCAGAAACCTATGCCTTTCCCTGATAAGAAACACAAGTCAAAGGAAGATGAACACTATAATAAGTTTTGTGAGTGGATGAAACCTTTATTTTTGCAAATACCTTTGACTGATGCTATTAAATTGCCTCCTTATTCAAAGTATATGAAGGACATTGTCTCTAATAAAAGTAAGATCCCTAATGAAGAAATTTCTACTTTGCTTGCTAATTATTCCTTCAATGGTAAGGTTCCAAAGAAACTTGGAGACCCAAGGTTCCAACTATTCCATGCTCTATTAAAAATAGTTATGTTAGAACTACTTTGTGTGATTTGGGAGCAGGAGTTAGTGTTATGCCTTTTTCTCTCTACAAGAGACTTCAATTGGAAAAATTAATACCAACTGATATATCTTTGCAAATGGCTGATAAATCTACTACTATTCCTTTTGGTATATGTGAGGATGTATCTGTTCAGGTGGCTCATAATTGCTTGATATTAACTGACTTTGTTGTGCTTGAAATGCTTGAAGATGACAATATGTCTATAATTGTTGGGAGACATTTTCTTAATACTGTAGGAGCCGTTATTAATTGTAATCAAGGAAAGGTGACTTTTAATGTTAATGACAAGGAGCATATTATCTATTTCCCCAAGAAGATTGATAGGACTTATGGTTTAAATTCAATTGAACATGTTGACGGCATCCAAGTTGGAGAAATATATTGTCCCATACCACGAGAAAAATATGAAACTATTATGTTTGGGATTGCTATCAAGGTTGAGGTAACAGAATCATTTAGTGGAATACAAAGTTTTGTTTCATATAAAATTGATTTGGTAACAAGACCTGATCAACCTTGTTAACAAAGGGATTTTAATGAACAAAACAATGTTTTCACCATGATTATCTTTGCTTACTTTTATTTTATCCATTTTAGTTTTTGCTTTCACTTAGTTTACTTTTATGTTGCTAGTTGCTTGCTTATTAGAGTTGAAAGGCCCAACTTAGGTCGACTAGAGGAGGGATGAATAGGAGACTACCAATTTTTAAACTTTTATCCCAATTTTAAGGCTTAGTAAAAAGTAAGGTTCACTAGAGATGCAATTACGTGAACACCCTAAATGACAAGTAACACAAAGGTAAACAAGAGACTAAATGCAAGAAGTAAAGGAGCGGAGCGAAAGAACCGGCGAGGGAACACGGAGATGTAATTCCCGTAGTTCACTTCCAAAGAAGCTACGTCTATGTTGGAGAGGTGTCGGGGCCACACAAGGTCACCCGAGCGCCACAAAGGCCTCACCTTCTTCTCCGGTGAGCACCACCACAAAGGTGGCCTCACAATCCACTAACCGGTGACCTTGAAGGTGCCAACCGAAAACCTTTACAACGAGGTTGAGGGGAGGCTTCACAACTTAATTGAAGGCCCTCAACGACACCACGGAGCTTTACAAATAATGCCCCAGCTCCGAGGATGTCCTACACCGTCTAGGGTTCCAAGAACCCAAGAAACGAAATCCACGAAGGATGAGTGGGGGAAATCAAAATTCCTTTGGTGGAGGTGTAGATCTAGGTCACCTCTCCTAATCGTCAAAAGATCAAGAGATTTGAGTGGGTGGGGAGAGAGATCTAGCAAAGTCAAGCTCTTGTGAAAATGGTGGAGAGAGAGAGAACAAAGAGATAAGGTGGGAGGAGGAAGAAGGGGGCTTAAATAGCACCCCTTCAAACGGGCAGAATTTGCCCAGGCCCGACGCCGTCGGTACTACCGGTGACTGACCGGTAGTACCGGCGAGTGAGCCATCACCGGTCCAGCCCAGGCCACGTAACGGTCATACGACTATCGGTGGACCCAAAACAGGCTGGCCGGTAGTACCGGTCCAAATTCCGCCCTTATTTCCGCCAAATAGGCAATGCGAGGCAGAAGGTTATCTGACCCGCACTGCCCAGGGTCGGAAATATGACCGGAACTGGACCCGGAACTACCGGTCCCCGATGTTGGCCGGTACTACCGGTGAGGGAGCGGTACTACCGCTCAAGGGGGCAGGAGCTGGTCTGGCCGGTACTACCGGTCCAAGATACGACGCTATTTCCGACAAATAGGCAAAGTTAGACAGAAGTCTTACTGAGCCCAAAAACTCTTCATCGGAAATAGGACCGGATCTTCTGCCGGAAGTGCCGCTCGAACAACCTTGGGAAAACCCCTGGGCGGTACTACCGCTGCCTGGCCGGTACTACCGGTCAGGGCAGAAACCCCTTCAACTGCTCAGGAAACACTCCCTCACTCGAAAACTAGGATGCCTGTGGAGGTGCATATATGGTCTGTGCATGAAGTATTGATTTCCCACAACCTTCCTAGATGGACTCCCTCTTGATAGTACGGTATCCTAAAAAGTAAACAAGAGAAAGTGAAAAATAAAAGCTATCGAATACAAGCTCTTCCTTGAGAGACAACATCCACGAACACGTCCGAAGATAAAACCTGAAACTTGGACAAACGGTTAAACCACAAAAGGAGTTGTCATCAACACCAAAAACATAAGGAGAAAAAATAATCCTTTCAATCTCCCCCCTTTTTGGTGCTTGATGACAACCCCACAAGATTTTGCACATAAAACCAAAGGTGAGAGAGGCTCCCCCTGAAGACATGGGAGAGAGCTCTCCCAACCGAGAAAAGAGTGGAGTTCATACCTTGCACCAACACAATTGTGGTGAGACAAAGATTTGACAATCAAGAATAGTCCACCACAAATCCTTAGGAGAATACCACAAAGATACCTTACCACATAGATTCACCAACAAGGTAGCAACCATACGAGATGTCCACAAACATTACATAACGGAATAAAGTGTGCACGAGCATAAAAAGATCAAAGAAAAAGCAAGCTCGTGACACAACCCATGCACCAAGATGCCAAAAAGGGATCCTAAAGAAGCCAAACTACGCGCCCCACCCACCAATGAACGGAGGAGGCGGCTCGGGGTCCCAAGAGGCATTGTTCCAAGCGGGCGGGAACTGACTGGAGATCTCTGGCTCATCATCACTATCATTCCACTTGCAATGTGAGTTGATCCACTCATCCTTGGGCGCGGTGACGGAGCTAGACTCAGGAGACACATCAATATCAAGATTCCTCATGATGGCCTTCTCCCGGCGAACACTGTGCCTCTGAGCAACATAGGACTGATACTCACGGTCCAGAATGAAGCAGAAAGTCTTCTCCACCTTCTTCAGCAGCTTTTTAGCCCAAGAGGGCTGCCTCACAAGTCGGGGTGGAGGAGAAGCCTCAGCACGGTCCCCATCACTAGCATCCGAAGCAGTCCTTCCAGCAGCTATTTCTTCTTCAGCCTGAGAGCGAGGTAACTTGTGCTTCATCACACGGAGAGTCTTTTCCTCATGAATAGTGAGAACATCCTGAGGGTAGATAGAGCCAGTTGCCTCCCTCCATTTGGCATTGATAAGAGTCTGGATGTAAGGAGCATATGGACAAGACCTCTTCTCAATCATAGCCGACCAGATTTCCTCAAAGATATAATCCATAACATCAAGGGGCTCCTGAGAGTTTCTATGCCGGTAAGTCTGAAACATGAGATCAATCTGGAAGGCATGAAGCTGATCAAAGTTACCACCCTTGGGAGCAATAGTGTTCTGATAGACCTTGCGCATGATGTCATAGGTGGGAAGGAGATGGGCAACGTTACCAGCAACGTCTCGGCCCTCAATGTAAAGAGGCTCCAGAACTTCCGGCTCGGAGGCCCTCCCCCTATGCACCCACCACCCATTGGCACGACGGCCGCCTTCCTAAATAGGGTAGCCAAGAAGGGAGGCAAACTCAGCCCATTTAGCAGTCATATACTTGTTTTGAGTCATCCACTTCATGGTTCGATCATCAGGGTCAGTGTCAAAGTAGAGAGTTGAGTAGAACTGAGCAATGGCCCCCTCATCAAAGTTCTCATGGTGTTGCATCATCTTGATGAGCCCAAACCTCCTAAACATATCAAGAGCTTCACCAAAGTATTCAGGGTTGCTCTCCATCTTTGCAATGTTGATGTACTTCTGAGGAGCACACACATTTTTCTTCTTAGTGGCATACACCTCAGAATAGATCTCCTGTTGACGCACGGTGTGGAAGAAAGGATCCTGAGCCAGGCGGTCACGAGGAACAGCGTAGGGATCAACCTTGCGAAACTCCTCATAGGCAAGCTGCGGCCAAGAGGAAATCTTCTTCTTGCTAGAATCCGGTCCAGAAGTGGTCTTCTTTTGACTTGCCAGAACAGGCCTCTTGCCTTCCGCAGCTGCAGCACGACGCTCAGCTCCAGCCCTCTGATGAGCAGTCTGACTGGGAGGGCGCACAACCTCAAGATCATCCTCATCAATCTCTGACGGTCCACGAGAGGGAGCACGAGACCGCTTGGATCTGCCACGGGAACCCCCTTGCCCAGGGTCCATGGCGGGGAATCGAGGACGGGAAGAATCCCACGGAGCCAATCTGATGAGGGACGGCTGGAATCGGTGTGGCCGGCAGCGTCAATGTGGAGTGCTCCTTGAGAACTAGGGGTGTTGAGATGGGGTCAAGGGGAGGCAAGTGGGGAAGATGACCCCATGCCCCCCCCCTTGGACCGTCACTTAACGGGGGACCCCTTTCACTGGTAGTACCGGCCAGAGGCCGGAACTACCGACGACACCGGTAGTTCTGGGAGAAGATACTGCCGATCAATGCGGAATTTCTGAGAGAAAATTTAGCCCTGACCGGTAGTACCGGTTCAGACCGGAACTACCGAAAATTCCCAGAAAGCAAACTCCAGATTATAATTGGCAAAGAAAAACGACCTTGAGAAAAAACTGAAAAGAACCAGAACCACCCGAAAGAATAAACTCAAAACAACGACTGTGAGTCAAATAGCAGAAAGTCGGTGGCCTAGGCCACCATATATGAGTATACTTGGATTGAAACCGCGAAGATGTATCTTGGGTTCATTACCAAAACTCATCATTTAAGCTAAAATTGTCTCCTTGAGAGACCATAGAGAATGAATACATTAATGTGTGCATAATAGGAGGAGTGGTGGTTCATTGGAGGAACCACACTCCCCCTAAAACCATGCGTCCCTCCAAACAAGATATCCTTTGAGACCCGGGTATGTGCGCAAGATACTTAAGCCACGTTGCTTGAATCAACGATATTTAGTTCATGCCTCAACTCCCAGAACCTTGCTTCATCAAGTGGCTTCGTGAAAAGATCCGCAAGATTGGCCTTGGTAGGAACATACTCCAAAGAAATGTCTCCACTAGCAACATGATCCCGAATGAAATGATGACGAATCTCAATGTGCTTGGTCTTGTTGTGTTGAACTGGGTTGTGAGCAATAGCAATATCACTCTCATTGTCACACAAAAGTGGCACCTTGTCAAAAGAGAGTCCAAGATCCTTCAAGGTTTGCTTCATCCATAGTAATTGAGCACAACAACTCGCGGCGGAGATGTACTCAGCTTCGGCAGTGGACAAAGACACGCAGTTTTGCTTCTTCGAGGACCAACACACCAAGGACCTCCCAAGAAATTGACAAGCACCGAAAGTAGACTTTCTCTCCACTTTATCTCCTGCCCAATCCGAATAAGTGTAACCAATGAGATCAAAGCTGGCCCCCTTGGGTACCACAGCCCAAAGTTAGGGGTATGAACCAAATATCAAAAGATTCTCTTGACCGCCACCATGTGGCTTTCCTTTGGCGCGGCTTGAAATCTTGCACACATACCCACACTCAACATAATATCTGGTCGAGAAGCACAAAGATAGAGTAGAGAACCAATCATCGAGCGGTAAAGCTTTTGATCCATATCCTTACCCTTGGGATCAAGATCAAGATTAACCTTTGTGGGCATGGGAGTTTTGACTCCATTTACTTGATCAAGGTTGAACTTCTTGAGCATATATTGGACATATTTGGCTTGGTTGATGAAAGTCCCTTTCCTCAATTGTTTGACTTCAAAGCCAATAAAGAATTCCAACTCCCCCATCATGGACATCTCAAAGCGGTCGGTCATGAGCTTAGCAAAATCCTCATTGAAAGCTTTGTTAGTAGACCCAAAAATAATGTCATCAACATAGATTTGGCAAATGAACAAGTTTCCTCCAACTTTCTTAGTAAAAAGAGTGGGATCAATGAGGCTTACTTCGAAACCACGGTCTAACAAGAGCTCTCTAAGGCACTCATACCAAGCACGAGGGGCTTGCTTGAGACCATATAGTGCCTTATCGAGTTTGTAGACATGGTTCGGGAAGAGGGGGTCCTCAAATCCCGGAGGTTGCTTGACATACACCAATTCTTTTAAAGGACCATTAAGAAAAGCACTCTTGACATCCATTTGTTGCAACTTGAAGTTATGATGGGTAGCATAGGCAAGAAGCATGCGAATGGATTCTAGACGAGCAACGGGAGCATAAGTTTCACCATAGTCTATGCCCTCAACTTGAGAGTATCCTTGGGCAACTAACCTTGCTTTGTTGCGGACGACTATACCATCTGCATCCTTCTTGTTCTTGAAGATCCACTTGGTCCCAATCACATTTTGACAATCTTTGGGTCTCTTCACAAGAGTCCACACCTTGTTCCTCTTGAAGTTGTGGAGTTCTTCATTCATAGCGTCGACCCAATCATCATCTTCAAGAGCTTCGAAGACCTTTTGGGGCTCAACATGAGAAATAAAGGCATGATGAGAACTAAAAGAGGTTAGTTGTCTCCTAGTAGTGGAGCCCCTATTGAAATCTCCATAAACATTATCAAGGATATGTCCATCTTTGATGAGCTTCGCGAGACGGTATGCTTGACGACGAGCTTGGGTCTCAAGACGAGATTCTTGAGCAACCACTTGATCATCACCACGATTCGAGAGCCCTCCTTGACTATATGAATGAACTTGATCACTATCTTCATCAACATCAACCGAGGGAGAGACATCATCATTTGGCGAAGAGACACTTGCTTGGCCTTGGTCATTGTCACCTTGACAATTTTCAACTTGACCTTGAGAGTCAATGGCATGAGGAGCATCAACAACTTGGAGGGGGGAGGAGCTTGATCAACTTGAGGTAGACTTGGACTTGAAGAGTCATGAACATGAAGATCTAGAGAGGAGCTTGTCGAAGCTTGAGAAGCATTAAGTTGACCTTGAGGTGCAAGAAGGTCTTGTGAGAGTGAAGACTCCGCTTGAGTGGAGCTTGGTCCTTCTCCTTCGGCCACAAGGGGATCCTCAATAGGGTGGAAGAAACCCACACCCATTCTTCTTATGGCTTGGGGAGGAATTTCATCACTTGGATCACGAATACCATCTTGCCGCACAAGAGACTCATGATCTTCATCAAACTCGACATTGCTAGATTCTTCAACCCTTCTTGTTGCTTTGTTGTAGACTCGATAGGCATGGGACTGATTTGAGTACCCAACAAAAATCCCTTCTTGAGCCCTAGATTCAAACTTTGACAAGCGGACACCTTTCTTGAGGAGGAAGCATCTACACCTAAACACCCGGAAGTACTTGACATTTGGCTTGTGACCGGTGAAAAGCTCATATGGAGTCTTGTTCTTCTTCTTGCGTCGATAGAGGCGATTGATTGCATGACAAGCGGTAGAAATGGCTTCGGCCCAAAATTTATATGGCAACTTGAATTCCGCCATCATGGTCCGGGCCGCATCCATCAAGGTACGGTTCTTCCTTTCGGCAACACCATTTTGTTGAGGGGTATAGGGGGTAGAGTATTGATGTTTGATCCCCTCATCACTAAGAAACTCATCCAATGTGTAGATCTTGAATTCGGTGCCATTGTCGCTTCTAATGGTGAGGATAGTGGAATTGAGTTGCCGTTGCACTTGATTTGCAAAGTCGATGACGGTTTGTTGAGTCTCACTCTTGAACTTGAAGAAGTAAACCCAAGTGTAACGTGAAAAGTCGTCAACAATCACCAAACAATACTTCTTCCCACCAAGACTATCATGAGATGGAGGCCCAAAGAGATCCATGTGAATAAGCTCCAGGCACCATTCAGTGGTGATTTGATTGAGAATCTTGTGGGGCTTCTCATGCATCTTCCCTTCTATACATGCCCTGCACACACGATCTTTGGCAAAGGAAATGTCTTTTAGTCCAAGGACGTGGCCCCCCGTGTAGAGACTTTGCAAAGCCTTCATGTTAACGTGGGCTAGGCGGTGATGCCACAACCAGCCCACGTCGGCTTTCGCATAGAGACATATAGCATGTGTAGATGGCTTTCCAGAGAAATCCACAACATATAAGTCATGCTCTACGTATCCAACGAAAGCCACCATGAGAGACTTGCTCCACATGAGGACCACAGAATGCTCACTAAAGAAACATGAAAGACCCATGATAGCAAGAGCACGAACGGAAAGGAGATTGTAGCCAAGGGTTTTGACAAGCATGACATTTACCAAGGATACATCCGGGGCAACTACCACCTTACCAAAACCCAATACCTGAGAGCTTGTTTTATCACCATAGGAGACTAAAGTATTGGCAAAATTTGGCCTAATCTCCGACATGATAGACTTGCTTCCAGTCATATGGCTTGTTTCTCCACTATCAAGCACCCATTTTGCACCTCCGGAAGCAAAGTCCTACAAGAAAATCAAGCTTTGGTTTTAGGTACCCATTTTGCAATGGGTCCCCTTTTGTTAGTCACAAGGGTCTTAGGTACCCAAATGTTCCAATGATAATCATGAGTGTAAGATGTTCCAATGTACTTAGCATAAACATGACCATCAAAAGATTTGCAAAGAATGTAGGAGGGATTATTCTTCCCGGCAAAGTTATCACTTTGCACAAAGATAGAATCATGAGAGGATACTAGAGCAAGGTTCTTGCTCTTCTTCCTTTTCTTGTTCCTTCTCTTGTTCTTCCTCTTGATAGTGGCTTCCCCTTTTTCAAGTTGATCATTCAATGTATTGTTCTCCTTAACAAGATTCTCATGCTTGCAACACGGGTTAGACGAACAAGACAAATGCATAATAGGCGCAGCGGAAGACTTTGAATGTTCATTATCTAGTTGCGTTTGGAGTTGCTTATGAGCCTCAAAGATACTTGAGAATTTACTCTCCAAGGCATGATGTTCCTCCTTGAGTTTCTCAAAATCCTCGAGGCATTCATGACCAACATCAAACTCAACCTTTTCATTTTTAAGGACATTCAACGAAGCAATAGCATGATCTCGTTCTTTAACAAGTTGCGACATACAGGCATTATGGTCATCAACAAGTTTAGCCACACTTTCCTCAAGAGTTATTCTCATGTTATGTTCATCTTCAAGAGATTGGGATAGAGAGGCAATCTCATCGGCGGCCTCTCTCTCATTTTTACCTAACATGTCAATAACTTCCTCTTTCTCATCTAGCATTTCCCTAGCATGGTCAAGTTGGTTTACAAGTGTTTCAAAGCACATCCTAGTATCATCATATAGATGCTCCATGGATTCACACATGCTTACCATCTCTTTCTTAACCTCTAAACCATCTAGATCATGCAAGGGAAGTTCATTTGAGGAGGGCTTGGAAGCGGGAGTTACCTCGGTGGCCTTAGCCATGAGACACTTTTGGTTGCGGTTGGTGATGTTCTCGTTTGGGGAGTCGAAGAGAGACACTCGTGGAGTAGATGAAGTAGCAATAGCGGCAACCCCCACGATCTCTCCAACTTGACCTTCATTCTCAACATCATCATCATCATCGCCCGAAAAGTACTCTTCATGGACCACCATCGCCCTTTCCTTGTTAGGTAAGTTCTTGTTGTGGAAGTTCTTGTTCAAAGGATGAGGAGGGTCTTGGCTTGTTCTTGCGAATGAGACGACCTCCATTGTCTTCTCTATTCTCGAAGGGGCATTGAGCTACAAAGTGACTCTGTTCGTTGCAATTGTAACAAGATCTAGTCTTTGGAGTCTTCATGGTTGAGTTGAATCTTGGGTTGTCCCTTGACCTTGACTTCATGCCCGGTTTGTTCCAAAACGCCCTTGATGCTAGAGCCAAGTGCTCATTGAAAGCATATTTGATGTCCTCTTGAGACCACTCACTTGAGTTGTCGTCTTCATCAACTTCCACCACTTGTGCTTTCAAGGCAAGGTTCAACTTTTGAGACCCATAAGCACGAGCACGAGCACGAGCTGACTCCGCATTCTTCTTGGCAATGGTCATGGAAATAACTTCACTCAGCACCTCTTGAGAGGACATAGTATGGTAGTTGCTTCTCCCCTTGATAGAGTTGAGTTTTTGTTCCTCGGAGGGAAGAAGAGCTTGAACAAACTTCCTCTTCTTGAACTTGTCGTCAACATAGGTAGCTCCAAGGTCCCTCAAGGTACAGCAAAGAACCTTGAGCCGATGATACATGTCTTCGGGTGTCTCATCATCTTGCATTGCAAAGCCATCGGACTCATTGTTGTCTTCATCAAACTTGGATCTTTGAATACTCGCACTCCCAATATACAACTCGGTGAGATGATCCCAAGCTTCTTTGGCGATGGAGAATTGGCGAATGTGAGCAAAGTCCTTGGGGGTCAACGCCTTTTGAATCATACCCAAGGCGGTGGCATTGAGTTGCTTGTCCACGACCTCAGCCCGAGTCAACTTCTTAGCATCATATGGAGAGAAACCTCCTCCACAATCCTCATCAATTCAATCGAAGAGCTGGAAATATGAGATTGCATTAGATATTGCCAATTGGCGAAGTTAGAAGTATCTAGTATGGGAGGTGCTCCTTGAGGTATGATGTGTGGCATGGGAATGGGAGGGTCCGGCGTATACTTGAACGGTGGTGGAACCACCGAGTAATCCTTACCCCTATCTCCCTCTTTGGAGGAGGAGTCACCTAGCCCCTCGGTGCTCTCGCTTGGGAGCTTGGAGGTTTGAGCCACAAAGCCTAGACCCAAGTGTTTTGGGGCTGCCGCGGGAATCACCCCGGGGGCAACCACTTGCACGGGAGCGGAGGGGGCTTCGGCCCCAAGGGATGCATCATGAGGGATTTCTAGCATGGGGGTAGGCTTAAGGGATTGCAAAAGAGTCATCATTTCCTCAAACTTGGTCACCATGGATGTCTCCAAACGATTGAGGTCATCCATGGAGGCCAAGTTCTTGGTGGTTGTACCCACACTTCCCTCTTCGTCGGCCATAGTCTCTTAGGCGGTTAAGCCCGAAGTAAGAGCCGAGGCTCTGATACCAATTGAAAGGCCCAACTTAGGTCGACTAGAGGGGGGTGAATAGGAGACTACCAATTTTTAAAAATTTATCCCACTTTTAAGGCTTAGTACAAAGTAAGGTTCACTAGAGATGCAATTACGTGAACACCCTAAATGACAAGTAACACAAAGGTAAAAAAGAGAGTAAATGCAAGAAGTAAAGGAGCGGAGCGAAAGAACCAGCGAGGGAACATGGAGATGTAATTCCCGTAGTTCACTTCCAAAGAAGCTACGTCTACGTTGGAGAGGTGTCAGGGCCACACAAGGTCACCCGAGCGCCACAAAGGCCTCAACTTCTTCTCCGGTGAGCACCACCACAAAGGTGGCCTCATAATCAACTAACCGGTGACCTTGAAGGCGCCAATCGAAAACCTTTACAACGAGGTTGAGGGGAGGCTTCATAACTTAATTGAAGGCCCTCAACGACACCACGGAGCTTTACAACCAATGCCCCAAATCCGAGGATGCCCTACATCGTCTAGGGTTCCAAGAACCCAAGAAACGAAATACACGAAGGATGAGTGGGGGAAATCAAAATTCCTTTGGTAGAGGTGTAGATCTAGGTCACCTCTCCCAATCCTCAAAAGATCAAGAGATTTGAGTGGGTGGGGAAAGATATCTAGCGAAGTCAAGCTCTTGTGAAAATGGTGGAGAGAGAGAACAAAGAGATAAGGTGGGAGGAGGAAGAAGGGGGCTTAAATAGCACCCCTTCAAACGGGCAGAATCTGCCCAGGCCCGACGCCGTCGGTACTACCGGTGAATGACCGGTAGTACCGGCGAGCGAGCCATCACCGGTCCAGCCCAGGCCACGTAACGGTCATACGACTGTCGGTGGACCCAAAACAGGCTGGCCGGTAGTACCGGTCCAAATTCCGCCCTTATTTCCGCCAAATAGGCAATGCGAGGTAGAAGGTTATCTGGCCCGCACTGCCCAGCGTCGGAAATATGACCGGAACTAGACCCGGAACTACCGGTCCCCGATGTTGGCCGGTACTACCGGTGAGGGAGCGGTACTACCGCTCAAGGGGGCAGGAGCTGGTCTGGCCGGTACTACCGGTCCAAGATCCGACGCTATTTCCGACAAATAGGCAAAGTTAGACAGAAGTCTTACTGAGCCCAAAAACTCTTCATCGGAAATAGGACCGGATCTTCTGCCGGAAGTGCCGCTCGAACAGCCTTGGGAAAACCCCTGGGCGGTACTACCGCTGCCTGGCCGGTACTACCGGTCAGGGCAGAAACCCCTTCAACTGCTCAGGAAACACTCCCTCACTCGAAAACTAGGATGGCTGTGGAGGTGCATATATGGTTTGTGCCTGAAGTATTGATTTCCCACAACCTTCCTAGATGGACTCCCTCTTGATAGTACGGTATCCTAAAAAGTAAACAAGAGAAAGTGAAAAATAAAAGCTATCGAATACAAGCTCTTCCTTGAGAGACAACATCCACGAACACGTCCGAAGATAAAACCTGAAACTTGGACAAACGGTTAAACCACAAAAGGAGTTGTCATCAACACCAAAAACATAAGGAGAAAAATAATCCTTTCAAGAGTGTCTTAGAACTTCTGAAGTTTTAGTTTTTGTTTTGCTTTTGCATCTTTCCAAAAAAATCTTTCTGTCAGAAAATCATTCATCAATACCTGAAAATTGCTCAAAAATAAAGTGTCTCAAAATTTTTCAGAAAATTCATATTAATTTTTACGTGAAAATAGGGGCAAAGGAGGTGCTTGGAGTGACCCAGGGGGCCCCACCAGGCAGGCACACCACCTGGTGGCGCGACCACCCTAGGGGCGCGCCTAGCCATGGTCTGGGCCACCCTTGGCCCTCCACTCACTCTCCACCCTGCCACTCCTTTCTCTCTCCCGAGAAAACACCAGTTCATTACTCAAACTCGCATTCCTGTTGTTCTTGGTCGCGATTTTTCGATCTCCTTGCTCAGCCCATCTTTGCTGTTGAAATTTGGAGCAGTTGTTCTTCGGTATGTGACTCCTTCACTTGTCCAAGTAGATTTGTGTTTAGTGGTTTATATCTTAAGTATTTTGCTACTATAGGTGACAGGTTATGTGAGATTGTAAGCTTGTTCATTGCTTAGAGAAATTGTTTTGATGCATGTTTAGGCCGCTTACAAGTCCCTATGAGTAGTTCCTTTCATTATGTATTTACTTTGCAATCACTTGTATGATGGTTGTCTAAAAATTTCGGAAAAGAAGATGGATGAATAGCAACTCAACCAGCATGAATTAAGGGTGCCTGTGGTAATGAAGGTTCATGGAGAGGAGGAAGTTTTTCCTTCCATCTATCCATGCCCCGAATTCATGAGGGCTGCAGGGATTTCTCAGGACTTCCCTACTTTAATTACTAATGCAGGATTGGAGCATTTTGTGGGAGATGAACCTCACCAATTTGTGAAACTAACTATGTCTGTGGTGGAGGACTTTCGATTTAGTTGCTCCTTACCTAACCCCATGGTTCACTACAAAATTTACAATATAGCTGTCGACCTCCCTTTTGACGATTTTTGTGCAACTATTAAAGAACCCCCAGTGGGTTCATGTGAAAGGATTAGAGAGCGACCTACACCACTCATGGACTTGTATGTGGAGATTTGCCAAGGGAGCAGCTTCCCAAAGGAGAGTGGGAAAATTCGTAATATTCATCTCCCGTCTATTTGCTACTTTGCTTACTTTATTGCCAAGTGTGTTCTTTCTAGGAAAACTTCTAATAAGTTATCCTAATATGATCTAGCATTCATCTCAGGTGCTTTAAAACGAGATAGGACTTAAAATTTGGGTGCCTTGATAGCTTTCCGTCTTGCTGCTAACTGCGAGAAAAGGTGGAATTTGTGGAGGCCTCATCGCCTCTCGTTTATTAGCTTTGCATGGCGTAGTGCCTCATCATTTAGACCTATAGTTTCCTATAGAGAGGCTTGACCTTAATTACATGATACAACATAAATTTGTTTCTTCTTGGGCTAATTTGAGTGATTTGTCTTATGAAATAACCTTTCTCAAGGATGGTTGGAGAAGGAGTAAGTCTGAGCGTGTTGTTCTTTTGCCTGCACCTATTTTGTTTAACCTTGATGCCAGGGTAGGATGGTCACTCACTGAGGAAGAGCTCGATACATACCTGGGAGAGCTCTCCCAACAGGAGCAGGATACTAGAAGGGAGGTTATAGATGATTCAATCCAGCCCTTGAATGAGGGGGAGTCTTCGTACCAGAAGCCTACCCATGATTGGGGAGCTTCTTCTTCTACACAAGGGCCTAACTATGATCATTCTTATGATGACCCGCCGGCTTGGAGTCCTTACCCGCGTTGGGGTTGATACCCACTTAGGCCAAAAGCCTAAGCTAGGGGGGAGGTACACCGACACCACACTCATTTCCATACCATGTTTAGTCGGTACTTTGTATATCCATGTTTCGTTTTTCTTTTTAGCCGTCGATCTTGCTTTATTTCTGCTTTCCAAAATCCAAAAAGACCAAAAATATTTTTGTTGTTTCTCTTTGTTTGCTTCTTTTTCTCTTTGCCTTGGTTTGATTCTTCCCTTTTGCTTTGTTTGGACCATTCAAAAAACCCAAAAAGATTTTGCTTTGCTTGTCTTTCCTTTTTGTTCTTGCCCTTAAAAAATCAAAAACACCAAAAATATTATTCAAGCCACACAAGTGAAGGGCAATAATGAGAATTAATGACAACTTGAGGTGTGGTAAGAGGCTGGTAATGAACTCTATTTGTTTTCATTTTTGTACATATACTCACCATTGTGGGCATGCTTAGTCTGTTCATGTAAGGTGTATGTTATTTATGGATGCTTAGTAGTTATTGCTTTCTTGTGATTAGCTCCAGCCTGCTAATGGTTTGTAGCATGTCATATGAATGTTTGCTTGCATTGTTCTATTCATAACTTGGTATGACACTGTGGTATCCTCCTCTGAATATTTCACTTGAATTGACTTGGCACATGCTCACGCATGCATATGACTGAAACAATCAGTTAAGTGATACATTGTAAATGTATCTATAATTTTTGGTGTTCCATGCTTGGTTTTATCTAGTTTCTTGTGGTTTGTCCACACTTTGGAGTACTTTTCAGATGATTTCTTGGACTAACATATTAACAAGAGCCACAGTGCCAGCTGCCTGTTTTCTGCTTTTTTTGGTTCAAGGAAAGTCAGAAAATGAATATTCTCGGAATTGGACGAGACAAAAGCCAAAAATCCTATTTCACTAGAAGCCTCCCAGAGCCAGAATATGAGACGGAGTGGGGCTGGGGCCCAGCCACACCACCTGGCCGTGCGGGCTGGGCCTGGCCGTGTCAGGGGGTGGTTTGGTTGCCCCAGGCACCCCCTCGGTCTTCCTCTTCGCCTATAAGAAGCCTTCTGACCTAAAAACTCTGGGGGGTTCGATGTTTTTCCAGAAAGAGTTACGCTCCGCCGCCACCACCAGATTCCACGAAACAGCACCAGAAACTCCGTTCTGGCACCCTGTCGGGACGGGGAATTGGAGGATATCATCGCCATCGCCATCATCACCATCGCTTCTCCATCGACCATCCATGTTTCCCCCCATATATGAGTGAGTAATCCCCCGCTTTAGGCTATGGGGATGGTAGGGATTTGATGAGATCGTTCATGTAATGGCATCAGATTGTTAGGGCATGGTGCCTAGTATCTTCTATTTGTGATTTATGACTTTGTTGCAACTTGTTATGCTTAATGCTTGTCACTAGGGCCCGAGTGCCATGATTTCAGATCTAAACATGTTATTGATTCATTATGATAGTATTGTTTATGGCCTTATCTGCAAGTTGTTTACACACATTGCTGTCCGAAACCAATGGCCCCGAAGTGACAAAAATCGGGATAACCGGAGGGAATGGCTTTGATGTGAGGATCACATGTGTTCACGGAGTGTTAATGCTTTGCTCCGGTGCTCTATTAAAAGGAGCACCTTAATTGCCAGTAGTTCCCTTGAGGCCCCGCTGCAAACGGGCTGGCAGGACAAAAGATGGTGTGCAAGTTCTCATTGCGAGCACGTATGACTATATATGGAACACATGCCTATGATTATCTAGTACTTGGATGATTTATCTTATTTATCTGCAATTGCCCTATGTTCTGATTGCTATGTGAATTGTCTTGTCCATGCAACGCCCCTCCATCCATCCCTATGCCTACCGCACTCGAATCCTACTTTTTACTGCTATTGTTACTGCTGTCTTTACTTTACTATTGCTGCTACTTTGCTATTCCTACTACAAAACTGTTGCTACTGATAAACTGCTGTGAGCAAGATTGTTTTCAGGTGCAGCTGAATTGACAACTCAGTTGTTAAGGCTTATAAATATTCTTTGGCTCCCCTTGTGTCGAATCAATAAATTGGGTTTCACTTCCCTCGAAAATACTGCGATACACCCCCTATACTTGTGGGTCATCAAGACTATTTTCTGGCGCCGTTGCCGAGGAGCATAGCTTTATTTATCAAGTTCACTTGGAATCAATATTGTTCAAGCTTAGTTCATTTCCGCCTTGTTTGCTTGTTTCTTTATCAAAAATACAAAAAAATTAGTTCCTATTCTAGTTGTTATTTTTGTTGGTCTGTTATTGTCTTGCTTTATCATGCTTGTTGTCAATGGTTGGTTTTTTGAAACTGAATCTTATTGGCAAGGTGGGTTCACGAAAGATCAAAAAGATTATTATAAGGAACAGAGCTTGTCACAAAAAGGGAAACACTTATGGGAACAAATTGATAAATTGTATACCATTGCTAGAAATGTGTGTTCTACTTAATATGTTACTTATTGCTTTGATAAATCTTGTTGCTGCAGGAGGTACAAACACCTCCCTTTTCAATGTGAGTATAATGATGATGTTACCGTATCTTCTTGTGTTAAGGGAAATTATGACTTTTATGATGTGGAACAAATTGAGGAATTTATTGCTTGGAAGGGTGCATTTGAACTTGCTAGTTTGCTTGAAAATATTGATGATTCACCTTATAAATATGAGGTTTATGGTATACTTAAATTTTGCTTTGATAATTACAAGGAAGAAAATGGCTATATTCTTGAATATATTAATAGATGCTTTCCACAAATGGAAGAGACTAATGCCTTGCAGGATCCTATGGAAGAAGAAATTGATGAACCTGAAATCTCATTAGATGAAAAAGAGGAGGAGAGTGATGAACAAAAGGAGGAAGAATGGATGAGCTACCCATACCTACCTTCTAATGAGAGTAACTCTTTATCCCTTACATTATTTGATTGTCCCCCATGCTTACTAAAGGAGGATGAATGTTATGTTCCTAAGGATTCTTTTGAAAATGTTTATAATAAAGCTCTAGTGCTTGTAGATCATGAAAAGCATGCTTTATGTGATATTTATATTGTTGAGTTTATTCATGAGGCTACTGAAAATTATTATGAGAGAGGAAAATATGGTTGTAGAAGTTTTCATGGTATTGAAAAATCTCTCTATGTGCTGAAAGTTTTGAAGCTACTCTTGTTTTATCTTCCTATGCCTGACACTTTGTTCTTTGCAAATTTATTTGCATACAAGATTCCTATGCATAGGAAGTGGGTTAGACTTAAATGTGTTTTGAATTTGCTTCTTGATGCTCTCTTTTACTTCAACTCATATTTCTTATGTGAGCATCCTCTCAAACTATCATGCCTGAAGATTATAATATGTCTATTATTCTTGGGAGACCTTTTCTTAAATACTGCAGGAACTGTTATTAATTGTAATCAAGGGAAGGTGACCTTCAATGTTAATGACAAGGAACATACTGTCTATTTCCCCAAGAAGATTGATAGGACTTATGGTTCTGAATTCAATTGAACATGTTGAGGGCATTCAAGTTGGAGAAATATATTGTCCCATACCAAGAGAAAAATTTGAAACTATTATGATTGGACCATTGCTATCAAGGTTGAGGTAACATAATCATTAGTGGAATACAAAGTTTTGTCTCATATGAAATTGTTTTGGTAACAAGACCTGATCAACCTTCTTAACAAAAGGATTTCATTGAACAAAACAATGTTTTCACTATGATTATTTCCGTGTACTTCTATTCTACATCCATTTTAGTTTTTGCTTTCGATTAGTTTTCTTTTTTGTTGTTAGTTTTTCCTAACTTAAAGGCGTTAAAGAAAAGTACTTATTGGGAGATAACCCAAAAGTTTTAGATGAGTCTTGGAAGTTATTACTTCAGTAATAACCGCTCCTTATCCTTTTTATTTGCTTTTTGTGCCAAGAGTAACCTCTAATGAGAGAGAAGTAATGATTGGGAAAATTGCTCTACCGAAAGAGATTTATGTGCTTCACCGTAAAAATTTGTGTAAAATCTCTGAACGTCCTTTTGAGGCGTGAATTTTTGTGCTTCTGCCCCAGGTTGTTATCTAACTTTCGTTAGATCAACACTTTTTGATTGGAGCAACAGAAGGTCTTCGAAAAATTCGTCTTTACCTGATGGTCTGTTTTGACAGATTTCTGCCATTTTCTGCATTTGCTTCTTGTTGGTTCCTTTTTGAGTTCTCTTGGAGAATTGAGTGATACATTGCAAATGTATCTATAATTTTTGATGTTACATGCTTGGTTTTATCCACTTTCTTGTGTTTTGTCCACACTTTGGAGTACTTTTCATATGATTTCTTGGACTAACCTATTAACAAGAGCCACAGTGTCAGCTGCCTGTTTTCTGTTGTTTTTGGTTCCAGGAAGTCAGAAAATGAATATTTTCAGAATTGGACGGGACAAAAGCCAAAGTGCCTATTTTTCTGGAAGTCAACAGATGCCAGAATACGAGACGGAGAAGGGCTGGGGGCGGCCACACCACCTGGCCGCGCGGCTAGGCCTGGCCCACGCCAGGGGGTGGTCTGGCCGACCCCAGCACCCCCTCGGCCTCTCCTTCCGCCTATATATTGCCCTCGGGACAAAAACCCTAAGTACCCGATCAAAAATCCATGTAAGAGTCTATAGCCGCCGTCATGTCCATCCCTAGATCGACAGGGGTCTGAAGCTCTTCCCGGCACCCTGCCAGAGAGGGGATTTCACCCTAGAGGCCTTCTTCATCACCATGCAAGCCTCCGATGTGATACGTGAGTAGTTCATCCTTGGACTACTGATCCATGTAGTAGCTAGATGGTAGGTTCTCCTCCTTTGTGATTTCATGTCTAGATCTTGTGAGCTCTGTTCATGATCAAGATCATCTATTTGTAATTCTGCATGTTGTGTTTGCGGGGATCCGATGGATATTGAGATGCTATTTCAGATTGATTATTGATTCTATCATGTCTTTGTTATTTGTGATCTTGCATGCTTTCCGTTGTTAGTAGCTATCTTGGCCAAGTAGATGCTAGCAACTCCAAGAGTTAGTATTTATGCTCGATAGTGGGTTCATGCCTCTAGTAATCTGGGGAAGTGACAGAAATCTCTAAGGTACTAGATGTGATGTTGCTACTAGGGAGAAAACAACAATCCTTTGTTCATAGAACAATCGTATTGTTTACTTTACACACAATTCATAAAGCAATAATCTGTTGCTTGCAACTTAATACTGGAGGGGTTTCGGATGATAACCTGAAGGAGGATTATTAGTCATAGATGCAGTTGGATGGCGGTCTATGTATAATGTTGTAATGCCCAATTAAGTTCCAAAGGAGTCAAGATGATTAGTATATGCATGTATTTCTTTCTCGATGTTTGTCAATTGCCCCGTTGTAATTTGTTCACCCAGCATGTTATCTATCTAAGGAGAGCCACCTCTAGTGAACTATGGATCCCGGTCCTTTCTTTTACATACAATCTACAAACTGTTTACTGCTTTGTGTTTACTTTCTGCAAACTATTACTTTCTTCCATTCGATACGTTTAATCCTTTGTTTTCAGCAAAACACGGTGAGATTGACAACCTCATCGCAAGTTGGGGACAGAGTTATGTGGTTGTGTTGTGCAGGTCTCCACGTTGCTACTAGCACCGGTAGTGCGCCCTGCCAAGGCTCAGCTAGCAACACCTTTGGGGTGTTTCCTTGCTCCTATTGGTTCAATTAAACCTTGGTTTCATAACTGAGGGAAACTTGCTGCTGTGCTCATCATACCTTCCTCTTGGGGTTCCCCAACGAGCTCCACATCAACACCTGAGCCATCAAGCACTTTTCTGGCATCGTTGCCAGGGAGTCAAGGACATCATCACAAGGGGAGTCCCCCATAACCAATCTCTTTACTTTGTTATTTTTTTTGCTTAGTTTCTTTTGCTTTGTTTGCTTGTTTCTTTATCAAAAACACACAAAATATTAGTTTTACTAGTTTGCTTTCTTTATCAAAAACACACAAAAATTAAGTCTCCTTTAGTTGTTGCCTCTTCCTTAGCTCACCATGTTGATCCCTAAATTCACCCTGAAAGACCTTTCAATTGGTAGCGGTTCTATAATTGGGAAAGATAATATTGAAGAATTCTTTAATCATTTAGTAAGCATGAAGATACTGAGGATAGATCCCTTGCAGAACTTGCAAACTATGAGATTATTGCAGCTTCTTTAGTTCACATGTTAGAAGCTAGGTTTGTTAACCTCAACCCCTTAATGCAAGTAATGTTTCTTAAGCTTAAAGAAATTGAGGACCTCGAAAAGAGGGATTTTATTCTAGAAACTTTGTTTAAGGAATTCTATGATGTTGCCAAGGAAGCTAGGAAAGTCTTTGAATGTTTCAATATGCTAGGCTCATGTGTAGATGTTGTTGGTACACGAGAAAAGATGAACAAAACCAAACCTAATGGTGAGGAACCTAAGATACCAATAGCCTTTAAACTAGTAGCAATGCATGAAGCCATAGAAAAGAATCTTGATTGGATCGTTCCTGAAAACCCGTTTGATGAAAGTAGTGAACCTAAGAGCATGGAGAGAGGATCCTCTAGAACTTATTTGGATGATATACCTTGCCTTGTTGAAGATATTTATGGTATTAATCTTAATGCTTCTTCACTTGAGAACACTTGATTCTTCTTGCTTCTTATGCCTAACTTAAAGGCGTTAAAGAAAAGTACTTATTGGGAGATAACCCAAAAGTTTTAGATGAGTCTTGGAAGTTATTACCTTAGTAATAACCGCTCCTTATCCTTTTTATTTGCTTTGTGTGCCAAGAGCAACCTCTAATGAGAGAGAAGTGATGATTGGGAAGGTTGCTATCCCGAAACAGATTTCTGTGCTTCACCGTAAAAATTCGTGTAAAATCTCTGAACATCTTTTGAGGCGTGAATGTTTGTTCTTCTGCCCCAGGTTGTTATCTAACTTTAGTTAGTTCAACACTTTTTGATTTGAACAACAGAAGGTCTTCGAAAAAATTCATCTTTACCTGTTGGTCTGTTTTGACAGATTTCTGCCATTTTCTGCATTTGCTTCTTGTTGGTTCCTTTTTGAGTTCTTTTGGGGAATTGAGCTTTTTGAGGGAAGTGCTACAGTAGCTAGTTTTCTAATGGAAGTTTATTTGGTGTTAGAACTGAACCTTAAGACTTATTTATCTTGAGTGCACTAATGTTGCTAATAAAGATTGTGTGAAGTTTTGTATGAAGGAAAACTTTCAGGTGTATGGAAGGAATGAGTAATGAGATGAAGGATGGACTAAAGCTCAAGCTTGGGGATGACACGCGTGTCACCCCAAGAAATATCCAAGAAGTACAAGCGTCAAAGCTTGGGGATGCCCAAGGCATCCCCCTCTTCATCAATAAAAATCCCAGGTATCTTCCAAACGCTTCGTTTTTATTGTTTCATGCACTGTTGTGTTCTTCTTGGAGCGTCTTCTTTTTCATTTTCGTTTTGGTTTTTAGTTTGCTTGGTTTGCTTATTTTTCTTAATAAATTGGTTGGACCCCCTCTTTCATACATTGGTTTTCGTATAGTTTGGTTTCGTTTGAAAAGAGTAGGAAAGTTCATGTTTATGTGGTAAAAAGAGCTCATTTTTGACTGTGGCCTATGCTTTGTCATGCCATGCTTGATATTGTTTTGGCTTTATGCTTAGTATTCTTTGCTGTAGCATGTCTTGTTATACACAATTGAGATTGCTTAATGTGCCTTGGATGAATCATGCGTTGTTTTAGCATATTAAAGCATAGTATAGTGGTATTCTCCTTTGATGCTTTATTTGGGTTGAGTTGGCGCATGCTCACACCATGTTATAACTATCTCAAGTCACCATAGCCTTTATGATCCTTTAGTTTTCAATTTGTAGTATCACTCTATGCTTTGATCAATGATGTTTTGTCGCTCTGCATGATTATGGCCATTATTGCTCTCTTAGTTTGTCGCTCCCAGTCTTTTGCTAGCCTCCACAACCAAGTATGAGTTCCACTCATGCATCCAACTCCCTAAACCAAGTTATTCCAAAGAGTCCACCATACCTACCTACTAGCTTATGCTATTCCAAGTATATTCATGCTTTTGTTTATCTTCCAAATTAAACTTGTTATGAGAAAACTAGTGATTAAAGCTCTCACGAACTTGATGGCACACTTTACTTTTCTTGCCCTTAATAAATGAACCATTGGGTCCTTCTTTGTTGCGTATATGCTTGCGCTTTATGAGTTTAAATTAGCAGAACCATGTATCATGGGGAACGCTTTCAACATTACACTTGTACTTTGTACCCCGTTGATATCATGTTCTTTTGCTTACGGATCCCGGCGGTGTGAAATAAAAGTGGAACTTGTAAGACCATGGAGTTTGTATGTGTGTTAGATAAACGCCTGGGCCGCTAGCCTAAGCCATGCCTAATCATGGTGGAAACTTGCAGCATAACCATAATGAGCACTCCATGAAGCATCCTCAATGAAAACCTATGCAAATAGCAAATAAAAAGATCGCTGAGATGCTCATTGGTTGCTTGCCTTGTCATTTTGATTATGGGATAGCTCCTGTATCATGTGCAAGGGGTAACCCGTTGGCGGTTCTTTATGATACACATGTACTTACAATGACAAGAGCTTACTTGTGACTAATGTTGAGTAGCATGAGGTTCGGTGTTCGTAAGTAAGGGGCATGAGATTTCGGTTTATAACTTGTCAAGCATATCCTCTTAGTTGTGTCACTATAACATTAATCACCTTCAAGATGCTTATGATTGGGGCAATGAGAGCTGAAAGCTATAAGTACCATAATTTTTGTAAGCTCTTTATGAGACTTGAATCCCTACTTCCTTTTATGAAGGCCTTTCTTTTACTTTTATGTTGAGTCTCCACCTTCTACCTTTATGCACCTACTTTGATAGCATAGTGGCCATTCTTAGTTCTATGTGCATTGTCCCAAGACTAGTTGATTCATGCATACCTTCATATTGCTTGTTTTAAACTATTTGTATCTAGTCACTCTTATGAACTTTGAAGGTGTCCTATGCATTTATATTTGCTACTCTATGAGGGACAAGCTGAATACAATTATGCTATGTTTTCTTTATGTGAAACAAACAAACGTCTTGTAAAGCATTGTTATTCATGAATCTTTTGTTTGTGCCTTTTCATGTTGCATCATAGTTTCTTTGTCTTATTGCTAGAACTTTGTCTTTCATGTTATGATTGAAGTACTATGATCCCAGCTTTGAATGTTTTACAAATACTTTGATCAAGTTTATGATGGTGCATGTCACCTCAAAAATTATTCTTTCTTTTTATCACTTACCTACTCGAGCACGAGCATGAGTTAAGCTTGGGGATGTTGATACATTGCAAATGTATCTATAATTTTTGATGTTCCATGCTTGGTTTTATCCACTTTCTTGTGTTTTGTCCACACTTTGGAGTACTTTTCATATGATTTCTTGGACTAACCTATTAATAAGAGCCACAGTGTCAGCTGCCTGTTTTCTGCTGGTTTTGGTTCCAGGAAAAGTCAGAAAATGAATATTCTCGGAATTGGACGGGACAAAAGCCAAAGTGCCTATTTTTCTAGAAGTCATCAGATGCCAGAATACGAGACGGAGAAGGGCTGGGGGCCGGCCACACCACCTGGCCATGCGGCCAGGCCTGGCCCGCGCCAGTGGGTGGTCTGGCTGACCCCAGCACCCCCTCGGCCTCTCCTTCCACCTATATATTGCCCTCGGGACATAAACCCTAAGTACCCGAGCAAAAATCCACGAAAGAGTCTGTAGCCGCCGTCATCTCCATCCCTAGATCGGGAGGGATCTGAAGCTCTTCCCGGCACCCTGCCAGAGAGGGGAATTCACCCTGGAGGCCTTCTTCATCACCATGCAAGCCTCCGGTGTGATGCGTGAGTAGTTCATCCTTGGACTACGGAACCATGTAGTGGCTAGATGGCTGGTTCTCCTCCTTTGTGCTATCATGTCTAGATCTTGTGAGCTCCGTTCATGATCAAGATCATCTATTTGTAATTTTGCATGTTGTGTTTGCGGGGATCCGATGGATATTGAGATGCTATTTCAGATTGATTATTGATTCTATCATGTCTTTGTTATTTGTGATATTGCATGCTTTCCGTTGTTAGTAGCTATCTTGGCCAAGTAGATGCTACCAACTCCAAGAGTTAGTATTTATGCTCGATAGTGGGTTCATGCCTCTGGTAATCTGGGGAAGTGACAGAAATATCTAAGGTACTAGATGTGTTGTTGCTACTAGGGAGAAAACAACAATCCTTTGTTCATAGAACAATCGTATTGTTTACTTTACACGTAGTTCGTAAAGCAATAATCTGTTACTTGCAACTTAATACTGGAGGGGGTTCGGATGATAACCTGAAGGTGGATTATTAGTCATAGATGCAGTTGGATGGCGGTCTATGTATAATGTTGTAATGCCCAATCAAGTTCCAAAGGAGTCAAGATGATTATTATATGCATGTATTGCTTTCTCGATGTTTGTCAATTGCCCCTCTGTAATTTGTTCGCCCAACATGTTATCTATCTAAGGACAGCCACCTCTAGTGAACTATGGATCTTGGTCCTTTCTTTTACATACAATCTACAAACTATTTCCTGCTTTGTGTTTACTTTCTGCAAACTATTACTTTCTTCCATTCGATACGTTTAATCCTTTGTTTTCAGCGAAACACGGTGAGATTGACAACCTCATCGCAGGTTGGGGACAGAGTTTTGTGGATGTGTTGTGCAGGTCTCCACATTGCTACTAGCACCGGTAGTGCGCCCTGCCAAGGATCAGCTAGCAACACCTTTAGGGTGTTTCCTTGCCCCTAATGGTTCGATTAAACCTTGGTTTCATAACTGAGGGAAACTTGTTGTTGTGCTCATCATACCTTCCTCTTGGGGTTCACCAACGAGCTCCCCATCAACACCGAGCCATCATTGAGCTTTTTGAGGGAAGTGCTACAATAGCTTATGTTTTAATGGAAGTTTTATTGGTGTTAGAACTGAACCTAAAGACTTATTATCTTGAGTTCACTAATGTTGCTAATAAAGATTGTGTGAAGGAAAAATTTCAGGTGTATGGAAGGAATGAGTAATGAGATGAAGGATGGACTAAAGCTCAAGCTTGGGGATGCCACCCGTGTCACCCCAAGAAATATTCAAGAGGTACAAGCGTCAAAGCTTGGGGATTCCCAAGGCATCCCCTTCTTCATCAATAAAAATCCTAGGTTTCTTCCAAACGCTTCATTTTTATTGTTTCATGCACGGTTGTGTTGTTCTTGGAGCGTCTTCTTTTTTTCTTTCGTTTTGGTTTTTCGTTTGCTTTTGTTTGCTTAGTTTTCTGAATAAATTGGTTGGACCTCCTCTTTCATGCATTGGTTTTCAAATTGTTTGGTTTCGTTTGGAAATGAGTAGGAAAGCTCATGCTTAAGTGGCAAAAAGAGTTTGTTTTTGACTGTGGCCTATGCTTTGTCATGCCATGCTTGTCGTGGTGGTGTCATGGCAGATGCCATGGATAGGCTAAAGGTGGCGCCAATATGCACTAGAGGAATCCAGGGAGGGATAGTGTGGTAATTCCACACACGGACGCTTTGTCTTCTCCAAGTTCACTAAGTTTACAGATGCTCCTTGAGCTGTGTTTGGGAGAGGAGGAAGAAGAAGCTCTCTTACTCTCACCACTACTTTCACCCTATGAACCAACTACTCACCGGCCAGACCCTTCTACAGAGGCCCTAGCGCTCCTTATAAAGGGGAGGCTAGGTTGCCAGTTAGGGCATACGTAGAGCCATATTCCAAGGAATATGCCTCTCCCAAAGTAGCAAACCGACCGGGTCTCCTTTTCCTTTCGTAAGCCATGCAGAGGCTATGTAACCTTCTACGGCGCCAGCGTCAGCCGACATAGGCTACGTCACTTTTGTCGGCCACGCCCCGCTGGTCCCCCCCACTGTTTGCTTCGCTCACGCTCCAGCACACATAGACCACCTTTTGACCAGCGGGATACCTTCCTTCTCTTGCAAGCCTGGTATAACCCGGCTTAGGCCTGGTTAATTTGTCCCCGTGGGTACCTGCAAACAAGTTACAAAGAGCCTGCCGACGTATGATATACGTCGGCCAGGACGTGGTTAAGCGGACGTCCTCTGGGCAGGGTTACTCCGTAAGTCGGCCTGCCTTGAGGTGACTTGACCAGCTCTCACTTTGACCTTGCCGTACCTTGGCTAACTCGGCCTCGATAACCCAGCGTGACACTACCCGGGGGTATCCCCCCAACATTAGTCCCTGAAGCTGGTGCGGTCTTAGCAACTTCAGCTACTAAGGCCACGACAGGTTCAATCTACCAAGATTTTGGCTCCCCTTTCCAAGTTACCCTATAGTTCGGATCTCTTGGCTTAACTTTCCCTTGGCACATTCCGAGTTATCACTCGCTGGCCGGGTTACTCATCAGTTTTCCGTGTTATCCTTCCTTCTCTCATACACTTCCCCAAGTCCTACGTGGAGGGTAATCATCATCTTGCCTCATTTTAAGGGCCTGCGCCAGTTCTGCACTTATTGTCAAGGGTTACTGTTGCAAACGTCGCGTCGCGGCTGCCTCCTCGTTAACTGCATCACCACGTCACGTCGTGGGATCCCCTGTTCCCTGTGGCCCTTCCTGTGGCTTGCTTCTGATTGGCTGACCCGACAGATACACGGCCACACCATGTGGCCTCGAGGCACTGCCCGATCCCACTATCCACCACAAGGGCACGGTTAAATAGGGAAGAGGGAGCACCCCTTGGCCATTTTCCCCTTCTCGCCCTTTTCTGCTCATCTATTCCTTCTTCTTCCTCGTGGCAGCGCTGCCGGCACCGCCACGCCTCGTTTCTTTGCATTTTCCTTGTTGCCGCTTCACCGCCACGGGGCCACGCCAATCCAGGCCTCTGTCCCCCACCTCTGATCGGGCCGGTGTGGACAGTGATTTGGAGATGACAGAGGAGGAGCTCACCATCGTCGAGGAAGAGGAGATGGAGGGGGAAAGTGAGGTGCAAGAGCACGGTGCCTGGGCTGGCTCATGGGTGTGCCAAGATGACCTCGACTAGCTTTACCGCACCCGCCACATCCCCGCAGGTGTAATCTCTCGCCTCCCCTCCGAAGAAATTGCTCCCTCACCCAACCTGGGTGAGTTTGTCGTCTTCCTCTCCCACTTCCAGCGCGGCTTCGGCCTGCCAGTAAGCGATTTTTTCCATGATCTCATCAATGCCTACGAGCTCCAACCTCACCATCTCCCGGCGAACGCCATTACTTCTCTTTCCTCCTTTGCATCTGCCATAGAGGGATACATCGGCTTGTGGCCAACCAAGGAGCTTTGGATCCGGTTCTTCGTTCTGAAGAAGAACGTTATCCCGGATAAGACCAGTGCCCCTACCGACAAATTGCTCACCCAGTGCGGCGCCGCTTCTACCTCACCCCACAAGAATTCTATCTTTCCCCGGGTTACTGGCCTCGAGTCTTGCAAGGGCTGGGCCCGGACCTTCTTTTATGTGAGGAATAGCTCGTATGAAGATTTGATCCGGCTGTGCCCCTTCGCAATGGGCCCTCCTAATCCGGGTTTGTGGAACCGGATCCCCAAGAAGCCAACTGTCTTGGCAAATCAAGTAAACAAGCGATTCAAGGAACTGAAGGAGCAGAAGCTATGCAACGAGGACGTGATGATCACATTCGTCCACAGCCGGGTTTCCCCCCTGCAGAAGCGCACACACAAGCTCTACCATATGAGCGGGCATCTTGACCCCAACCGGACCTCCTTCTTTGAGCTGAGCAACACCGAGATATACCGCCGGGTTAAGGCCATCTTTACGACCGACAAAGATTTCAACGCGGATTGGGATTGGGGATTGGAGCACTACTGCCAAGACAATCCTCCTCCCACGGTAAATTTTCTTACCCAATCCTTCTCCGAGTTACACCCTATATCGGAACATGTTGTTTATTTTGATCCCCTTGCATTTTTCTTTTAGTTGTTTCTCCAGCAGACCCTCGAAGACGGCACCGAGCCTTCCCTTAAATAGGGGAAGGATCGGCTTGTCTCAGATGAGGAGGAACCGGATCAGGAAATGTTCTTGCCTGCCCCGGACGGATCCAAGCGAACCCCTGGTAACATCTCTTCCTTAAGGGATTGGCCTAACGATGAGGATGATTCTGATATTGAGATGTTGGAGGTATATGACCCAGCTCCCATTTCTTTCGCATTGCCGGCTTCAGCTAATCCGGCTGAGCAGATCTACGAGGACCCCCCCTCTTGCAACGGGTGAGCCGGTTCCTGCTGCGTCCAAGAAACGGGCTGCCACTTCAGCTGCTTCTTCCGAGCCTGCCCAAACAACCAAAAGACGGAAGAAGTCCGCTGACAAGGCTGCTAGCAAACCTCCAACTAAGGCCATAGTTCGGAGAGCTCGAAAACCCAGGGAGCCTCTGACTTCGGACGAGTGAGTCTCCTTTTCCTTGTCCAATTTTCTGCTTCATGTTTCTTTGTCTCCATGCCTCTCTTTCTATTATAATTTGTTACTCATTGTTCGACTCGGCAGGGCTGCCATGGAGGTTCCCCAGAGTGGGTCCAACATTGCTTCGTCTCTCTGGTGCACCCCATCTCCCCCTCGCGACGATGACATGCGCCCACTGAGCCCAGTTCAGGAAGGCTCGGTGACTGCTCCGGATCTTGGCCCATCTCGTCCAGAGGAGGGCGACCTCGCTGCAGGGGGGAGTGGCGCGGCCGAGGACACGCCAAGGCCGGATGCTCCCGGCTCTTCATCGGCTCAGCCGCAACCCGTCGCTTCCGAGGTACCAGTAGCAGCAGCATCAACAACAGCACCAGTAGCAAAACAAGGACCAGCACCAGCATCAGCACAAGCGTCAGCGTCAGTACTACCAGCAGCACCATCATCAGTGGCAGCACCAACACCAACTCCTTCTGCTTCGTCTGAGTCTTCCAATACTCGGCAAGAAGACCCAGCTAGCACCAAGGCTGCGCCCAAGTCCAAATCCGCAGCTCAAGCCTCAACCTCCCAAAAGCAGCCCAAGGCCGGTAGTCAGGCTAAGAAAGGTTCTGGTGCCACTAAGGCATCGTCCATCGAGGCTGGACAGCGCACCCTTGCGTCCATGCTGCCGAAGAAAGATGCCTCCTCCGGGTCAGCTGGTAGCAAGCAACTTGCACTGCATACCAGCCCCGATGCCGCCCTAGTTGAGAGGAGACAGGCCCGCCAAAGGCTTGGTTGCGCCACACATGCCTAGTGGAGAGAACTATCCTCCGGCTTTGATTGAATATGTCAATAACTGGAATAAAGCGGAGTTCGTCAATCCCAACGACGATCTCCCAGAGAAGTTTGGGCCCGCCGAGTTTAGCGCACAGATGAACATGGCAGCTAAGGCTAGCAATATTGCTGGCCGGATGATGGAGGTACGCTACTTTGTCTTTTCCTTAATATTCACAAGTGCTTAGAGATATATCCATTAGTCCCCGAGCCTCCGGGGGAGTAACTTGTTACTCATCCGGATGCTCCTTAGAGAACTAGCGTAGCTCCTTAGTGGATTAGAATATGCACACACCCAAAGCCGGGTTAAGTTCCACTTGGCCCGGATTTTGTACACTTCGAATATGCACATACCTAGAGCCGGGTTAAGTTCCACTTGGCCCAGGTTCTGCACACTTCGAATATGCACACACCTAGAGCTGGGTTAAGTTCCACTTGACCCATATTCTGTACACTTTGAATATGCACACACCTAGAGCCGGGTTAAGTTCCACTTGGCCCGGATTCTGTACACTTCGAATATGCACACACCTAGAGACGGGTTAAGTTCCATTTGGCCCGGATTCTGTACGCTTCGAATATGCACATAGCTGAACCAACATTGCTCTTTTCAGATCACTACCAATCGTCGTACTACTGAGTTTCAGCGCCTCTTGGACTCACACAAGGTGTTGCGCTCCAAACATGCTGCACTTCTTGCTGAGTGGGAGAAAAAGGATAAGTTTTCTCTTCGTATTTCCCCCCATCTTCCTTTGCCTTTTTCTGCCGAACTAACTTGTCATTCGGATTGCACAGCCGAAGTGGAGGCCGAAAACACCATCATGAGGAAGAACTTGGACGAGATAAAAGGTAATTTGCTTCGGTTAAGCCTTTTCCGTGCTTTTTCTCCTTTCTCCTTGACTTGGCAGATATTTATACCTCGGCTCTGCCGGGTCAACAAACCGTTGCAGCATCCCTTGAAGATAGTGTGTCCGTGCCTGATATGATGCTGCATTTTCTCGAACAAGTAGGGCAACATCAGGCTGAACTCAAGAAGAAGGACGACGAGCTTGCCAAACTCCAAGCCAAGGATGATGAAATTGCCAAGCTCAAGGCTGAGATGAAAAAGCTTAAAGAGCTCCACAAGACTGAGATGGACAAGGATGGCCAAAACTTCACCGAAGAGCGAGAACGTCTCAGCCTCCCACTTGCAAAGGATCAGGAGTTGCTGAAGGAGGCTGATGTCAAGCTCGAGTCAGCTACTGGTGAACTTGAGAGGCTCTGGAAGAGGCATGCTCATTGCACCAAAGAGCTGAACCGGATCCATAGTCATATCTCCCGTAAGCTCTTTTCCTTCCGCCGACATGTATTTCTCCGGGTTAAACTCCTTTACCAACTTCACTTGTTTTGTTTTCAGGCAAATTCCTAGAGGGCGATGCCATTGCGGCTACTGCCGTTGCCAAGTTCTGCCGGAGAGGGGTACTCCAACTGATCCTGGCTCTGAACCCATTCCTTATGACATGGAGGATCTGTTGGTCAGCCTATCCTCCCGCATAGAAATTATAAAGAACTATGGCTCGGGTATGCTGGATTCAGCCGTCCGGATCTTCCGTGCACTTTGGCCTGGTGAGAATCCTCCGGAGGGATCCACTTCTTTGATCAATAGGCTGATGGATTGCGAGACCCAGCTTGACCTTTGGAGAGAATCCGCCACGCGTGCCGGAGCTGAGACTATCCTCCATTTCATGCTCACTTGGTACGAAAAGCTGGATTTGAAGGTTCTCGAGCGCTTGCGCACCGGGTCCAGGTGGTCGAATGATCCGGATTGGGTTTCTCGGCGCAAGGCTTATGCCCATAACCTTATCCAGTATGCCCCTGTTCATCAATGGAACGAAGGACCAAGCTTCCTCGGCATCGTTGACGACGAATATGTTGAAGATGGTTCGGATGGCGAGGAAGAGGACGAAGCCTCAGATCTCGAAGAGAACAAAGATGACGACGAGGCTGAAGCCGCAGCTCCACCCGCTGGCGCTGAGTTACCCCCTCCTGCTGCTGCTCCTTGAGCACCAAAAACACTTTGAAATTTATCAAATCCCCGGTATGTTGGGTGCAGATGTATCAATCATACTGATCATATTTTGCTACTAAGTTGTTCACACCGGATTAACTTGGGCATAGTCCCCGAGTTTCATTTTCTTGTTTCTCCAATTTCATGACTTGGCTCGCGTCTACCTTGATTCGGTTTTGTGACTTACGAGTCCGAGTTTAAAAAATTAACTTAACAATACTTGGAAACTTTAGGATTAGCTCAAGATAATCTAGCATAGTAAAAGTAAAGTAAACCTAGGGTTAGTCCGAATAATGAATGTCGGCTCGATTATGTTCTCTTCCTTAGTCGTTTTCCGTGTGCTACGCAATTCCAAACTTGTTCTCTTGCTTTCCATGAAGCCAATTCTTGTTGGACAACAGCAAGTCAAAGAGTTGAGTTTTTGGTGCTCACACACTACTAATCCGACTTAGGCAGAAGCAACTTAAGCCAGCCGATATAAAAATAAATAACAAACACATAGAACAATAAATATTACTGAGGCAGTCCCCGAGTTACTGCTCGAGGTACCAGGATTTCATGGATAAACTCATTGTCGGCATACATACCGACGAATGAGAAACTCGGATACACACACTTATCTGTTAAGTGTAGAACGGACGAAGTAGTGCTACATTCCATGGAAACTTAGATTCCTTGCCAGACCTGTCCGCCCTGTTCTTCTCCTCTGGTTGTGCATCAATGAGATAATAAGAGTCATTGTACAATGCTTTGCTGACAATGAATGGTCCTTCCCATGGGGGGATAACTTATGCATGCCAGTAGTACGTTGTACCAGCCGGAGTACTAGATCACCTTCCCGGAAGACTCGGGGGTTTACTTTCCGGCTATGATAGCGTCGGAGATTTTGCTGATATATGGCGGATCTAGACAATGCCAATTCTCTCGCTTCTTCCAGCAGATCAACATCATTTTGCCGGGCTTCTCGCACTTCGGCTTCTGTGTATTGGGTGACCCTAGGCGAATCATGCTCTATGTCGGCTGGTAATATAGCTTCTACCCCATATACCAGAAAAAATGGCGTATAGCCTGTTGATCGATTCAGAGTTGTTCTTAAGCTCCACAGTACTGTTGGTAGTTCTTCTATCCAGCACCCCGCTGATCTTTGCAGCGGCTCAATGAGCCGGGGATTTATCCCGGATAATACTAATCCGTTGGATCTTTCCACTTGTCCGTTCGATGCGGGGTGGGCTACTGAAGCAACATCTAGCCGGATATTCTTATCCCGGCAGAATCGCACAAATGCCCCTTCAGCAAAATTGGTGCCGTTATCTGTTATGATACTGTGAGGATAACCATATCTCAGAATGATACCTTTGAGGAATGACATGGCTGTAGCTCCATCACACTTTCTTATTGGCTTTACTTCGATCCATTTTGTAAACTTGTCAACCATAACCAAGATATGGGTCATGTTTCCTCTTGCCAGCTTGAATGGGCCAACCATATCCAAACACCACACGGCAAATGGCCAGGTAATTGGTATGGTCTTGAGCTCCGACATTGGCATGTGTGTCTTGGTAGCATACCTCTGACAACCATTGCATTTTCTTACCAAATCCTCTGCTTGTTCCAAGGCACTTGGCCAGTAAAATCCATGCGGGAAAGCTTTTGCCACTAACGCTCTGGATGAGGCGTGATGCCCACATTCCCCCTGATGTATATCTTGGAGGATGTCAAGCCCTTCTTCCGGGTCAACACACAGTTGCAGGACATTCGTGACACTCCTATTGTATAGTTCGGCATTGATAATCGTGTATGCCTTCGCCCTCCTCTGAATTTGCCTTGAAAGCACTTCTTCATTGGGCAAAGTTCCATCCTTCAGGAACTGGAATATGGGTAGTGCCCAAGCTGGTATAGCTCGCACCGGAAACATATCCTTGTCAATTTCCATTTGATCCGCCGACATAACCTCTGCCAGGTCACGCTGTGCAGTCCCCGGGTCTGCTGAACCACTTCCTATATCAACGTCCATGGGCACAGCTTCAGACTCCGGATTGGTCGGGATATAGATTGACTCGGATTCTGGGGATGGCCTGATAGATGGCTTTCTGAGGTGCTCTAATGCTACACCTGGGGGAATCGCTTGTCGGGTTGATCAGAGCTTTGACAATACGTCGGTAGCCTCATTTTCCAGCCGAGGTACATGGTGAAATTCACACCCCTCGAAGTATCCTGATATCTTCTGCACATGAAATTTGTACAATGCCATGTTTGCATCCAGAGCATCCCATTACCCTGAGACTTGCTGAACCACCAAATCCGAGTCACCGAAGCACTAGATCCGACGTATTCCAATTTCTTTTGCTACTTTGAGTCCATGCACAAGTGCTTCATATTCTGCAACATTATTTGATGATGTGAAGTGGATCTGTAGCACATACTTCAGCTGGTCTCTCTTGGGAGAGGTAAGCACAACTCTGGCGCCTAACCCGGTTTTCGTTTTTGATCCGTCAAAATGCATTCTCCAGTAATTCGGATCTGGCAACGGTGGCTCATATTGTATCTCGGCCCAATCTACGAAAAAGTCGGCCACTGCCTGAGACTTGATCGCATCTCTTTTGTCGAATTGTGGAGAATAAGGGGCTAGCTCAATTGCCCATTTTGCAATTCAGCCGCTTGCATGCTTGTTGCTCATTATCTCAGATATGGGGGCTTCACATATCACTTTGATGGGGTGTTCTTCAAAATAGTGCTTCGGCTTCTTAGCTGCCATGTACACACCATATGCCATCTTTTGATAGTGAGGATAGTTTTGCTTTGACGCTGATAATACCTCGCTCAGGTAATAGACTGGCCTTTGCACCGACTTACCCCCTTCGTCGCGCTCTACCACTATTACTGCACTTACAACTCGGTTGGTTGCGGCTATGTAGAGCAACATTGGCTCTTTTGAGAGTGGAGAGGCTAACACCGGTGTAGTGGCTAACATCTTCTTTAACTCAATGAAGGCTTCATTGGCCTGCGGCGTCCATATGAACTTGTCCGATTTTTTATTAGCTGATAGAGAGGCAATGCCTTTTCTCCCAACCGACATATAAACCGACTTAAGGATGTTAGGCAACCAGTGAACTTATGGACATCGTTAAGGCACTTCGGCAATTCCATTCGTTCTATGGCTCAGATTTTAGTTGGGTTAGCTTCGATACCTCGGCTAGAGACAAGAAATCCGAGTAATTTTCTGGCCGGGACACCGAAGGTACACTTCTCTGGGTTAAGCTTCATTTGGAACCTCCTTAGGTTCGCGAATGTTTGCCGAATATCATCAAGGAGCGTTTTGCTTTCCTTGGTTTTTATAACCACATCATCAACATACACCTGCACATTTCGACCAATTTGATCGTGTAAGCATTTTTGCATACATCTTTGATACGTCGCCCCTGCATTACGTAAACCAAAAGGCATAGCGCGATAGAAATAAGCCCCGTACGGGGTGATAAACACAGTCTTTATTTGATCATCCGGGTTCAGAGGTATCTGGTGGAAACCAGAATATGCATCTATGAATGACAACAATTCACACCCAGCAGTTGAATCTATGACCTGATCTATCCTTGGCAGTGGGAATGGATCTTTTGGGCATGCCTTATTCAGGTTTGTGTAATCGATGCACATACGCCAAACTACTGCCACATTCGGATCGTCTTTCTTCTTTTCCACGAGCACCGGATTGGATAGCCAATCCGGGTAAAGTACATACATGATGAACCCGGCTGCGAGGAGCCGAGCTATCTCATCCCTAATGACTTTTTTCCTATCTTCGGTGAAGCGGCGAAGAGGTTGCTTCACCGGCTTTGCTCCGGGTCTCACATTCAAAGAGTGCTCGGCCAACTCCCTCGGAACACCTTGCAAGTCCTGCGTGGACCAAGCAAAGATATCCCGATTCTCATGGAGGAAGTTGACGAGCTCGCTTTCCTATTTCTCAGTTAACCCGGCACCAATTGTTATGGTGTGCTCTGGGAATAGATCATCAACAGGCACTTTATTTGTATCCTTTGTTGCTTGAAATGAGACGCTTCCGTGCGGGTTACTCAGCGCCGGCATATACTGCTGTGCGGACTGAGCCAATGCCGCTAATTCCTGGATCTTTCTTTTTTCTTGTGCAATCACGAGTGATTCGGCCAGGTTAGACCCGGCTGACGCACACTCAATGGAATGACGGAAATCCCCAGCTATAGTAATTACTCCATTTGGTCCAGGCAACTTCATCTTCAGGTAACTGATGTGAGTACTTGCCATGGATTTGTATAGGGCTAGCCTGCCGAGTAACGCGTGATATGCGCTTTCTAAGTTCACAACCGCAAACTCCAAATTCTCAGTTCGGCAGTTATCTCTAGTGCCAAATAGCACGTCAACCCGGACTTTGCCAATGGGTACACAGGAGATACCAGGCACAATGCCATGGAAAGTTGTCCTTGTAGCTTGGAGCATGTTCTCCGAGATACCCAACTTGCACATTGTATCCATGTACATGATATTGATGTTGCTGCCATTGTCAATCAGCACCTTGGAGAAACTCACATTGATACTTGGCCCGATGAATGTTGGGTCCAGCACTAGTGCATACGAACCAGGACTCGGCATGATCCTAGGATGGTCCTTGATACTCCAGGTAATTTCCTGATCAGACCAAGGCATATACCTCGTCACTACCGGCATAACCACATTCACCTCCATATGTCGGCGTTGCAAGCTCTTTCTATTCGTTTCCTCCGTGGTAAACACACAGTAACTCTAGTGATGCTCCCTGTATTCATGTATCCCCTCATTGTCGGGGTACCTTTGATCTGGTTGATGCTGGTTTTCCACCTAATGCACTGCATCCCTTCTCTCATGGTTCTCATACCTCGGCAGAGGTGGTGGCAACATTAACTGTTGTGTATTTGCTCCGGAGAGTAGTTGCTGCCGAGGTTGATCGTTCTGAGGTGCCTGAGCATTCCCCAGGCCACTTTGCTCTATCTTCCTCATCCACTCACACTTTCGAGTTGTATGACCCGCTGGGTTACTCGGATTTGGCGTGTGAAACTTGCAGGGCTGATCCAGCATTGCCTCATACGTATATCTCGGCCGGTCTTTCTTTTCTTGCCACTATTTCTTTTGCTCCGGCGTCCAAGTTTTCTTTCCATCATTTCTTGGAGTCCACTGTTGCCCTCCAGTTTTCTGACGCTGATTACTCCCTACTCCGGGTTGATCTTGGTTTACAGCAGCAACTTGTTGCGAATTGTACCTGTAATCCGGTCTATCATCTCTTCTCTTACCCCGGTAGTCATTTCGCCGGGATGATTTGGCTCCGTCTCATTGGTAGTACTCCTCATTTGACTCGTTTGACATAAGCCGAGATTGAGTCGGGTCACCTAATGCATACGAATCAGCAATCCGGATTGTTTCTGCCAGCATAGTTGGCATATCCCTTTGTAACCTTTGCCATAACATGCTCGCATATCTACACCCTTGTGCAAACCAAGCTATGGCCTGTGACTCAATCACGCCTTCACATGAGTTTCTCACATTGCACCAACAAGTTAGGAACTCTCGGTCTGTCTCATTTGGTCTCTGCTTGCACATTGCTAGGGTCTGTGGCCTGTTCGGTCTCTGATATGTGCTTGAGAAGTTCTTGATGAACATTTCCTCGAAATCCAGCCAACAATTGATACTTCCGGGTGGAAAATTGTTTAGCCATACCCTTGCTGGACCCTCCAACATCTGAGGTACGTATCTCACTGCCCATCTCAGATTGCCTGTTGCAATTTTCACTATCGTTGCGTAGTTGATTAACCAATCCTCTGGCTTAGTGCTGTTGTCATATGTTTTTGTGCCTCTAGGTAACTAGAAGTTAGGTACCGGAGGCTCTTTCATGATCCGGGGTCCAAAGCACGCTGGACCTGGAGGACCTTGCCCTTCAATTTGCTCCGACCTATAGAGCCGATCCAGTTTTAGCCTGGCGTCATCTGGTAGCAAGTTCCTACTTCCCAATCTTGACCCTATCACATGATGATCCGGCCTATTGTATCCTGCATTCGCCATTTCTGAATCATCGTCGTTGTATCTGTCTTGCTCTCGTTGAGCGCATTTCTATCGCATACCTTGGCCGGCACTTTCCTCTTGCCGAGGTATACTCTGCTGCTGTTGTTGCCGAGGTAGGTTTTTCCATGCACCCGCTGAGTTACGCTGTTCGACATTGTCGTTTCCAGTGTTTCTCTGACCGGCTTCACCTCGGCTGACACTTTGTCGATCCTCATTTCCTTGCACTGCCTTTCCCTTCCCTACCCTTGTCGGGTCATATGGGACTATCTGTTTGTTTCTCCTTGCCAAAGTTACCACTTCCTCTCTTCTAGGGCCATCATGAGGGGATGATGCAGCCCCAATGGATTTCTCCGGGTTACCCACTGCCGAATAAACGACCTTGGATGCTCCGGCCCTTGCCGGGTTAGCCCTGAGCAACTCCTCATTCTGTCTGTTAGCGATTCGAACTAACTCATTGACCCTCTCCTGTTGTCTCTGCCTGTCGTGGTGGTGTCACGGCAGATGCCATGTATAGGCTAAAGGTGGGGACTAATACTCGCTAGGGGAATCCAGGGAGGGATAGCGAAGTGATTCTCCACACAAGAGCTTGTATTGATTTACTCCCAAGGTTACAAGTGCTCCTAGAGCTGTATTGGCGAGAGGAGGAAGAAGGAGCTCTCTTACTCTCACCCGCAGATCTCACCTGAAACCCTAGACCACAACAGAATCGTCGAGAGACCAACCCCCCTACAGAAGCCCTAGCCCCCCTTTTATAGGGGAGGCTCGGTTTCTGCCTAGGGCATACGTGGAGGCATATTCCTAAGAATATGCCTCCTCCTAAAGTGGTAAGCCGACCGGGGTGCTTTTTCCCCCGCGTCACACATGCTTTAGCTACGTGAGCCCGTGACGGTGCCCTCGTCAGCTGACACGGGCGTCGTCACGCTTGTCGGCCACGCCCCGGTGGTCCTGTCCATGCTCGCTTCGCTCAGGCAGTGCGTACCGGAGCTCCTTTTGACCAGCGAGATTCCTTCCTTCTCCTAGAAGCTTGCTGTGACTCGGATGATGGTTCATCCGGCCACACCCTTTCCTGCATACAGGTAAAACATACACTTCCGACTTACCGCTTAAGCCGGATGAGGGCTAGTTAGGCGAACGCCCCTAGGTCCGGATTACCCCGTGATTCGGCCTGTCTTGAGGTGACCCGGCCAGCATCTGCTTTGGCCTTGCCGAACCTCGGCTAACTCGGCCTTTATACCCCGGCGTGACCCTACCCAGGGGTATCCCCCCAACATTAGTCCCCGAAGCTGGTGTGGTCTTAGCCGCCTTGGCCGCTAAGGCCACACCAGGTTCCATTTTGTGCCCCTGTCGTTGTTGTCGAGTTACCTTCGTACCTCAGACAGCTTGGATTTACGTTCCCTTTGCACATTGCAAGTTTTCACTTGCCGGCCGGGTTACCGCAGCTCCATCCGCGTCTTACTTCCTTCTCTCGTACGCTAGCCCATGTGAAGGGTAATCATTATGTCTTCTTATTTTAAGGGACGGTATAGTAACCGCCGCAGTAATTGTTAGTTATCACTGTGCGCGGGTCACGTCACGCCTGCCTCCTCGTTTACCGCATCAGTGCGTCACGTCACAGGACTCTCTCCGCCCTGTGGCCTTCCATGTGGCTCCTTACTGATTGGTCCGAACGGGTAATACACGGCCACAGCGTGTGGCCGGTCCACAGGGTGCGATCCCACTCACCCCTGATGGGAGTGGTTAAATAGCGGAGGGGTGTGTCCCTTAGGATTTTTCCCCCTCCGCACCCCTTTGCCCGCTGCTATTCCTCTTCGTCTTCCTCGCGACTGCGCCGCCGCCAGCACTGCCAAAAAGCAGCGTCGCCGCCGCACTTCTCCGTTGCGCCTCTGCGTCACCGTCACTGCGACGCAAATCTCCCGCTACGGGTCCTCGTCAATCCAGGCCACTATCCCCCGCCGCCTCTAGCGCTCGGGTCACAGGGCTAGAATCCTGCAAAGGGTGGGCCCGGACGTTCTTTTACGTCCGGAACACGGGCACCGAAGATTTGATCCAGTTGCTCCCCTATACACCGGGTCCGCCGAACCCAGATCTGTGGGACGCCGTTCCCAGGAAACCTACGGCCCTGGCCAACCAAGTGAACAAAAGATTCGCGGAGCTGAAGGAGCTCGGGTTGCGCAACGAGGATGCAATGATCACTTTCGTGCGCAACCGAATCTCCCCTCTCCAGAAGCGCACCCACAAGGTGTCCCATATGAGCTACGGCCGTGATCCCAACCGGACTTCATCCTTCGAACTGAACAACACGGAGATTTATCGCCGGGTTAAAGCTCTCTTCACCACTCACAAGGACTTCTCCTCTGAGTGGACTTGGGGGATTGAGCATTTCTGCCGTGACCGGCTTCCTCCCGCGGTAAGTTTCATGCTGCAAACTTACCCCGGACTAATCACGTGTCTGTTATTGTTGCATTTTTGACTCGTTTGTTTACTCTTTTCCTCAGCTATTCCTTCAGCAGACACTCGAGGACGGGACCGATCCGACCCTTAAGTGGGCACCGGACTGGGTGACTTCGGACGAGGAGGAGCCGGACCAAGAGATGTTTCTCCCCATGACCGACGCCACGAAACAACCCACGGGTAACTTCTCTTCTGCTAGAGATTGGCCCGATGATGAAGATTACTCGGATATCGAGATAATTGAACCCTTTGAGGCTGTCCCCCTTTCTTTTGCTTTTCCGCCATCAGCTCACCCCGGTGGTCATATCCACGAGGATCCTCCCCTCGCTACGGACGAGCTAGTTCCGGTGGCGTCGAAGAAAAAGCGCGGGGCTTCCTCAAGCTCTTCCTCCGGACCTTCCCAGCCCGTTAAAAGGCGAAAGAAGGCCCCAGCACGAAGGGCTCGAAAACCCAGAGCAGCCGAAACCTCGGATGCGTAAGTCCTTCTTTCTTCTGTAACTCGTTCTTCCTTACTTTGTCGTAATTTTTCTTCTGACGTTACTTGATTTCACAGGGCTCCGGTGGAGGTCCCTCAAAGTGGATCCAGCATCTCTTCACCTCTCCGGCCTAGCCCCTCACCCCGTCGTGATGACGAGTCACGTCCGTTGAGCCCTATTCCGGAGGGCTCTGCGGCCGCTCCGGGTCATCCTGGGGCGGGGGGAACCGGCCCAGCCAGAGCAACGGCACCCACTACCTCGGCAACGCCACAACAGCAGCAACTAAGGCTACCTTGACTCCAGCATCTGTTCCAGTACCAGCAGCTAAACCAGCACCATCTCCAACTCCGGCATCAGCACCCACTCCGGCTGCGAAAACATCAGCGCCGGCACCAAGTCCAGCAACGAGAGTACCAGCACCCAGTTCCTCTGCATCTTCCGAGTCCACTCAACCTCGGTAGGGAAAAACCGCTGCTACGGCTTCTTCTTCCCAACAAGCCAAGGGCAAGAAGATTCAAGACGCTGCCAAGCCCAGTGCTGTCGAGCCTGGGCAACGCACCCTTGAGTCAATGCTCCCCAAGAAGACATCAGCGGCAAAGGGCGCGCCTGCCGAGCCAACCGTAGCCTAGCAGTTGGTTCTGCACACCAGCCCCGCCCTTGCCTTGGTGGAGAGGAAGGAAGCACATGCAAAGGGCTTGGTGACGCCCCATATGCCCACGGGAGAACGGTACCCTCCGAGCCTAATGGAGTTTGTCATGAACTGGAATAAGGCAGAGGTAGTCCAGGAATCTGATCTCCCGGAAAAATTCGGCCCAGCCGAGTTTTCCGCTCAGATGAATACTGCCGCAAAGGCCATTAACCTCGCTGGACGAATCATGGAGGTACGTTGTTTCTCCTTTGCAACTTGTAGATAATAACCATTAGTCCCCGAGCCTCCGGGGGAGTGACTTGTTACTCGGTCGGATGCTCTTTTATAGAACTAACGTAGCTCCATGATAACTTCGAACATGCACACACCTAGACCCGGGTTAAGTTCCACTTGGCCTGGATTTTAGTACACTTCAAACATGCACACACCTAGAGCCGGGTTAAGTTCCACTTGGCCCGGATTTTAGTACACTTCGAACATGCACACACCTAGAGCCGGGTTAAGTTCCACTTGGCCCGGATTTTAGTACACTTCGAACATGCACACACCTAGAGCCGGGTTAAGTTCCACTTGGCCCGGATTTTAGTACACTTCGAACATGCACACACCTAGAGCCGGGTTAAGTTCCACTTGGCCCGGATTTTAGTACACTTCGAACATACACACACCTAGAGCCAGGTTAAGTTCCACTTGGCCCGGATTTTAGTACACTTCGAACATGCACACACCTAGAGCCGGGTTAAGTTCCACTTGGCCCGGATTTTAGTACACTTCGAACATGCACACACCTAGAGCCGGGTTAAGTTCCACTTGGCCCGGATTTTAGTACACTTCGAATATGCACACACCTAGAGCCGGGTTAAGTTCCACTTGGCCCAGATTTTAGTACACTTCAAATATGCACACACCTAGAGCCGGGTTAAGTTCCACTTGGCCCGGATTTTAGTACACTTCGAATATGCACACACCTAGAGCCGGGTTAAGTTCCACTTGGCCCGGATTTTAGTACACTTCGAACATGCACTAGGCTGACTTAAGTTTCTGTATCTCTTTTAGGTGACCACCAACCGCCAAAGTGCTGAATTCCAGCGCTTGTTGGATACGCACAAAAATCTTCGCACGAAACAGGCTGCACTCATCGCGGAGTACGAGAAAAGGGGTAAATTTCTTTCTTTAACGCTCCTTCATTTCCCTTCCACTTCATTTGCCGAACTGATCTGATTGTTCGGTTTCCGCAGCTGGGGTGGAAGCTGAAAACAAAATAATGCGTTAGAACTTGGAGCAGATCAAGGGTACGTCCTTCTTGTCTGTCTTTACCGTGATTTCCATCGACTTTCCTCCTTGGCTCGGCAAACATTCATACCTCGGCTCTGCCGGGCCAACACACGATTTCAGCATTGCTTGAAGAAAGTGTGCATGTGCCTGACATGATGCTGCATTTTCTTGAACAAGTAGGACAGCACCAAGCCGAGCTGAAGAAGAAAGATGATGAGCTCGCCCTCCTCCGGACCAAAGATGATGAGATAGCCAAGCTCAAACCTAAAATGGCTAATATGAAGGCGCAACACCAAACCGAGTTGAAAAAGGCTGGCCAAGACTACACCAAAGAACGCGAGCACCTCAAACTCCAAAGTGCTAAGGACCGTGAGCTTCTTCAGGAAGCCGAGGTCAAACTTGAGTCGGCAAATGCTGAGCTCGAGCAGCTTCGGAAGAGGCGTGAAGCTTGCACCAAGGAACTGACCCGGATTCACAGTCACATCTCACGTAGTTTCTTTTCCTTTATCCGCCTTATTTCTCCAGGTTACTTCATATGCTTTGTTTTCTCAACTTTGTCCGTTGCCTTGTTTCCCAGGCCACTTTCCAGAGGGTACTGCTATTGCCAGTGTTGCTGTCTCCAATTTCCGCCGAGAAAGGGGGACTCCGGTCGCTCGTGAGGGTGAGAGCATTACCTTTGACATGGAGGACCTATTGGTCAGCCTGTCATCTCGCGTGGAAATCATCAAGAACTACGGCAGGGACCTCCTCGATGTTGCAGTCCGGGTTTTCAACGCCTTCTGGCCCGCCGATGATGCTCCGGAGAGAGTCACACAGCTCGCTGAAAGATTGTCGGAAATTGAGACCCAGCTCGACCTCTGGCGAGAATCCGCTGGACGCGCTGCTGCCGATACCATCCTTCACCACATTTTGACGTGGTATGAAAAGATAGATCTCTGCCTCCTCACACGCCTGCGCACCGGATCTAAATGGACGGATGACCCCGAGTGGGTAGCTCGGCGCCAGGCTTGCACCCACAGCCTCATCGAATATGCCCCCATTCACGAATGGACTAAGGGTCCGAGCTTCCTAGAAGTCGCAGGTGAAGAGGAAGTTGAAAATGTTGAAGATGCTTCGGGTGAAGACGAAGAGGACACTGCCTCGGATATCGAAGAGGGCGACGATGATGCCGAACTTCCTCCCGCTGCTCCTTAAGTAAAAAACACTTGAAAATTTATGAGATCCCCAGTATGCCGGGTGGAATTGTATTCCAAACATATGTGATATTTTGCTACTAAGTACTTATGACGGATTAACTTGGGCGTAGTCCCCTAGTTTCTTTTTCTTGTTCGTTCAATCTTTTGGCTCGGATCGTGTCTACCTTGATTCAGTTTTACAACTTACGAATCCGAGCTTAAATATTGTCTTAACAATACTGGGAAACTTTTAGACTTAGCTCAAAAATAAAACTGCATAATAACTTGAAAATAAATACAGGGTTAGTCCGAAAAACAAACGTCGGCTCGAATAAATTCTTTTCCTTAGTCATTTTTCATGTGCTACGCAATTCCAAACTTGTTCTCTTTCTTGCCATGAAGCCAATTCTTGTTGGACAGCAGCAAGTCGAAGAGTTGGGTTTTTGGTGCTCACACACTACTAATCCGAGCTAAGTAGAATAACTTACCCCAGCTGACGCGCAGAGAATAACAAACATTATTAAGGCAGTCCCCGAGTTACTGCTCGAGGTGCCAACATTTCATTGATAAGCTCATTGCCGACATACATACCGACATATGAGATAACCCGGATACATTCACTTCTTAGCTAGGTGTAGAAAGGCCGAAGTAAAGCTATGTTCCATGGTCGCTTTGATTCCTCTCCGGACCTGTCCGCCTTGTTCTTTTCCTGTGGCTTTGCATCTATAAGATAGTAAGAATCATTGTGCAATGCTTTGCTCACGATGAACGGCCCTTCCCATGGGGGGATAATTTATGCATTCCAGTAGTACGTTGTACCAACCGGAGCACCAGATCGCCTTCCCGAAAGACTCGGGGGCACACTTTCCGGCTATGATAGCGTCGGAGATTTTGCTGATATATAGCGGATCTAGACAGTGCCAGTTCTCTCGCTTCTTCCAGCAGATCAACATCATTTTGCCGGGATTCTTGCACTTCGGCTTCTATGTATTGGGTGACCCTAGGCGAATCATGCTCTATGTCGGCTGGTAATACAGCTTCTACCCCATATACCAGAAAGAACGGCGTATAGCCTGTTGATCGATTCGGAGTTGTTCTTAAACTCCATAGTACCGCTGGTAGTTCTTCTATGCAGCACCCCGCTGATCTTTACAGCGGCTCAATGAGCCGGGGTTTTATCCCGGATAATACTAATCCGTTGGATCTTTCCACTTGCCCGTTCGATGCGGGGTGGGCTACCGAAGCTATGTCTAGCCGGATCCTCTTATCCCGGCAGAACGAGCGAATGCTCCTTCCACAAAATTTGTGCCATTATCAGTTATGATACTGTGTGGATAACCGTACCTCAAGATGATATCTTTTAGAAACGTTACAGCCGTAGCTCCATCACATTTTCTTATAGGCTTTACCTTAATCCACTTCGTAAACTTGTCCACCATTACCAGAATGTGAGTCCTATTTCCCCTTGCTGGTTTGAACGGGCCCACCATATCCAAGCACCATACGGCAAATGGCCAAGTGATTGGGATGGTCTTGAGTTCCGACATTGGCATATGTGTCTTGGTAGTGTACCTCTGACAACCATTACATTTTCTCACCAGATCTTCTGCTTGCTCTAAGGCATTTGGCCAGTAGAATCCGTGTCGGAAAGCTTTTGCTACCAAGGCTCGGGATGAGGCGTGATGCCCGCATTCCCCCTGATGTATATCTCGGATGATTTCAAGCCCTTCTTCCGGGTCAACACACCGCTGGAGGACATTGGTCACACTTCTTTTGTATAACTCGGAATTGATGATCGTGTAGGCCTTTTCCCTCCTCTGTGTTTGCCTGGACAGCACCTCCTCAGTGGGTAATGTTCCATCCTTTAGGAATTGAAATATAGGCAGTGCCCAAGCCGGTATTGGCCGCACGGGGAACACGTCCTCGTCTATCTCCATCTGATCCACCGGCATAACTTCAACCGGACCATGCGGAGCAGTCCTCGGGTCCTGCGAAGCAGTCCCCGGGTTTTGCGCACCACTTCCTGTGTCAACGTCCATGGGCACAGCTCCGGATTCTGTGTCCTCCGGGACGTAGATTGACTCGGACTCCGGGGATGGCCTGAAGGATGGTTTCTTGAGGTGCTCTAATGCTACACCCGGTGGAATTGCTTGTCTGGTTGACCCGAGCTTCGACAGCATGTCGGCAGCCTCATTTTCCACCCGGGGTACATGATGAAATTCGCATCCCTCAAAGTAACCAGAAATCTTCTGCATATGAAATCTGTATAGTGCCATGTTTGGATCAAGTGCATCCCACACTCCAGACACTTGCTGTACCACCAAATCCGAGTCACCAAAGCATATGATCCGACGTATTCCAATCTCTTTTGCTACCTTGAGCCCATGCACAAGTGCTTCATACTCAGCGACATTATTTGATGCGGTGAAGTGGATCTGCAACACATATTTCAACTGGTCCTTCTTCGGCGATGTGAGTACAACTCCGGCACCTAGCCCGGTTTTGGTCTTTGATCCATCAAAGTGCATCCGCCAATAGTTCGGATCCGGAAGTGGTGGTTCGTACTGCACCTCGGCCCAGTCCACGAAAAAGTCCGCCACAGCTTGAGATTTGATGGCTTCTCGTCTGTCATATTGCGGAGCATAAGGAGCTAGCTCAATTGCCCATTTTGCAATTCTGCCGCTTGCGTCCTTGTTACTCATTATCTCGGACATGGGGGCCTCACATATGACCCGGATGGGATGCTCCTCAAAGTAGTGCTTCAGTTTCTTGGCGGCCATGTACACGCCATACGAAACCTTTTGATAATGTGGGTAGTTCTGCTTTGAGGTTGACAACACCTCGCTCAAATAATACACCGGCCTTTGCACCGACTTACCTTCCTCATCGCGCTCCACCACTATCACTGCACTTACAACTCGGTTGGTTGCGGCTATATAGAGCAACATTAGTTCCTTTGATAGTGGTGAGGCTAGCATTGGTGCCGTGGCTAACATTTTCTTTAGGTGAGCAAAGGCTTCATCGGCCTGCGGTGTCCAAATGAACTTATCCGACTTTTTCATGAGTTGGTAAAGAGGCAAAGCCTTTTCTCCCAACCGACATACAAACCGACTTAACGAGGCCAGGTAACCTATGAAGTTCTGGACGTCGTTAAGACACTTCGACAGTTCCATTCGTTCGATGGCCGGGATTTTGGTTGGATTAACCTCGATACCTCGGCTGGAGACGAGAAAACCGAGCAATTTTCCAGCCGGGACACCGAAGGTGCATTTTTCCGGGTTAAGTTTCATCTGGAACCTTCTTAGGTTTGCAAACGTTTGCCTGATATCATCAAGGAGTGTTTTGCTTTCCTTGGTCTTGATAACCACATCATCCACGTATACCTGCACATTTTGACCTATTTGGTTGTGCAAACATTTTTGCATACACCTCTGGTACGTTGCCCCTGCATTACGTAAACCAAACGGCATGGTGCGATAGCAATAAGCCCCATACGGGGTAATAAACGCAGTCTTTATTTGATCATCCGGATTCAGAGGTATCTGGTGGAAACTAGAATAAGCATCAATGAATGACAACAGTTCACATCCAGCAGTTGAGTCTATGACCTGATCTATTCTTGGCAGCGGAAATGGGTCTTTTGGACACGCCTTGTTCAGGTTCGTGTAATCGATACACATGCGCCAAACCACTGCCATGTTCGGATCATCCTTCTTCTTATCCACCAGCACCGGATTAGACAGCCAATCCGGGTAGAGGACCTCCATGATAAATCCTGCAGCTAGCAACCGAGCTATCTCATCCCCAATGACTTTCCTCCTATCTTCGGCGAAGCGGCGGAGAGGTTGCTTCACCGGCTTGGCTCCGGGTCTCACATTCAAAGAGTGCTCGGCCAACTCCCTCGGAACACCTTGGAAGTCCTGTGTGGACCAAGCAAAAATGTCCCGATTCTCACGGAGGAAGCTGACGAGCTCGCTTTCCTATTTATCACTTAGCCCGGCACCAATTGTTACGGTGCGCTCTGGGAACATGTCATCAACGGGAACCTTCTTGGTATCTTTCGTAGCCTGGAAGGAGACAGTTCCATGCGGGTTACTCAGCGCCGGCATACACTGCTGCGCGGACTGAGCCAATGCCGCCACCTCTTGAATTTTTTTCTTTTCCTGCGCGATCACAAGTGACTCGGCTAAGTTTGATCTAGCCGACGCACACTCCATCGAACGTCGGAAGTCCCCAGCAATGGTAATCACTCCGTTTGGTCCGGGCAATTTCATCTTCAAGTAGCTGATATGACAACTTGCCATGAACTTGTTCAGCGCTGGCCTTCTGAGCAACGCATGATACGCGCTTTCTAAGTTCACCACTTTGAACTCCAGATTTTCGGTTCGGCAATTATCCCTCGTGCCGAACAAGACGTCGACCCGGACCTTGCCTATGGGCTCGCAAGAAATGCCGGGCACAATGCCATGGAAAGTTGTCCTCGTGGCCTGGAGCATGTTCTCCGAGATACCCAACTTGCGCATTGTGTCCGCATACATGATATTTATGCTACTGCCATTGTCGATCAGTACCTTTGAGAACCTTACGTTAATGCTAGGCCCAATGAACGTAGGATCCAGCACCAACGCATACGAACCAGGGCTTGGCATGAGCTTGGGATGATCCCTAATGCTCCAGGTGATTTCCTGATCGGACCAAGGCATGTACCTCGTCACTGCAGGCATTACTGCATTCACCTCCATATTCCTACGCTGCAAGCTTTTTCTGTCAGTTTCCTCTGTGGTGAATACACAGTAGCTCTGGTGATGCTCCCTGTACTCGTTTCTCCCCTCATTTCCGGGGTGCCTCTGATCCGGCTGATGCTGATTTTCTACCTGATGCACTGCATCCCTTCTTTCATTGTTATCATACCTCGGCGGAGGGGGAGGCAACATTAGCTGTTGCGTGTTCGCTCCGGAGAGCAATTGCTGCCGGGGTAACTCCTGCCGAGGCTGATCATTCCGGGGTGCCTGAGCATTCCCCGAACCACCTTGCTCGATCTTGCACATCCACTCGCATTGCCTCGTCGTATGACCCGCTGGGTTGTTCGGATTTGGCGTGTGAAACTTACACGGCTGGTCCAACATCGACTCGTAAGTATACCTCGGACGGTCTTTCCTTTCTTGCCACTGCTTCTTTTGCTCCGGTGTCCAAGTTTTCTTCCCATCGTTCCTTGCAGTCCATTGACCTCCAGTTTTCTGGCGCTGGCTACCCCCTGCTCCGGGTTGATCTTGATTCACAGCTGCAACTTGATGCGAACTGTACCTGTGGTCCGGTCTATCATCTCTCCTTTTTCCTCTGTAATCATTCCTCCGGGATGATCCGGATCCATCCCTCTGATAGTACTCATCGCTTGACTCGTTTGAGGCGAGCCTTGGTTGGGTCGGGTCACCCAACGCATACGAATCTGCAATCCGGATCATTTCTGCCAACGTAGCCGGCATTTTCCGTTGCAACTTCATCCATAGTTCGCTTCCATATCTGCACCCCTGTGCAAACCATGCTATGGCCTGTGATTCTATCACGCCCTCGCATGAGTTTCTCACGGTACACCACCAGGTCAAAAACTCCCGGTCTGTCTCATTGGGTCTTTGCTTGCACATAGCTAGGGTCTGTGGCCTATTTGGCCTTTGATACGTACTCAAAAAATTGCTGATGAACATCTCCTCGAAATCTATCTAGCAGTTGATGCTTCCTGGTGGCAAATTGTTCAACCACACCCTTGTCGGGCCTTCCAACATTTGGGGTATATACCGTACAGCCCATCTCAGGTTGCCTGTGGCAATTTTTACAGCCGTAGCATAGTTTATCAGCCAATCCTCTGGCTTGGTACTACCTTCATAGGTCTTGGTGCCCCTGGGCAGCTGAAAGTTCGGTAATGGTGGCTCTTTCATGATCCGGGGTCCGAAACATGCTAGACCCGGTGGACCTTGACATTCAATCTGTTCCGACCTATATAGTCGATCCAGTTTCAACCTTGCATCGTCCAGCATCAAATCCCTACTTCCCAATCTCGACCCTATCACATGATAGTCCGGTCTGGGATACCCCGCATTTGCCATCTCTGAATCACCGTCGTTGTACCGGTTTTGCTCTTGTGGCGCACCTTTCTGTTGCATACCTCGGCCGGCACTGTGCTCTTGCCTTGGCATGTTCCGCTGCTGCGGTTGTCTTGCTCCGGCTAAGTTTTGATGTCCGGCATTGCCGTTAACAATGTTCCCTTGACCGGCATTGCCTTGGTCACGGTTACCTCGGCCAGCTTCGCCTCGGCTCACACTCCGTCGATCTTCATTTTTCTGCGCTTCTTTTTCTTTCCCTGCCCGTGTCGGGTCATACGGGACAATCTGTTTGTTCCGTCTGGCCGAGGTTACCACCTCCTCTCTCCTTGGACCACCATGAGGGGACGATGCGGCTCCAGCGGATTTCTCCGGGTTACCCATCGCCGAATGGACGATCTTGGAGGCCCCAGCTCTCTCCGGGTTTGCCCTGAGCAGTTCTTCGTTTTGCCTATTTGCAATTCGAACCAGTTCGTTAACCCGATCTTGCTGCCTTTGCCGGGCTTCACCCCGTCAGTCCCTCTAACTCGGATGCAGCTGCATCCGCCGCTCTGAGGTTCTTGGCCGGGGTACTATACCTCGGCAGCCCCACGGATAAACAGTTTTCTGATTCCTCGATTCCAACATCACCTTCTCTGTTCATCTCGCTCATGAGATTTCTCCCTTTAACTTTTACAGTATCAACTTTGTTCGCCTTACCGTACTCACGCAGCGTCATGTTCAACGACTGCTGGGCTGCTGCTATTTTCTTTGCGCCCTCTAGTATTTTTTGCCTAGTTTCTTCCAGCTCGGCCTGTGCACGAGCCGGATCTACCGCTGCTACTACAGGGTTTGCCAAGCTATCCATTGCCTCTCTCAACACGTTTTCTGGCCTCTCTAGCGGAGGACCTCTACCTTTCCTTGGTGCCTTGGGCGTCACCTCCGGATCTGGCGCCGGATCTTTGCTCGCACCCGCACCTGGCGCTGTCATCATTACCTCTGCATGGTCCGGGGAACGAGCGATACGCTCCTCGCGAGCCACAGTGAGGGGCGGTTCGCCTGCTTCGATGACGTGGCGCGGATGAATGCTAGATACGTCCACCACAACGTAGACCTTGTGCGCGCCGAGCTTGACGAAGATGCCGTTGCGCGGGAGAGGGCGTGTGCTGAAGCAGCCTACGTTATCGCTGACGTAGTCCCACGCTCCAAAGCGCTGAACGAGCCCGGAGACGATGCGCTCGCCGGTGGCGATGAAGTTTCCCGTCCGGATTTTGACCCCTGCTAGCGCCGCTAGCCCCACGGTGGGCGCCAACTGTCGTGGTGGTGTCACGGCAGATGCCATGTATAGGCTAAAGGTGGGGACTAATACTCGCTAGGGGAATCCAGGGAGGGATAGTGAAGTGATTCTCCACACAAGAGCTTGTATTGATTTACTCCCAAGGTTACATGTGCTCCTAGAGCTGTATTGGCGAGAGGAGGAAGAAGGATCTCTCTTACTCTCACCCGCAGATCTCACCTGAAACCCTAGACCACAACAGAATCGTCGAGAGACCAACCCCCCTACAGAAGCCCTAGCCCCCCTTTTATAGGGGAGGCTCGGTTTCTGCCTAGGGCATACATGGAGGCATATTCCTAAGAATATGCCTCCTCCTAAAGTGGTAAGCCGACCGGGGTGCTTTTTCCCCCACGTCACACATGCTTTAGCTACGTGAGCCCGTGACGGTGCCCTCGTCAGCTGACACGGGCATCGTCACGCTTGTCGGCCACACCCCGGTGGTCCTGTCCTTGCTCGCTTCGCTCAGGCTGTGCGTACCGGGGCTCCTTTTGACCAGCGAGATTCCTTCCTTCTCCTAGAAGCTTGTTGTGACCCGGATGATGGTTCATCCGGCCACACCCTTTCCTGCATATAGGTAAAACATACACTTCCGACTTACCGCTTAAGCCGGATGAGGGCTAGTTAGGCGAACGCCCCCAGGTCCGGATTACCCCATGATTCGGCCTGCCTTGAGGTGACCCAGCCAGCATCTGCTTTGGCCTTGCCGAACCTCGGCTAACTCGGCCTTTATACCTCGGCGTGACCCTACCCGGGGGTATCCCCCCAACACTGTCGGGCTTCACCTGTCAGACCTTCGAACTCGGATGCAGACGCATCCGCTGCCCTAAGGTTATTTGCCGGGGTGCTGTACTTCGGCATCCCCATGGACAAAAGTTTCTCTGATTCCTCAACTCTAGTCTCACCTTCTTTGTTCATCTCACTGATGAGGTTTCTCCCTTTTACTTTTACAGCATCTACCTTATTTGCTTTTGCGTACTCGCGCAGCATCATGTTCAACGACTGCTGAGCCACGGATATCTTTTTCACACCCTCTAGTATTTTTTGCCTAGTTTCCTCTAACTCGGCTTGTGCCCGAGCCGGATCTACCACTAGTGCTATGGGGCTTTCCAAGCTATCTATTGCCTGCTGCAGCACATCTCTGGCCTCTCTAGTGGAGGACCTCTACTTTTCCTAGGCGCCTTGAGTGTTACCTCCGGATCTGGTGCCGGGTCTTTGCTCGCGCCAGCGTCAGGCACTGTCATCATCACCTCAGCACGGTCAGGGGAGCAAGTGATACGCGCATCGTGAGCGGCGCTAAGGGGTGGCTCGCCTCCCTCGATGACGTGCTGCGGGTGAACACAAGACACATCGACACCGACATAGATCTTGTGGGCACCAAACTTGACGAAGAGGCCATTGTGTGGTGGAGGTCACCTACCGAAGCTCCCAGCATTGTCGCGGACATAGTCCAGCGCTCCAAAGCGCTGAACAAGCCCAGAGACGATGCGCTCGCCGGTGCTGATGATGCTTCCCATCCGGATCTTCACTCCTGCTAGCGCCGCTAGCCCCACGGTGGGCGCCAACTGTCGTGGTAGTGTCACGGCAGATGCCATGGATAGGCTAAAGGTGGGGCCAATATGCACTAGAGGCATCCAGTGAGGGATAGTGTGGTGATTCCACACACGGACACTTTGTCTTCTCCAAATTCACTAAGTTTACAGATGCTCCTTGAGCTGTGTTGGGGAGAGGAGGAAGAAGAAGCTCTCTTACTCTCACCACTACTTTCACCCTATGAACAACCTACTCACCGTCCCGCCCCTTCTACAGAGGCCCTAGCGCTCCTTATAAAGGGGAGGCTAGGTTGCTAGTTAGGGCATACGTGGAGGCATATTCCAGGGAATATGCCTCTCCCAAAATAGCAAACCGACTGGGTCTCCTTTTCCTTTCGTAAGCCATGCAGAGGCTACGTAACCTTCTGCGGTGCCAGCGTCAGCCGACATAGCCTACGTCACCTTTGTCGGCCACGCCCTGCTGGTCACCTACTGTTTGCTTCGCTCACGCTCCAGCGCACAGAGACTACCTTTTGACCAGCGGGATACCTTCCTTCTCTTGCAAGCCTAGTATAACCCGGCTCAGGCCTGGTTAATCCGGCCCCATGGGTACCTGCAGACAAATTACAAAGAGCCTGTCGACGTACGATATACGTCGGCCAGGACGTGGTTAAGCGGACGTCCTCTGGGCTGGGTTACTCCGTAAGTCAGCCTACCTTGAGGTGACTTGGCCAGCTCTCGCTTTGACCTTGCTGTACCTCGGCTAACTCGGCCTCTATACCCCGGCGTGACCCTACTCAGGGGTATCCCCCCAAAAATGCTTGATATTGTTTTGGCATTATGCTTAGTATTCTTTGTTGTAGCATGACTTGTTATAAACAATTGAGATTGCTTAATGTGCCTTGGATGAATCATGTGTTGTTTTAGCATATTAAAGCATAGTATGTGGTATTCTCCTTTGATGCTTTATTTGGGTTGACTTGGCACATGCTCACACCATGTTATGACTATCTCAAGTCACCATAAGCCTTTATGATCCTTTAGTTTTCAACTTGTAGTATCACTTTATGCTTTGAACAATGATGTTTTGTCGCTCTGCATGATTATGGCCATTATTGCTCTCTTAGTTTGTCGCTCCTAGTATTTTGCTAGCCTCCGCAACCAAGTATGAGTTCCACTCATGCATCCAACTCCCTAAACCAAGTTATTCCAAAGAGTCCACCATACCTACCTACTAGCTTATGCTATTCCAAGTATATTCATGTTTTTGTTTACCTTCCAAATTAAACTTGTTATGAGAAAACTAGTGATTAAAGCTCTCACGAACTTGATGGCACACTTTAATTTTTTGCATTTAATAAACTTGAACCATTGGGTCCTTCTTTGTTGCGTATATGCTTTGCACTTTATAAGTTGAAATTAGCAGAACCATGTATCATGGGGAACGCTTTCAACATTGCACCTGTACTTTGTACCCTGTTGATATCATGTTCTTTTGCTTATGGATCCATGCGGTGTGAAATAAAAGTGGAACTTGTAAGATCATGGAGTTTGTATGTGTGTTAGAGAAACGCCTGGGCCGCTAGCCTAAGCCATGCCTAATCATGGTGGAAACTTGCAGAATAACCATAATGAGCACTCTATGAAGCATCCTCAATAAAAACCTATGCAAATAGCAAATAAAAAGATCGCTGAGATGCTCATTGGCTGCTTGCCTTGTCATTTTGATTATGGGATAGCTCCTGTATCATGTGCAAGGGGTACCCTATTGGCGGTTCTTTATGATACACATGTACTTACAATGACAAGAGCTTACTCGTGACTAAAGTTGAGTAGCATGAGGTTCGGTCTTTGTAAGTAAGGGGCATGAGATTTCGGTTTATAACTTGTCAAACATATCCTCTTAGTTGTGTCACTTTAACCTTAATCACCTTCAAGATGCTTATGATAGGGGCAATGAGAGCTGAAAGCTATTAAGTACCATAATTTTTGGAAGCTCTTTATGAAACTTGAATCTCTGCTTCCTTCTATGAAGGCCTTTCTTCCACTTATATATTGAGTCTCCACCTTCTACCTTTATGCACCTACTTTGAGAGCATAGTGGCCATTCTTAGTTCTATGTGCATTGTCCCAAGACTTGTTGATTGATGCATAGCTTTGATATTGCTTGTTTTAAACTATTTGTATCTAGTCACACTTATGAACTTTGAAGGTGTCCTATGCATTTATGTTTGCTACTCTATGAGGGACAAGCTGAATGCCATTATGCTATGTTTTCTTTATGTTAAACAAACAAACGACTTGCAAAGCATTGTTATTCATGAATCTTTTGTTTGTGCCTTTTCATGTTGCAACATAGTTTCTTTGCCTCATTGTTACAACTTTATCTTTCATGTTATGATTGAAGTACTATGATCTCAGCATTGAATGTTTTACAAATACTTTGATCAAGTTTATGATGGTGCATGTCACCTCAAAAATTATTCTTTCTTTTTATCACTTACCTACTCGAGGACGAGCAGGAGTTAAGCTTGGGGATGTTGATACATTGTAAATGTATCTATAATTTTTGGTGTTCCATGCTTGGTTTTATCTACTTTCTTGTGTTTTGTCCACACTTTGGAGTACTTTTCATATGATTTCTTGGACTAACCTATTAACAAGAGCCATAGTGCCAGCTGCCTGTTTCTGCTGTTTTTGGTTCTAGGAAAGTCAGAAAATGAATATTCTCAGAATTGGATGGGACAAAAGCCAAAAATCCTATTTCACCAGAAGACTCTCGAAGCCAGAATATGAGACGGAGTGGGGCTGGGCCCCAGCCACATCACCTGGCCACGCGGCTGGGCCTGGCTACGCCAGGGGGTGGTCTGGCCGCCCCTGGCACCCCCTCGGTCTCCCTCTTCGCCTATAAGAAGCCTTCTGACCTAAAACCTCTAGGGGGTTCGACATTTTTCTAGAAGGAGTTCCGCTCCGCCGCCACCACCAGATTCCACGAAACAGCACCAGAAACTCCGTTCTAGCACCCTGCCTGGACAGGGAATTGGAGGAGATCATCGCCATCATCATCACCATTGCTTCTCCATCGACCATCCATGTTTCCCCCATCTATGAGTGAGTAATCCCCCGCTGTAGGCTATGGGGATGGTAGGGATTGGATGAGATCGTTCATGTAATGGCATCAGATTGTTACGGCATGGTGCCTAGTATCTTTTATTAGTGATTTATGACTTTGTTGCAACTTGTTATGCTTAATGCTTGTCACTAGGGCCCAAGTGCCATGATTTCAGATCTAAACATGTTATTGATTCATTATGATAGTATTGTTTATGGTCTTATCTGCAAGTTGTTTACACACATTGTTGTCCGGAACCAATGGCCCCGAAGTGACAGAAATCGGGATAACCGGAGGGAATGGTTTTGATGTGAGGATCACATGTGTTCACGGAGTGTTAATGCTTTGCTCCGGTGCTCTATTAAAAAGAGCACCTTAATTGCCAGTAGTTCCCTTGAGGCCCCGATGCAAATGGGCTGGCAGGACAAAAGATGTTGTGCAAGTTCTCATTGCGAGCACGTATGACTATATATGGAACACATGCTTATGATTATCTAGTACTTGGATGCTTTATCTTATTTATCTGCAATTGCCCTATGTTCTGATTTCTATGTGAATTGTCTTGTCCATGCAACGCCCGTCCATCCATCCCTATGCCTACCGCACTCGAATCCTATTGTTTACTGCTATTGTTACTGTTGTCTTTACTTTACTACTGCTGCTACTTTGCTATTCCTACTACAAAACTGTTGCTTCTGATAAACTGTTGTGAGCAAGATTGTTTCCAGGTGCAGCTGAATTGACAACTCAGTTGTTAAGGCTTATAAATATTCTTTGGCTCCCCTTGTGTCGAATCAATAAATTGGGTTTCACTTCCCTCGAAAATACTGCGATACACCCCCTATACTTGTGGGTCATCATTAAGCCTCGATGAATTATTTTGCCTCTAGGTTCTTGAATCGCTTTCATGCCATACTTAGTCCTGTTTTGTTGCAAGCATGATTATGACAGTTACTGCTCTCTCGTTTGTCGCTCCCTCTCTATTGCTAGCCTTCACTTGTGCTGAGTATAATCTTTACTCGTTCATCCAACTCCCCAAAACCAATATTGCCAAAAGTGTCCACCATACCTAACTATTAGCATCATTTGCTAGTCCGTGCATATTTAGTATGCCTTGTTTTCTTCCGAATAAAATGTTTGCTTGTTATGAGAAAATTAGTTAGTAAAGCTCTCACGAACTTGATGGCACACTTTACTTTCTTGCACTTAATAATCTTGAACCATTGTGTCCATCTCTGTTGCGTATATGCTCGCGCTTTATAAGTTGAAGTTAGCAGAACCATGTATCATGGGGAACACTTTTAACATTGCACTTATTATTCCGTTGATATCATGATCCTTTTGCTTATGGATCCCGGCGGTGTGAAATAAAAGGGAACTTGTAAGATCATGGAGTTTGTATGTGTGTCAGAGAAACGCCTGGGCCGCTAGCCTACGCCATGCCTAATCATGGTGGAAACTTGCAGCATAACCATAATGAGCATTCTATGAGGCATCCTCAATAAAAACCTATGCAAATAGCAAATAAAAATATCGCTGAGATGCTCATTGTCTGCTTGCCTTGTCATTTTGATTATGGGATAGCTCATGTATCATGTGCAAGGGGTACCCCGTTGGCGGTTCTCTATGATACATATGTACTTACAATGACAAGAGCTTACTTGTGACTGAAGTTGAGTAGCATGAGGTTCGGTACTCGTAAGCAAGGGGCATGAGATTTCAACTTATAACTTGTCAAGCATATCCTCTTAGTTGTGTCACTTTAACCTTAATCATTTAAAGATGCTTATGATAGGGGCAATGAGATCTCAAAGCTAACGAGTACCATACTTTCAGCATTTGGAAGCCTTTCAAACTGTTCAAAACCTTTTCACTTCCTTGTTGAGTCACCACTTATTCTATGAGCACTTTCTTGAGAGCATAGTTGTCATTCTTAGTGTAATGTGCTTGTCTCAAAACTTGGTTAATTGTATCATGACCTTGATGCTTGTATCTCTGATATCTTTACTTCTAGTCTTCACTTGAACTTCAGAGGTGCCTTGGCATTTATGTTTGCTCTACAATCAAAGGCAAGCGAGATACCACTCTATCATACCTTTTTATGAGCATTGCAATGTTGCTTATGTGTATGTTTCATGCTACTTACTATTTTTGAGTTAGAATCTCTTCATAACTTGCAATGACTATTGAGTGACCTTATTTGCATACTCCTTATTATGAGTTGTCTAAGTACTTGATCATATGCTGAGAATATATACATCATATGAAGCAAATGTGTTCGTGAAAGTTTCTTTTATCGCACTCGGTTTTCAACTGAATTGCTTGAGGACAAGCAATAAGCTAAGCTTGGGGGAGTTGATACGTCCAAAACGTATCTACTTTCCCGAACACTTTTGCTATTGTTTTTCCTCTAAACTTGTGTGATTTGGATACAACTAACACGGACTGACGCTGTTTTCAGCAGAATTACCTTGGTGTCTAGTTTTTGTGCAGAAAATCAACTATCAGGAAAAATCCCGGAAAATATGCCAAAAATCCTATTTCACCAGAAGACTCACGAAGCTAGAAGACGAGACGGAGGAGGGCCACGAGGGGCCCACACCACCTGGCCGCGCGGGCTAGGCCAGGCTACGCCTAGGGGTGGTGTGGCCGCCTCGGTCATCCCCTTGGCCTCCCTCTTCGCCTATAAGATGCCTCTTGACCTAAAAACCAAGGGGGGTTCAACGTTTTTCCAGAAAGAGTTCCGCTACGCCGCCACCACCAGATTCCGCAAATCAGAACCAGAAACTCCGTTTTGGCACCCTGCCGGGATGGGGAATTGGAGGAGATCATCGCCATCATCGCCACCACCGCTTCTCTATCGACCATCCATGATTCCCCCATCTATGAGTGAGTAATCCCCTGTTGTAGGCTATGGAGATGGTAGGAATTGGATGAGATCTTTCATGTAATGGCATCAGATTGTTAAGGCATAGTGCCTAGTATCTATTATTAGTGCTTTTTGACTTTGCTGCAACTTGTTATGCTTAATGCTTGTCACTAGGGCCTGAGTGCCATGATTTCAGATCTGAACATGTTATTGATTCATTATGATAGTATTGTTTATGGTCTTACCTGCAAGTTGTATACATATATTGTTGTTCGGAACCAAAGGCCCTGAAGTGACAATAATCGGGATAACCGGAGGGGATGGCTTTGATGTGAGGATCACATGTGCTCATGGAGTATTAATGCTTTGCTCCGGTGCTCTATTAAAAGGAGCACCTTAATTGCTAGTAGTTCCCTTGAGGCCCCGCTGCAAACGGGCTGGTAGGACAAAATATGTTGTGCAAGTTCTCATTGCGAGCACGTATGACTATATATGGAACACATGCCTATGATTATTTAGTACTTGGATGCTTTATCTTATTTATCTACAAATGCCCTATGTCTTGATTGCCATATGAATTGTCTTGTTCATGCAACGCCCGTCCATCCATCCCTATGCCTACCACGCTTTAATCCTATGGTTTACTGCAATTGTTACTACTGTCTTTATTTTTACTACTGATATTACTTTGCTATTGCTATTACAAAACTGATGCTACTGATAAACTGATGTGAGCAAGATTGTTTCCAGGTGTAGCTGAATTGACAACTCAGTTGTTAAGGCTTATAAATATTCTTTAGCTCCCCTTGTGTCGAATCAATAAATTGGGTTTCACTTCCCTCGAAAATACTGTGATACACCCCCTATACTTGTGGGTCATTAGCAGCCGACTATGGTGATTACCCACTTAGGCCCAGGGAGCTTCATCTTGAGGTATGCATAGTGTGGCACCGCCATGAACTTGGTTAGCGCTGGACGCCCGAGGATGGCATCGTATGCGCTGTAGAGGTTAACCACCTCAAACCAGATGCGCTCGCGGCGGAAGTTGTCTTCTGTGCCAAAGATGACGTCCAGCCGGATCCTACCGATGGGCGAGTGCGATGGACCCATAACGACTCCATGGAAGGAGGTACTGGATGCCTCCAGTTGAGATTTGCTGATGCTGAGGCGGTCTAGAGAGCTACGATACAGGAGGTTGATGTTGTTGCCGCCATCAACAAGGATGCAGGAGAACCTGCACAAGTGCTTCTTGGAGATGATGATGGCATCTAGGACCATCGCGTATGTGCCCGAGTGCGATAGCATGTCCGACTGGTCTTTTCGGATCCACATGATCTCTTGCTCAGACCATTTAAGGTATTGCGGGACAAGGGGAATGATTGCGTTCACCTTCGCCTCATAGTGCCTCTTGCTATGCTTGGTTTCTAGCTCCGCAATGAAAATGTGGTAGTTCACTGCCCGACGAGTATAGTCTCTGCCGTCATCGCTCTTGCGGTTCTGACATTCGCGGTTGTCCTGCTGGCCACCAGCCGGCGGAGGCGATGGTGGCAACCCACACACCTCAGCCATCTTTGTCTAGGTGCACTAACAAGTTGTATGCGTAGCCATCTTGTTGCCCCCAATGTGGAACTTGCACGGGCCATTAAGCATCGATTTGATGGTGTACTTGGGCCGAGGCGGCCGGTCATCAAGCTTCTGCCTCCGGCTGCCGCCTGCAACCGGGTCCTCTTGAATGGCTGCCACCTGCCTGGAACCATATTGGTTATCCGACTGGTCATCCTTCCTCTTGCCATGGCAGTTGTCGTGCCTCCTAGAGTTGTTGTTTCCATTCGGCTGGCGTCGATCCGTGGAGACATCCACGATGATCTGCCCCTAGTCGTCCACCCGGATGGATCTTTTCATTGCCGTGTCGACGGTGGCATACTTGTCCGTGATGGCCATGGTCTTTGTCATGGTGGTGGGATCCACCCGGTGGAGCTTATGCTTAAGCATGGTGCTGTCTCTGCAGCCATTAATGAAGAAGTCAACCGCCTGGTGCTCCCGCACTCCCTCGTAGGAGTTGTGCATGCTTGTCCACCGGGTGATGTAGGAGTGGTCAGACTCTTCTTTACCCTGGACGCGGAGGGCAAGCTTTCCGGGGCGACCCGGGCTCTTGTAGGTCCCGGTGAAGTCGCGGACAAACGCCTACTCGAAGTCGATCCAAGCGTTGGTGCTATTGTCGGGGAGACTGTTGAGCCATGTTCTGGTCGAGTCGAGGAGTATGAGGGGCGCATAACGCACGGCCACCCGGCAGTTGCCATTCACGATGCCTACCGCGGTGGTGTAGTCCACCAGCTAGTCCTCCAGCTTGACTGTGCCATTGTACTTCGGCGTGTCCCTTGGGAGCAAAATTCCCTTTGGAAACGGTTCGTTCCGAATGCGTGGTCCGAAACATTTTGGGTCAGCCGGACTTTCTTCCTCCAGCGCACGTGACTGAACCAGTAGGCCAATGCATGCGCGTGCATCCCGCGGCTCTTCTGGCTCGAGCGGGCCAAGCCGTCCTGAAAGGCGGGACTTGGGTGGCGCGTCGTTTCTTCTGGCTTTTTTTGAGGTGAAACAGTAGGGAGAATCCCCACTGCAATTTTTTATTATAAGGTATGAGTATGTTACAAAGATAAATACATATAGTCTATTGATCTAAGGTAGATCAAAACAGGAAAATAAAACCATTCTAAAGTGGGTAAAGTGGGTAAAGTCTAAGGTATGAGTATGTTTCTTCTGGCTTCGCCAGCCGGATCACGGTTTCTGCTGGTGACAGCTATGGCGTCGCATCGATTGTACCCACGGGCGACTGATCCGCCACAGGGATGGCTATTTTGCCTTGCAATGTTCGGGGAGGAGGCCTTGCTTCCGCCTGCAGCCGCATCCGCCATCCAGCGAGGTGGTTGGTTCTTGCTATTGCCAGCTATACTGAGCTCCACCTCAGCCTGTTGCTTGTTGGCCGTGACCACAAGGAGCTAGACACGGGCCTGCTGGCGAAGCAGCTCTTCGCCCTCAAGGTGGCTTAGCTCGGCGATGACCGCCTCTGTGGCTCTCATGTTCTTGGTAGGGGTACTATAGTCCGACTGAACTACATGAGTTTGCGGGTCAGCAGCGCGGTCCATCTCCGAACCAAGGTTCCAGCCCTGGGGCTAGGCCTGGCGGCTGGTGCCGGTCGGGCGGGCGAAGCCATGCACGGTGTTGTACTCGCGCATGGTCGCATTTAGCCGACGATGTGCAGCGACCACCTTGCCAGCTTCCTCTAGAAGGCTCTGGCGGGTAGCCTCCAGCGCAGCTACAGCTGCAGCCGCTGCTGGGTCAGCCTCGATAGGGGTGATTGGGTTGCGAAGGTGCTCGATGGACGCAGTGAGGGGATCCTGGTCCGGCGTGCACGAAGTGGCATTGTTGCCTCCCATGTTGCGCTCCAGAGGCGGGCGATGACCTTCGCCTGAGCCGGCCATCAAGACCTCGACACTGCCGCTAGCGGCGCATGAAGCGGAGAAGCCAGGCGGTGCACCGGAAACGGCGATGACCTCATGAGGGAAGGCCTCAGCGATGGTGGCAACGTAGATGCGATGCTTGCCGAAGTGCATGATGGAGCCGCCGCTTGGGAAGGTTTCCCCATTGAAGCCGGATGCGTTGTCGATGACCCCATCGAAGGAGCCAAAGGCGAGGACGAGGCTAGAGGCGACTCGCTCACCGGCGACAAGCGGAAGTCCCGTGCGAAAGATGATTCCAGCCGAAGCACTGTGCCCCCACGGTGGGCGCCAACTGTCGTGGTGTGGAACACGGCAGTGCCATCGGTGATGGCATGAAAGGGACAATCAGGATGCTATTGGTGGCTACTCACAACGGGTTAGACACAGACACTTCAAACACAACGATGTACCCAGGTTCGGAGCCCTCTTGTCGAGGTAACACTCCTACTCCCGCAAGGATCTACTATATGGGGAGCAAATGCTCAATACAAGTGCTCCTTGAGCTGTTTCCCTAGCTGTTATGGAGAGCTAGAGGAAGATGAACTACCGAACTGGTGGAATCTAGAGAACTTGGAGCTTATAACCTCTAATGTCTACCTAGAACCCTAGCACTACCTCTTTATATACTGGTTGGGAGAGGTAGGTTACATTGTGGGCTCTAGGGTTTACTATTTGGGCTTTGGGTTTACAAAGCGAGCCGGCTGGCCGGGCCCAGTCGGTGGGCCAAGACCCGGTCAAGCCTTCAGTATAGGAGGGACAACGCTACAGTGTCCCAGCGCCGTTGATTTGGGCGTCACCCATCGCTTTACTCATCAGCTTGGCGCTTTACTCGTCAGCCGGTGATTTACTCGTCAGCCAACACCTTACTCGTCAGTTCCAGCCTTGGCACTTTGGCACCATCGTCTTGTAGCACCATCAAGGCGGCTCACCAGCCTGTCCGGTCAGGGGTGTGCTCAGCAAGGAGCATCACCCCCTCCGTATCTTTGGACAACGGATCTGAGACGGTCGGGTAGAGGTGCCTACCCAGCCGGGTCTTCTGGTCACCCCGCTAGACAGGCCAGCCGGGGAATCTTGCAAGCGGACCAGATGGAGCGTTCCACCCGGCTATGGCTCTTTGTCTTGCGGCCATCCGGCCAGACCTCCCTAGAGCTGACCAGTTGAGCCTGACTTGGCCTACCCAGGGGTCATCCTCCCGACACCGTCGCTTCGGCCTCTGCGCCGACATCCAATGTCGTGCCTTTTTAATTAGGCCACCCGCATCCATCTTCTTCCACACCACACTCTCTTCCCTCCCATCCTTCACTACCGGTAGCAAGCCATGGCCCGCGGCATTGGATCGAGTGGAGCGCGTCTAGGACGACCACCGGGCCCTAGCCCTGCCCACCGAGGTAGGCGTGGAGGGCTCGGCCAGAGCAGCACGCCGCTACGGTATCCCTCGCCACCGGGGCCTAGTCGTGGCTATCAAAGAAGGCATGGGGGGCCACGGCCAAACCAGCGCGCCGCCACGATCTCTCTCACCACTAGCATCACCACCACCGTCGTCCAGAGCTCGGGCCTATGGACGACACTAGCAACTTTGAGTTCGTCGTGACCATCCACTAGGGAATGAAGCGGAACGTGCTGCTCCTTCCCTGCAAATTCACGTCGCTTCTCGACGACGTAGAGCCCTAGTAGGTCATGTTGCGGGCGGCTAGTGGCAAAACCAGCACGTAGCCGGTGGAGGTGTTGTTCGATCGCCTTGGCCAGATGTTCCTCACCAACAGGTGGGAGGAGTTTGCCCGTGCGCATCAAATCCAAGTCGGCCACTTTGTCGTCTTCAAGTACGACGAAGAAGCCATGCTCACCGTCAGCATCTTCGATCACACCATGTGACTCGCCACTACCAATCCGACTCCGACTCTGACGAGTAGGCTTAGTACTGGACTAGGCTGTGTACTCACCGTCTATCGTCTGTTGGAATCAAATTTTGCAATGTGGGTATCGGCCATTTACAATGACAAATTTTCATTCAAGTCTAGAAATATTTTACAAGCAAACCGAACATAGAACAACATTCTAACTATGCGCTGCCTACGGCGCTGGCGGCGCCAGCGAGACGATAAGACCCCATTCTTCTCCGAGAGAGCGGTAGATCGCAAGCTGCGTCTGCAACTCCTCTTCAGCTTGGGCAAGGCGGACACGCAGGTGAGCGTCATCGGGATTGTCCCGCACCGCTGCTAGGGCCGCATCGCGCACGTCCATGAGCGCTAGACGCCGACAGTGCTCCGGCAGAAAGATGTGGCCCATTACCTCCCACGTGAAAGGCTCGTCGGTGGTCATGTTGCGATCGAAGTGAGTGCGCCGTGGCCGCCCTAGAATCGGAGACGACAACACGTCCGGTAACTCCGGTGGATCCGATAGCCACGACGGCTCTTCTCTGCCGCGGTTGCGATCGCCAGTGTCGCGACGCTGATGGCCAGGCCTGGTGGTTTGTGAGGGATTTCTGAATGTATCTATCTTGGCTGGCACTCTCCTTTTTATGATTGTGCCTGGACACGATGGAAAACGCCTAGAACAAGCGGGAAGCGGCGGGACAGCGGGAACACAATGAAAATACAATGCTAAGCGTAGTTGACTGAACAGGTCGGACCACGACACACATTCCACTGCTGTCCGATCCAACGGATAGAATCAGACGATTTAGGTAGCGTGTTTAGATTGGCCCGGTAGAGATACCTTGAATAAGGATAGTTCGGCTCCAATCAAACAGCGAATTTCGGATTCGCCCGAGGTGCCGCTCCTCCCATGGCTCGTGGAACGAAAACAGGATTCAATTTGCTCTTCTTGACGACTGAGCCCATAGATCTCGAGACCAAGGGTGTCAGTGGCTCGTCACTCGCGGCGCGTCCGTAGCTACGGACCGGTGCCTATCTGTGTCAGGTGTCCAGCTCAGGCTCAGGCCGGCCAGACCGCCAGAGGCCCGATCTTCGTCGATCCCAAGCAAAACAAACAACTGTCGCGGTCCTCGTAGCCGTGGGCGCACACACACGGCGCGCCTGTTGTCCGTAGCTACTGGAGCACTGGCTCCCGTACCCGGAGGCAGGTCAGGTAAATGCCCACGGTCTGGGTCCCCTCCGTCCTCCGATCTTAATGGAGTGTCCTGCATCTTGACCGTTCAAACCGTTCAATCCAAGTACTAACCCGTGTTCAATGCAGAGTGCCGTGTTTTTTTTTCTGCGAGAACAGAGTGCCGTGTAACCCGACTTGTACACTACTAGTACTAGTATATGTACTAGTGGTACACTGAACGTTAATTCCATCGTGGAAATCAGAGTGTGAACTCGACAACTTTGGTTTTCGAAAATACAATGAGCTTTGATTTTCTTCTTGTCGCAACGCGTCGGAAAGACATTGCAAAAAAAAAAAAAACTTCCACGTGAACATCCAACGTGGTAGGAAGTGGCGAGACCAAGTTTTGGATAAAGTTTCTCTCTCTCTCAAAAAAGAGTTCAAAAAAAAAAGAGTTTTGGATAAAGAACAGAGACCGATTAAGAAAATAAGCCTACTCCATCTTCGTTATGGTGACTATGACGGCATTGTGCGGGACAAAAATAAGGTATACCCGCCTCCTCTTCCACCTCATCGGCGACGATCCTGCTGCTGGCGTTGAGGAGGATGGGGATTTGTCTGGTCACCGCATCCATGGAGTGGTGGATCTCGTCCAGTCTACGTGTGTGCTGGATCTCGTCAAGTCTACGTGTGTTTTAGGTTTGGTGTTACAAGTTTCGGATCAATTCAAGGGGTCAATGGCGACAACTTCATCTCTAGGGCGCTGGTCCTTAGGGGCACGTGCACGAAGACTTCCCGACTGTCATCAACAATGGCATGCCGGCTCCGGTAATGGAGCGGCGACAGCGGCGCGTCGGCGGCTCGCTCTGGCGACAGTAGTATTCGTTAGGTGGTCCAAAGATCTCGATGTAATTTTTATTATGTTTAGGATACTTTGTACTTCTTATGAACTCATGAAATAGATCCGGATCTTTTCCGCAAAAAAAAAAGAAAATAAGCCTACTCCAAAGTAGCCCTTCCTTTTCTTAAGACGTGTCCCCAGTTCCAAAAAAGGAAAAGCCACTTGTCCAAAGAAACAAAAGAGAAACAGTAGAGGGTTAAAAGTAAAGTAAAGAGACGAATTCAAAGGTGAAAAATGTGATGATATGCCGACTTTTGTAGAATGCCATCCTGTAAAACAACATGTTGTCTATACTAACTTGCCACTGCTAATGGCCATATCTGCGTACGAGTATAATAATGCAGCATTAATCTTTTTTTTGGCTTATTAATGACCAGCTAATTCCAGTGAAATGGCCAGAGAACAGAAACGACTCTCCGACCTTACCTGCCCTGCACCCGGGAGGGCAGTTCGGCCGCACCCGAAAGACCAAGAAGCCCCCAGGGCTCTCCCGGCGACCCACGCCGGCCGGCTCCCCGCCCTCCGTCGCACCTCCCATCCCTCCTCTCAGCCCTCTCCGCCGTCTGCCTCCCTCGCCCAGGTCTGCCCTAGCTTCTGCTGCGACTGAAGAAGGCGACCGACGGCGGCGCTCCGTCTCGAAGCAGCTCGTACCGGTGAGTTCCTCCATTAATTTGTCACCCGACTGCTGCCCCCGCCTCCTTTATTCTACATTAGTTTCTCCGTCAATTCATATCTGGACCGCCTGCTCCTGCCACCGGGGACCTTTATACTACTCCATTAGTTTCGCCATCATCTGCCACCCATCTTCCCTTGCCTCGGCCTCTTGCCGCTGGGGTTACGGGGGGTGAGCGGGCGCGGAAGCGTGGCCGCCGGCTTGTGACCTCACCTTGTGCTTTGGGTGCGGTCGAGCGTCAGTCCACCAGGTAAGACAAGACTTCTTCTTTTCTCTCCCCATGTAGTGTCACTTTGATGAAACGCCTCGAGGGGAATATCGTTGTTTCCCCTGATCGTTAAACCAGTAGTAGTACTGAAATATGCAGATACGGCATTTTGGCAAAGTACAATGCGTCATTTTATCAGTTGCAATGTATATAGTGCTGTCATATTAGTGAGTGGCATTCCACAATCTGGCATTTCATCAGACTCCCTTCTGAAGAAGGGAGATAAATCCAAGAGAGACCGGTCCGTTCTTCCAAGTCAAGATCTGCTTCCTACCCACTCTCTCGTCGCATCACCGCCTCCTCCACCCCCCACTCGTGTCATAAAAAAAGTGCATAACATGCAAGGCAAACCTAAGGACATAAACTTCAGTAATTCCTTGTATATACAGTCAAATGGCCTAGCTTGAACCCATATGGTCTACTTCCCTTTTTCACCAAAATGTTCTTCTTGTAGAGGAATGAACTATCTTGAACCCATATGCCGCATATTGACATTTTTGGTTGGTTGGTATATTCTCTTTCCTGTACCGGTAATGGAAGCCATGGTGCTGACAATGTTGTCATACATGTAGGTCAAGTTGCTGCATTCACTTGGCTGAAGAAACTGGTTATCCTTCGGAGTTAGGATGAAGTCCAAGACTAATAGGGGCATACAGAAGGCAGGAAGAGTAGATCATCTCCAAGGAGGAGGACCAAACTGGGTTCTTGTTGCCGGAGGAGTTTTGCTAAGCACTCTTTCCGTCAAACTTGGATGCAAATTAAGGCAAATGTTTGATATGAAGCAGCAGAATAGCTCTTCCAAAGGTCTAATGCTCTCATCTGAAGTTGTAACCTTTATTGCCTTTTAGTACTCTTTATTTATATGTTTTGTGCTTACTCTGCAAAACTGCAGCCGAAAGAAGGTCTGGAGGATGTGAATCACACTCAAACCTCTGCCGGTTTCGTGGCCAAACTAGCTGCTACTATTGTATTTCAGGTGCTTCTTTTGTAACTTTCTATGTTCTGTTACCCTATTTCTCATTTCCACTATGCCTTTTATTCTGTATATGGTTTAGATCCTTTTAGCCTGCATTAACTTTTGAGGTAGCATACAATTTTCATAGTGATGTTCGTAGGATTCTGAAAATAGCATTTCTGTAAGTTTGCGTACTGGCTGTGATGCACGAGAAGCATAATGCTGGCTGTGATGTACGAGAAGCATTTCTGTAAGCCCTAAACTGTCCGATGTACGAGAAGCATAATGCTGGCTGTGATGTTCGCACCATTGAATATCTACCCATTGAACTCATCCAAAACACTACTTCCTTCAACAAGGTTCGGTTTCCCATTGGAACCGACCAGGAAGCCCAGAATGACGTTCCTGACGATAGGTCTAGAAGTGGAACTGCATTGAAAAAGTCTGAGTGACAAACAATTCGAAGTCAAATGGTAAATCCAAGGTTTCAGTTGTTTGTTTATATCTTCGAGTTAGTGTGCTGAAATATCCAATAGGGCAAGAGCATATCGACCTACCCTACCAAAACGCTAGTTAGGTTTCAGATCTTGATCAAATCGTCATCTTTATCTCATGCTGATTATGTGATCTTAGTATCTGTCAGTTTCATGTTGGCCAGAGGCACCACATGTTCCCCACTTGGAGATGATAGGTACACAAATTTGCATAAAATGGTAGTATAGAAAATTTCGATAGGCTAGTTTGGTATACACGTAAGACAACAGGAGTGATGGTTTAGTTCCACCCATGTCAATATCTATACTGTCGTCATTTTTCTGTGAACGTGAACAAAGTTCTACCTAGTTATTAGCATTTTTCATGGTAACCGTATAATTTTCAGACAGTTGCCTATGAGACAGAAATACAACCTGAGAGTTCAATGATGATTTTGAGTGGTTTTTACTGGTTTCCACTGGCAGCAACAGGTCAAAAACCTCTAGCCAAGCCCAGAGGGAGCGAAACCTGCAGTGGAAGTCAAATATCTGCTTTCAACTGCAAATGCATGATGCCAACTCTTAATAAGTTATTCTATCGACATTTTCAAATCAGGCCACCTTTTCACAAAAGATCATGATAATTGAGGAATTATTATCCCACCTATATATATACAGTAAATAGTTCAGTTTTGCAACTACTTTTCATTAGATGCTGTTATTTCATCTTCATATCCATGAAGTGAATGTAATTAGGAATGATAACTGGTAAATAAACAACACATGTGTTGTATTCAACTATCTTTGTCATAATAATTGACACTTTCCCTTAGTTTGTTTTTGCCATATACCTTCAATTCATGGTAGTAGCAGCTAAACATAACTTATATATGTAAACGTTCTTTCGCCCGCATAATCATATCGTTTTCATGGGAAGTCAATAACTGTAACCGGCTGTAACATGAGAGGAGCAATGTTGAGTGGCATGGACTTCTTCCTATGAATTTAGGGCTTCTAAATTTGTCAAGAGTGAGCACCTTAGCTTATGATGCACAGTGTATAGAAAATGCACATATCCAGAAATGATAGGAATAGTTCCTAGGCCAGACTTCAGGTTGCTACTTAACAGAATCATTCTGCTGTAACCACTAACCAGCCAAGAAGGTTCTTCTTGGCTAGTAACACTTACCAATCTAAGGATATTTGATTGAATTTGAGAAGTACAACTTAGAGCAGGTTAGACAGACTCTCAAACATTCTGGTACAGCTTGTCCACAAGTTATTGTAAACCTGTACTGTCCTTTGTTTATCTTGCTCAGTACATTGTCTTCAAATGACACACATTTGGTGGGATTGGATAGTGCACTGGTAGCTTTGATGGTTCACACGAGTATTATTGTTATATTTATCATTATCACAGGCTCAATATCCCTATTGGCTGTTAAGATGATTACATTACTGTATTTATATCATGTTGGCAATTTGACATGAGTCCAGCATTTGGAGACACAACGATGTCATCTTCGCTGTTTCTTCAACTCTGCTGACTGAATTAAAGTACTACCTAGTTTACATTGTTTTGTTACAGTTTGGCATCTTGATTTGGCGGTTAAAACTCTGTTGGTGGTCTCTAACAGTTTTTCCCAAAGTGTGGAAAATATAAAATGCTGATTGGTGTGCGCAGGGCATTCAGAAGGTGTAGCGGAAGTGAAGCATCCACCTGCAAGTCCTTTACCCAAATCAGCTGAACCCTCGCTCCCGCTCGTGAAGATACCAGGGCAAGAACCAAGCAAAGACAACAGCGGCGTCATGTGGATAACATCGCCCGACCGCCTTGAGGATCCCCGCAAACCGTTCCAGTACTCGAACAGTTCCGGCTCTCCGCGCGCTCCTTCAGAGTCGGGATCCGACATCTACAGCAAGAGGGAGGTGATACAGAAGCTGCGGCAGCACCTGAAGAGACGCGACGAGATGATCATGGAGATGCAGGCCCAGATCGCGGACCTCAAGAACTCGCTCGCCATCCAGGAGACGCAGTCCTCCAGCATGCAGGCCCAGCTGGACTCCGCCAGCCGCGACATGTTCGAGTCCGAGCGGGAGATCCAGCATCTGAGGAAGATCATCGCGGACCACTGTGTCGCCGCGTCCCACGATAAGCATGGCGGACACTGGCAGCCGGATGCCGCCAATGGGCATGCGAATAACGGCTACGCCGACAGCAGCGTCGATGACCCTGAGCTGCAGTTTGCGAGCGTCGAGAGGAAGAAAGGGGAGCTGGAGAGGGTGGAGATGCTCAAGAGGGAGGTCGGCGAGCTCAAGGAGGTTATCGGGGGCAAGGACTTCCTGCTTCACAGCTACAAGGAGCAGAAGGTCGAGCTCAGCTCCCAGATCAGGGAGTTACAGCAAAAGCTCTCCTCACAAGTGCCGAACATCTTGTAGGATCTAGTCGGAATGTTTGGTTTCTATAAAGGATCGGAAGCTGTAGCCCTGATCCCCATTCAGCACCAGTTTGCAGGAGCACATGCATCCTAGGATATTTGCAGAATGTGTTATTAGGTTGATTGGTTTCTTTCTTTTTCCAGCCATATTGTTAGGCTGATTCGCTTCAGTTTTCGCCCTCTGTTGCTTGGTACTGGAGTGTTACCAGGGTCCGTCCAGGGGTTTCTTTCCTCAGATGCTGAGCCTGCCTAGGGAGGATAGCTCAATTGAATGGCAAACTTGATGCTCCGGAGTCCGGACGTATGGTGCTGTACAGTATACAGTTTTTTTTTTGGTTTGCAGGCAGGTCTGTGTGCTGTATCCTTTCCTTTCGAATGTGTGGACGATGACATTTCTATATTTAGCCTTGCTATAAACCCCATGTTACATTGCTCTTGTGTGTGTATGGTGTCATGGTTTGGTATTGGTACCCATTGTGTTCACAAAAGGCTCACCTGTCCTAATGGATGGGATAGCTCAGTAGATCATGATTTTTTTTTGAGATGTACTCCCTCCGTTTCAAAATATAAGATGTTTTAGTTTTGTGAAGCAAATGTATCTAGACTTCTTTTAGTATGTAGGTTCACTCAGGTTTGAAGTGAATCTCCACACTAAAAAAAAGTCTAGATACATTTTCTTTACAAACTTAAAACATCTTATATTTTGAAACAGATGGAGTAGATCAAATCTGATTCAGTCTGCCTTTTTCTTTCCATGCACTGGGTAAGCCTGGTACTATAATTTCTGAATGAGCTGCCTCTTCTCAAGCTAGCAGCAGCTACCATTGGTAAGTCCATGCAAGAATAGTCGCATCTCCTATTCCAGATATGATACTACTAGTACAAGTTAGCCTGGTATTATTTCTGAATGAAATGCCTCTTCTCAAGCTAGCCGGATCGTACCCATCTGCACATACATGCGCCTCGTACTTTAGTTTGGTCAATCAAATGGCTCTCTCACATGGGCGCCAGAATGATCTGTGTTTTGTCCCATGTGAAAACGAATGGTTGGTCGGTCGCAAGATTCCCAAAGCTTCCTTTGTCAGCGCCTTTCTTGTTCTACTAGGAAATTTGTCTCATACGCAACGTCTGTTGCCACCATTCTCATCTTCAGATATACAGTACGTTTGGTTCAGGATAGTCATCGGCTCTTCCACTACACTCTCTTATTGTTTGTTATTTCTAACATGTCTGCAAGATTGTCAGCATACTAAATGACGCCATAGTTTGTCCGTGAACACACACAATCTTTTGCATTTCACATATGAACTCGAGACACGAAATTGCCAAGGTTTCGGAAAGACAACCTGGCAAGAGAAAACCAACACTACGTACCCTGAATGCTGCTCGTCTGTCAGTGGCTGCATGTTTCTTGGTTGGTTAGTGCAGATCATTATTAACGCCGTGTCAGTGAGTGAGTTGGTGATCTAAGGTTGAACTGTTGTACACTGTACTACTTGCTTTTTTTAAATAAAAAAAAACTGTTGTCCAAAGGCTACTGTACGTATAGCGCACCAAATCTAGTGAGCTCAAGTCAACCAGCTTTCTAGCGCTAGCTAGGCCATTTCCGTCCCTGGGGGCGATATTTGCCGCCTATATATAATAACAAAGGTCAGATCATATATGACCTGGCTGGCTGGCTGGTCGAGATCATTGCATCTCGCTGTCTGTGCAAGCTAATCCAAACTGAAGTGGATATGTCGATATACACTTGGAAAGAAAAAGGGAAAACAAAATGGGGATCGAATCGTGATGATGTCCTGGCAGAATGAAGAAGTTTCGATGCACCCGTCGCGTGGTCCTCTATATTAACTGCCTCGACGGAGGAGTACTGTTCTTCCCCTTTTGCCATCCAATTATTAGTTTTGACCTATTTGGATTCAGTTAGCTGGGAAGTCTATTCCTGGCATCAAGTGCTGTGTTGTTGAGCACAGCATAGCACAGCACAGCAGAGCGGGCGAACGAAGCCCAACGGTATTTGGGGGCAAGGCAGCACCATAAAACACACACTGTTGCTAGAAGATGAGATGAGCAGCAGTAGTAGCGCTAACTAGCTAGGATGCCACATCACCAACCATGAAAATTACACAGTTTTTAAGTAAACCGTTTTGCTACTTCTAGGATTAGATCGAGAATTAAGTTTGTTCTAGATCGACGCTAGAACCGTTAGATTTGTATCCCGATTCCTGCGCATGGGTGCACAATTGCACATAATTTTTGTAAGTTGCGCATGAATTACACGTGAAATCGGGTGATCCAGAATTAAGTGAATTCTAGGTTGATCGAGAACTAGCCACGTCCTTGAATAAAAAGCACATGGTACAAGTCTTGTCAAAATCTTCATCGTATTTACAAACAAGTAATTCACTCTATTTCTAGCACCAAGCAATTATATATGTCCTACGACCATGATTGTGGTATAAATATCACACCGTGACCGTCAAAGCCTTTTATTTTTAAAGTAAACCGAAAGGAGGAAGCTGCATATTGTTTTTCATAATAAAAACTCTAATTCTAGTCCGTGACGATTTGCTAGGCTGTACTTCCACTCCCCTAACCAACTTCTTAAACCAGATTTACTCTAATATGATGCACTAAATTTAAGCACAAAAACTCATTTTCTTAAATTAAATTTGAGATTTCATCTCATCCTAAGAGACGAGACGCACACATGGAAAGATGACGTGGCACTTACTAGCTAGGATGCCACGTCACCTAAGATGAAACTTGATAATTTTTAAATACCTCATAATATTTACAAACAGGAAATCCACCCTATCTCTTGCACCAAACGCCGTGTCTCTTGTTTTGACAAGAGTTTTTTTCCATCTTCTTTACATGTTTTTTGCCATTTACTAGGTGATAAGCCATTAAAAATCTGTACTTTTGTTGCACTTTCCTGGCATTGCACCTCTGAAGCAAAGCATGTAGGAGCTCCTAGTACGTACTCCATGTACTGCTCTATGGTATCTTGCACGCAAACATCGTATCAAGTGAGATACCCTTCAATGCCTTTTGGTTCAAGGTCTTTACATTTTTTTCTCGGCTGAAAAAGCTTCATTGGCTGCTGGCTCTGGTGCAATAAATCCTCGGTCTGTAGAGGTTGTTTGGAATTTAGAGTACTTAAATGCGGGAGAGCTGTCCTCTCCTGCGGTTTTGGTATCGCCATTTAATTTCTTCTCTCATTTGACTTCACTGTGTCATTTCACAATCATGCCCTCCGAAAGATGTTAGCATCAAAGTGGTAGAGTACTCCATAGTAATTCGCAAGAACACGGCTATTTACTTTTTTTTCTTAATTAAAGAGTGATATCCCTAGTTGTAGGTAATTTCTTTCGGTTCTTCTTTTTTACTACAGAGGTCTGAAAACCGTGCAGAGTTGTATGAGTGTGCCATGTTATTTGACCGGTCTGATTATATATATCCTTGAGCCAACACTCAAAATATTGTAGTATAATGTTAGTTTTTAAATCGCTTGTAACCGGAGTAGTGTCAAAGCAGTTTGATGTCGATTCTAGATTTTTTAACTTTTTATTAAGAGTCCATCATTGAGAATTGCTTTGTTGTCTCATCTTCATCTCCCCTGGGCAGGCATACTATTGTGCAATTGTTGGAGAAGGTTTTCCATTTCTCATAAGTATAATAAGAAATAATTTCTTGCAAAGTCAAAAACTGGAAACTTGCCGCACATTCTTCTCCGGAAAAAATTGGCCAGTGGACAATGCAAAACTTGTGTAGTTGCACAACACAATAAACATGATGTCAAAGTGTAGACCATGCGTCCACATTGCCGCAAAAAACGAATTGCGCGTTTTTTGGTTTTTGGGTGATGGTTGCAAAGTTTGCTTCCATTAACCTTGGCAAGAAAAACACTACTAGTACAATTTTCAGCAATAATGCCTGGAAATTGCCCTAGCACATCACCGAACCAGAAGTTTTGACAACTTAGGGAAATTTTGTTGGGAGCAAACTTATTTATTAAGCAACCCCATTGACTTGTTTCCTGAACGTTGAGGGGTTGATATGTAAATAATCCACGCAGCCAGAGAGAGGGAGCGCATCGCAATTGAATGCGCGGCTCTGTTTCTGATACCTCTTATTTAAGAGACCATGGCCCCGTTTGGATATTTTTCCTTCCGATCCTAAATTTCTGTTGCTCGCGAACTGGCCTCCCTCCCTGCGCTGCGATCCCCATCATTCTCGCAGCTTTCTCGCAAGCCTGCTCATCAATCTCTCGCGCGGCGTTCCCTTGGGTTTTGAAAAATCAGAAGAGAATCCGGGAGTTAAACCCGACGTACGGAAGGTGAGTTCTTGTTCTGTTCCTTCCCTCCGATTCCCCCCACCTGAACCTCTCCTTCTCGCCCTTTTCCCTTCTTGCTTTGCGCGATTGTTCCCTATGGTCGTGCGAGTTCTTGGTGTGTTCTTGGTCGTGCGAGTTCACCGTGCCCCGTTTGATTATTTCTAATACTGGTTCTAGTGATCTGACTCAGATCATCTCAGCTAGTAGGACAGAGTAGCAGCGCGATGTATATCCTGTAGAGATTGTCACAGGATCGAAAGGCACAGATTGCAGATGTTTTGCTGCAAAAATTTCCCCAAGTTTCTTCTTTCTTCTTCTTCTTCTTCTTCTTCTTCTTCTTCTTCTTCTTCTTCTTCTTCTTCTTCTTCTTCTTCTTCTTCTTCTTCTTCTTCTTCTTGTCTGCTACCACTGTTTAGTTTTCTTGCTGTTGGGTTCCTCTTCCCTGCCTGCCTGCCTGTACTCCAGTTACTGCTGTGGGGTTGCACACTTTGCCTGTCGACAGGAGGACAACGCATCTGCTGCATGCAGTTAAGCCCATTAAACACCCGTCTGTCAGTTCATTTGTTGATCCCGTTACGGTGGAATCGGCGGACGCACGGCTCTCGGATCCTCGGTACGTACGAGTACGCCACCTCTTATGTTGGTAGATTCTTGCCCCTTCTCTGCGCTGCGAGTGTTCTTGCTCTCCTGCACGAGATTGGGACACCAAGGTCTCATTGGTTCTTCTGGTACATTAGTACTGTATCTCCTCTCTTCTCTCTTCTCTTCTTCTCATGCTGCCCATGTGACAGAGAGATGTTCACTTCTTTCAGGTTTTTAGGTTGTAATACGGTTCTAGTACCGTGTCTGGGTGAGTAGCTAGCGCGTCGAGGAGGCCAGCCGTCTCTTGCAGTTTCAGGTCAGGTGGGTGCAGACCCAGATTGGGTCCGAGTTCTGATGCTTATGCTGTACGTTTCTTCGGTTTGTGTTTTCTGTTTTGCGGTTTGTACTGGCTCATGCAAATAATGTGGTGCCCGGACGGTTTGGAGTTGGACGACTTTCTTGCGTTGAGAACATGTACAGCTTACATGGAGATGGAGTGCAGCATGCCCTTCTGGGCAGGGAACAATGGCAGGCAGGAATAATCCATGCTGATATTAACTTGTATTAGTCCTCTGCCTTCTCTGCAGGGGAGATTCACAGCTCTGCTCTCCGTGAGTCGGCGCCGCCTCGGTGATGGCTCGGCCGAAATAGGCTGCAGATCATGAAGCTAGGTAATAACTGCTATCTCAATGTACTACAATTTGGGATTGTATGAAATATATATGATGGATTTACCGCTCCAACTAAAATTTGTTCTACTATTATTAGTCAAAAAAATCAATGCCACGCGTAGCCTGAAACTTGGACTAGTCAATTGCCATTTGGAGGTCCAGGTGTATGCTTGCTTCTTGATTACAATATGTATGTATGTTGCCAGCTAGTTGTTTAGATGCAAACAAACGTCTACGACTCACTGCCTAAACCTGTCTCTTATGGATTCAATATATTCTCCAACAGTCTGAGAGTAAACTAAGCATGAGAAATATTTGAGATGTGCATCTCTATCAGATATAAATGGAATATAATGTTCCTTCAGCAACTTGTGGGAACTGAAGGTGATATGTCCCCCCATAGTAGTCTGGACTCAGGAAAGGCGCCATGATGCCCTCAGGTTGCAATCGGTCTTACACCTGTCGAAACTGACCTTTGCTTCCAGTAATCTATCACCGATGCGTCTTGATCATGCCAATCTACCACCAGCCGCTTTGTCCAAACTGTAGAAATAAGTTCCCTCTGTCAGGGTCGTCGATCGTCATGAATTTAGAACAACGGTAGTTCGGAGTTACACCAAGAAAAATTCAATGCTTGTACTTGATTAAAAGGGACGCAGCAACCAAAATGAAAAGGAAGCAAAAATGCAAAACATCCCCATCAGGTTCAGCTTACGCTTTATTGTTCGGGATGGCCCAAAAGATCTGTTTTATCATGGAGCCATCATTCGTTGATTATGTATTATTATACTACATCATATGGTAGCATGACTATTGATAGAGACATCATGATAGTTCTGCAATGCTAGCATATCGTTTGTCGACAACGTATTTATTTGTTACCTTGTGTGATATAGTCTTGATGACGTCCTACTGATGCTGGATGACATCAACTACCTGATAGTATTTTCTTTTTTGAGAGAAAGCAACATGATATATATTATTTCTTATGAACTAGTTTGTAGGACTGATCTGTTGACAACGAAAATGCTCAAGGACACAAATCCAGCACAAGATACGGTACATGTTTTGCATGAGGATGCTTCTTATGACAAGGATGTCGTGGAGATAAAATTGCCAGACGGTGTTGTTAATTCTGATTATGGTGGCAATTTTGTCAAGGATGTCTGCATTGATGATGGACAGCCACTTACTCGGAAGTTACCCGAAGAGAAGGTAGTAGATGCAAATTCGTCTCCGAAATATGATGATCAAATGGTACATGCAAATGGTGCTCCAAAATCCAGGGAAAAAGATTGCTCTACGGAATCTGCCCACGAACTGAAACCAGAAATTGTTCAACCTGTTGGTTTTGCTCCCGATAGCAACAATGAGAAGCAAAGTTCTTCTCGCGAAGAGCAAGATCCTGAAGGCAGGAGTAAAGCCACACACTTTGGTGAGATCAGTGAGAAGAAAATAAGTTTGCAAGAATTACTTCGACTCGAAAGCGCAGAAGAGTCGCAGGATAAAACCGCAGTAAGCTCTGAAACCAGTAAAAAGCAGTTGCCATCTCTTCCTGGAGAAGTGGTCGGACAGGTACACCACTGGTCCTGAGTTACAGCTCACAAGTACTGAAAATTGCTTTTCATGTTATATCATTATGATCTTGGCGTAGGCACATTCTCAGTATTATTTTCACCAAGCAAAATCCTGTAGTATTCTTGAGGAAAAAGAATCAGTAGTAAAATGCGTGAACACACTTTAGGATGGTAAACATTTTTTCTTCTGAAATTTTACGATGTTAAGTCATCATTAGGTTGTTCTATATAAAACTGAGAGAAATTTCTTTTTGTTACAATTTCAGGTTTCCACAAATGCGTGTCGTGGAATTGAAGCTACTGCATCCAAAACCAGTGAGTTTGGTACGGACAACACCGATGACTGCACAGTAACAGCGCCTGAAGAATGTGATGCAGAGGCACCACCCGAGTGCTCTACATCGGCAATAACAGATGCTGCTTCCACTGAACCTACCCGCACTCTCGAGAAGACTGATGATGCCAGTGCTGAAGGATTTGATAAAGTCGAAAAAGCTGAACCTGGGGTCGATGCTCCGAGTTCGAGTAGTTCAGACATCGGATCATCTGAGAAGAGCAATGATGAGAATGGAGGTACTGCGGGTGAAGCAATACCCAACAAGGTGGATGAAACTGCAGTGGCATCAACTTCATCAGCTGACATTGCTGAGCCCAGTGGTGCAAATGGGGACAATAAACACGAGACTGACGGTATTACTGATGCACATGATTCCACCCAGAGAGATGAAGGAAATTCCGTGAACACGGTTATCAAGAGTCCTACACAGGCACAAATTATGGATGAAGAGATCACGCCTGATAGTGCGAAAGCAACAACATCTCGAACTGGAAATGGCTATCCTCCCTCCGAGCCAGGCTCGTTCGGGCCTAGTATTATGTCTGCTCCAGTGTCACACTCTGGGCATCTTGCTTATTCTGGCAGCATCTCCATCCGGTCAGATAGTAGCACCACTAGCACCCGGTCCTTTGCATTTCCAGTGTAAGTTTCCGTGCCTACCCACTGTCAGATCACAGCAACTTCATTCTGAAATTAAAACACATGTCGATGAACATTTCCCTCAAACCTGTGCTATGTTGCGTTTGCTGAACCAGATTGCAGAGGGACTGGATCAGCAGCCCGGTGAGGATGGCGAAAGGAGAGCGGCGGCGCGCGAGGCGGCGCCATGCCTGGAGGAAGGGTCTCATCTGCTGTAAATTCTGAGCGCGTCTTTCATCACCGCAGAGGGGGTCTGCCATCCTGCCGCTTCCTTCTACCGGTGCGGTGCAGGTTAAGTCGATGGCTTGTTGGATTTGTCAGTGGCTTGGTAGTTGATAGTAGTAGTAATTTGTATCATGAGAGCGAGGAGAGGAAACGGAGCGGGTATATATAGCTGTAGCGTAGTAGCGATCGTGCTTGGCATTTGAAATTAGGTTCATTTGTTCTTGCTGTTGGTTTGAGCTTCATTCATGTATACGTTGATTGCTCGGTGCTTGAATCAGATTTTCAGAGAGATGTGTTGCATACAGCGAGTACTTGTTTCAGTGGTGTTAATCCAGCTGGGCCGGCCCGCGTGGGCGTGGGGTCTGGCTACATTCGTGCCGGGCTGTGCGGTGTGGTGTGCGCGCTTCGCTTCTGCAGTGTGGAGAATTTTAGTCCCACATCGGCTGACGGAAGGTGTGGGTGAGCAGCATAAAAGGGAATGTTCCGGCCGATGCTATCGCCGGGCCTGGGCAGCGCGGGCCTGTCACTCCAGCTTGGGAGGGCAAAAGAGTTGGTAAGCGAAAGGGATTCGGAGTACATGACTCATGTGTCTCCGTTCCTGGGTTGTGTTGCTAGAGCTCCTGAAAAGCCAAGTGTTGTCAGTGTCCCCCCACTACTAATTCAGCGCTTGGCCTGCAAGATTGGAGAGAAAAAAAGGGTTGGAGCAGCTAATCTGGCTACCCCAAGTAAGTAGACAGTTAGACAGTCGCGAGCCCTATGAGCTCTGCCACCTGTAGAAAATTTGCCTAGCCTCCTCGCGCAGGCCCTAGGATGTTGTTTGTCGCGAGCCCTATGAGCTCTGCGACCTGTAAAACCTTTGAGGAGCGCAGGCCTAGGATGTGTTCTTGTGAGGCACACATGGCTGAGCGGGGGGAAGTGACATGGAAATTAGGGCTCATATGGGCTTCGCACACAATCACTCTTACCAACTCTTTTTAACATTTGTTCTAAAAAAACTCTTTTTAACATTTATGTACTCCCTCCGTCCATATTAGTTGACTCGAATTTGTCTAGATTCGGATGTATCTAGACGTGTTTTAGTACTAGATACATCCGAATTTAGAAAAATTTAAGTCAACTAATATGGGTCGGAGGGAGTATTGTTTTTGAAATTAAATAAAAAATTGATTATTTAAAAAATAGTAGATTTTTTTTGAGAATAACTGCTCTTTATTAATCAACGGCCAAAATAACAGGAATTAACAATGTGTCATGGGGTTCTACAAGCCACACATGGCGCCCCGGGCCTACAGAGAGTGCAAAACGAGCTAAATTATGAGCTTCTCCATTTGAATTCCTTCCTTCGTGAGTGAATATAACCTCCTGGAACTCCGATCGGTGCATGATTATCTCCTGAATCACTGAAGCATAGCTGCCTCCGATGCCAGCTTCTATATCATTAGTGATCTGTTTACAATCACTTGCAATGATCATCTTCTGTAAAGTCAGATCTTCCGCTAGCGCCAGGGCTTCACGACAAGCAAGAGCTTCAAGGGTAGGAGGATCAGAGACACCTGGAAGCACAACAGCTGATGAGCCAATATAAACTCCCTCATCTGTTCTGAAGATTGCAGCAATCGCTCCTAAGGATTTATTCCTGGCTACAGCGCCATCCACATTCCCTTTCGCAAAACCATTCTTTGGAGGGATCCATTTCGGCGCAGGAGTTCTGCTCGAGGCCAGGCCCCTTACAGGTGTTGTGTGATGTGGTACCAAGGCCAAATCCGCCAAAAAATGTTGAACAAAAGAATGAGTTGACAAGGGACTCTGGAATTCTCCTTCATGTATCGCCTTACGTCTTGCTGTTCATATCGCCCACATAGTAACTAGCAGCTTGACAAATTCATCGTGTTGCATGGACTCCATCATCGTGAAGATCCAACATTTAGCACTTGGCTCAGTTGTTTCAACCATATGCTCAAACATGTCCTTATTCGACAATGCCCATACACTCCTCGCCATCCTGCACTCTAATAAAGAGTGACGCCAGGAGTCTGAAGCTCCGCATAAAGAACAAGAACTTGTGGTAGCCATGTTTCGGTGCTGTAATAGATCAGCAGTGGGTAGAGATTGCTTAGCGAGCCGCCAAAAAAAAACTCGAATTTTTGAGGGGACTTTGACCTTCCACAAAGTTGTCCAAAAAATAGTAGATAATAGCCTAGTAGGAAAAGACAATAACATAAGACAAAGTCCAACAAAAAGAAACAGATAATAAGTAGACAAACAGGCTGCAAACAAAAGGATGACATCACTCGACTATGGCTTAGACATAGAGACTCACATTTAATATCGGTGTTATTTTCACGCTCTCTTCACTTGGAACCCGAATAAACAGGTTTTTTAAAAATTGGATTTCTAGTTTCAAAGCTACATAAGTTTCAATTCTAAGATCTAGATCCTTTAAAGTTCTCGCTATTATTAATAAATCCTTTAAAGTGAAAAAGGAGAGAGAAGTAAACATCGGTTGGGTTGCAGGAGAGGAAATAAGATTAGTAATACTTCGAAACTTACAATTGAATTTTTCGCTTCAATTGCTTGACAAGCCAAGCTTAGCAATACTCAGAAGACTAGTAATAGTTAACATAAAGAAAAAAAATTGTGTTTGTGCTCTCTAATTGATATCCTCCATGTTTGGTCTTAGTTTAGCAAATGGGCAGGGGCTCGCCGTTCCACTCCTTGAGGCACTCGAGCAGTGGATCGATGTGCTTGCCTTGGCTGATGGCCACGAGCACCTTGTTCAGCTCCTCCCCCGGTGACCGTGTCTTCTCGCCGGTAAGGAACACGGTTCCGAGCTCTTCACGCACAAACCGGTACAGAGGGTACGAGCGGCACTCGGTGATCCTGTTGGGTGTCGTTGCCGTGCCGCTCTCTACCGCAGCACGTGCGGCCTCGACCGCCATGGGCAGCGCCGTGCGTAGCTCTTCCTCGAACTTGGTGACCTTGGCAAAGACGGAGGTCTCCATGTTGAGCTCGGCGACGCCGTTGGCCAGCGCGCGCTCCACGAGCACGCCACGAAGCTTCTTCATCAACGGATAGTTTTGGCTGCATGGGTCGTCGGCGTAGGAGAAAACCGCCTCGCCGTCTATCTCTTGGAGCATGTCCTTCTCGCAGAAGCGAGCGACGTGAAGACCGCCGGTGGAGTCAGTGCTCAATGTCTTCTTGGCCACCGTCATGACGCAGCTCTTGACGGCGCTCCTGACGTTCTCCTCGATGTGGCGCAGGTCGATGGCCTGGCAGAGGGCAACCAAGAACGTTGAGGTCATGAGCTTAAGAATCTCAATGGCCTCATCGGTCTTCCTCGCGGATATGAGACCCAGGGAGTTGACGTCCTGGTTGTGCTGCTCGGCGCTCTGGACATGGTTGGTCACCGGGTTGCCCAAGAACTGCATCTCGGAGCAATACGAGGCCATGGCGATCTCGGCTCCCTTCAAGCCATAGTCCAAGCTTGGGTTGCGGCTGCCGCAGAGGTTGGATGGGAGGCCGTTGTTGTACAAGTCGTTCACGAGCTCTGAGAACTGCGCGAACATGAGCTTGCCGATAGCGGCAAGGGCGAGCCGGGTGTTGTCCATGGACACACCGATGGGTGTGCCTTGGAAGTTGCCGCCGTGGATCGCCTTGTCGCGGGAGACATCAATGAGCGGGTTGTCGTTGACGGAGTTGATCTCGCGCTCGATCGACTTGGTGGCAGCACGAATAACCTCGATCTGGGGACCGAGCCATTGCGGTGACGTGCGGAGCGCGTACCGGTCTTGCTTCGGCTTCATCAGCGGGTCGAGGTCGCCGAGCTTCTTGGCAAGCTTCATGTAGGAGCTCCCCTCCAAGATGTGCTCCATGATGGCAGCGGCCTCTATTTGTCCTGGGTGGTGCTTGAGCTTGTGAGTCAGGTGGTCGGTGTACTCGGGCTTGCCGTTCATGACCTCACAGAACACCGCAGAGAGCACCTCGGCCATGACAGCAAGAATGTTTGCCTCAAAGAGCACGGTCGATGCGAGACCAGAACCCACGGCCGTGCCATTCACCATGGCAATACCCTCCTTGGGCTGCAGCTCGAAGAAGCCGCCGTGGATGCCGGCGATCTTGAACGCCTCGGCCGCGTTCACCTTCCTGCCGTCTGCCGCAACCGCCACCGAGTTCTCGCGGCCGGTGACGAGACCGGCAATATAGGAGAGCGGGACCAAGTCACCGGAGGCGGTGATGGTGCCTCGGAGCGGCAAACACGGCGTGACGTTGGCATTGAGCAGCTTGGCGATCGCCTCCAGGATCTCGAACCGGATTCCGGAGTATCCCTGGAGGAGAGTGTTTATCCGGACGAGCATGGCGGCACGCGTCACTCCAGCGGACAGGACATGCCCGTCGGAGCCGGTACCGAACGCGCCCGCGTTGAGAAACCTGATGAGCTCCCTCTGCAGAGCGCCGCCCTCCTTGGTCCTGCGGTGGGACGTGGCGCCGAAGCCTGTGGTGACGCCGTAGCTGTCGACGCCGTTGGCCATGCTGTCCATGACCCAGTCGCTGCTGGCCTTGACGCGCCCACGGGCAGACTCGTCGAGCTGCACCTTGGCCTCGCCGGCCGCGGCCACGGCCGCGACCTTGGCGATGCTGAGGCTGGCGCCCTCGATCGTGACGATGGGCTGCCGGTACTCCGCCACCATCCTCTTCACCTCGTCCAAGTGGCTCCCCGCCAGCGCCTCCGCGGCCTTCCCCCAGTTAAGTGGGTCGGCGTGCTGGATCGACGCCGTGCATAGGCTCTGGCCATTCTCGCACGCCATTGCAGCCGGCCGGAGAGAACTGGTTACTACACGTACTAATTGGATGGGATGAAGAAGATCAGAGCGCAGTATGTGATGGCTTGCTAGGAGCAGCGGAGATGGATGAGCTGGTGTTGTTGCTCGCTGGACTGGGTAGTGGCTGCTAATTCTTGGAGTGGAATGGACGGGGATGCCAGGTTTAAATAGGGAGGGGAATGGACTGGGCACTGCACTGCACGCGCACGCGCACGAATGCCCGTCAAAGCCAAGACGAGACCCGGCGCTCGCACGAGTGGGTGTGGTATCTTTTTATCCGTGGAAAACTCGAAATCCTGCGATTGTCATAGCTTGCGGCTGCGCGCGGTTTCCTGGTTGGTGCATATATGGGGTTGGTGATAACGCCATGGATAATTTTCCTCGTCTGACCGTGCTCGCACCTACTCTGCTTCTGCTTTGCAGATGGCCGAAGAATGTAATACTATCTGATTTGGTAGGATGGAATTTGTCCAATCTTTTACCCTGACTTTTACCATACCATACCATAGATTATTGTCATGCACTCAATGGATGGTTACACAACCAAAAGCTTGTAAATACCTTTAAAAAATGGGTAGGGTAGAATCCAGACATAAAATTTCATCTCCAAATATGGTTCACATACTAGGAAAGAAAAATAATCAGCTACGGATTTTAGCTCACATACTATCTGTGCTCCACGGGAGAAATCAAACTTGTTACTCGGTCTAGTGTTGTATAAGGGCATCTTCACCGGAATGACCCAACTAGCCCGAACGCGTCCGAACAGGTCCGCGCGGACCAGCGGGCAGCTGCGCGCCGGCCCAGCGGGGCGACCCATCCGAACCGACTCGCGCGGACCGACCCATCCATGCATTAAATTTGGGTTACGGTAGAGTCGGCCCGGACAGCGCGCTTGTCCTCCCGCGTCCTCCCCTAGTCCGCCCGGGCCCTCTCTCCAGTGGCACAAGCGGCACCCTCCTCCTCCAAACCCTTGCCCTCTATATCCGAGGACAGAGCAGGCACACCCATTGCCACCGACACTACCCGCTGCCGCTGTCGCCCCCGCAATATAGAGCAGAACCACGCGCGTTGCCGGAGTTGAGCGTGTCCATCCTGCTGCCCGGCCGCCACCAATGTGCTGGACGCACGACATCCTATGTGGTACGTCGCGCACAACCTGCTCGGTCTTTGGCCTGACCGCTTTTGAGGTACGTTCGCCGGTCATTTCTAGATTATCTGGTCCGTGCGGGAGTTGGCACGGTCATTGACGGCGTATACGTTAACAGATGGGTAGCAGTTGAAGGGAAATCGAGTTCTTCTACAAGAATTTCGTCGAGTCATCGTCCGAAGAGGAGTCCGACGGTGAGACCGAAGTTCTACTGGCCGCTTCACAGATGGTGCACGACCAGTATCTCATGTCGCCGCGTAGAGGTGGCTCTTCGAAGCGGCGCGAAGCCAACCATGAACGCGACCAAGAAGATGGCCACCTGCGCCTTTATAAGGGTTACTTCCACCCAACTGATCCGGTCTTCAAAGATAAGACATTTTGTCGCCGCTATCGGATGTCTAGGAACCTGTTCTTGGACATTCTCAATAGAGTGAGGGAGTACGATGACTACTTCGAGACCAAGTACGATTGTACCGGTAAGATTGGCTTCTCCTCCTACCAAAAATGTTCGGTTGCCCTCCGATAGCTTGCATATGGAGTGCCTGGTGATCTCCTCGCCGACTACATGCGCATGAGCGAATCCACATGCCATGAGGCCATGTACCGGTTTTGCAGCGTAATTATTGCGGTGTATAGCAAAGTTTACCTGAGAGAGACAAACACCAAAGACATCGCCCGCCCGTTGTCCATCAATGAGAGTAGGGGTTTTCTGTGATGCTTGGCTGCATCGATTTCATGCATTGGCAGTGGAAGAATTGTCCTTTTGGTTGGCAAGGGCAGTTCAAAGGACATGTAGAGGAGGGCACCATCATACTAGAGGTTGTTGCATCACAAGATCTCTGGATTTAGCACTCCTTTTTTAGCATGGTAGGATCAAACAATGATATCAATGTGCCGCAACGATCTCTGGTGTTTGCTAGGCTGGCAGAAGGCAATGCCCCACAACTTTCCTATGAGATCAATGGCAGTCCTTATGAAATGGATTACTATCTAGCTCACGGCATCTATCCCTCCTGGTCCACCTTTATGAAGACAATCCGCAAACCTGGAGATGAGAAATGCAAAAGGTTTGCGAAAGAGTAAGAGGCTGCTAGGAAGGATGCGGAGCAAGCATTTGGTGTGCTTCAGTCGGGTGGGCTATTGTTCGATACCCTGCTAGAACCTGGAGCACAAAGAGGATATGGAATGTGATGACTACTTGTGTGATCATGCACAACATGATCGTCGAGGACGGGCGTGATGACAGCATCTTCGACCAAGGCTGGGATTTTCAGGATCAGTTGGTTGAGCTAGAGCTAGATCTAGCGTCTTGGGAAGATTTCATGCAACTGCATAGAAATTTGCGTCACAGGAACACCCATAACCGGCTTCAACTAGATTTGATTGAGCATATATAGGCTCGTGCGGAAATCAAAAAGGTTAATCCCTTATTTGTATTTTGAATGACTTTTGGATTTCTTTTGGAACCATGTGAGTGTGAACTATTCGTATGTAAGCACTTTTTCAATTTGATTGTCAAATTGTACATTTATCTATGTACTTTTTGCTAAAATATGCAAAGAGATGAAAATTATGGCAAGCGTTGGCCAACGCAGACAGATGGGTCACGCTGTTGGGCGCGGCTGACCGGACAGGACGGACCACGATCCATATCTCCCCATAGCCCGACCCATCCGGACCAAAACAGACATTTTGGATCGCCCGTTTGGGTCGGCCCGATGGAGATGCCCCAAGTCTCATATTTCTCTGTCCGACCTACTACATGGTTTCAGTTTCACGAAACTACTGACCATGTCCTGTAGAGTATTATAGTGTTCGGTCTTCTTTTTTTTTGCGAAATTCCGCCAATCTATTAATAATCATCAACAGTAGTACAAAGAGCCATAAAAGTAACAGAAATTAAAAATAGATCACTAGACCATCGAGCGACGACTATAGACACTAGCACGAGCCAAAGGCGCATCGCCATCCTCGCCCCTCCATCACCAGAGTCGGGCAAAGCTTGTCTCAATTGTATAAAAAAATCTTTATTTTGTCAACTCAGCTTTTGAATTTTGTGACCATGCACCAACCAAAGGTACAATTGAACTAAGCTTAGAAAATTAGCGTGTATGTGTGGCTCCTTAGGCTTTCTTTTAGAACGTGTTTGGTAGCCTGCAGTTCCCTGGGCAGACCCCGTTGAGCAGAAATCAACCCGTTTGGTTGCCTGCAGCCCCTCCACATTGTGGCCCGCGTGCGTCTTAAAGCAGGCCAGAGCTAGGCCCACAGACAATGCTCAAATCGGCTGTTTTTCTAGGGCCTGGCTTAGGCCAGCGAAAAAGAGCCAAAGCGGTGCACTGGTGGGAGACGCCACGTCGCTTCTCGCCCACCGCCATAAATCCCCTCACCACCCACCCTTCTCGCTCACTCTCGTTTGTGCGCTGCGGTGACTCTCCCCCCACTCGATGGTGTCGTTCTCGGTGGCGGTGGTGACGGGCTTAGAGGAAGGAGACTTCGACGGTGAAGGGCTTGGAGGGAGGTGACTCCGACATTGAGGCTGTCGAGCATCGGAGGTGGCGGTCTTCCTAGGAGAAATAGCGGTGAATACCGAACCATGGCGGTAAGCTTTTCCCCCTATTTCCCCGAGGCATCCAGACGGTAGATCTGCTCCTAGAAGGTCAAGGTTAGGGTTCTAGATGGCATGCATTGTAGATCTTCCCAGATATCCCCTGCTCATGGTTTTTTTTTCGATTTGGGGGTTTACTGTTGTAGCATTACCAGGACTAGTTCGTACTATTTGTGGTACATTTATTCAGTAGTATTGAACCGGGATCTGACAACCGTGCCTGGATGACCATTTGCCGATGATTACAATGGCTTAGGACACTTTCATGATGAGATGATTGAACCAGGATTGTTAGAGTATTAGGTATATATGGTTATTATGGTAGTTTAGACAGAGTTAGGATCTATTTACGTACAGTCCTAACTTGACTCGTACTGATCTTCTGTACGCCTATATATACTCGCTTATGAGGCTCAATAATACATCCATCATATTCTACCAAACTCATACTCTTTCATGGTATCAGCTGAAACTGTCTGAAGCCCTAGCTGCGTCCGGCATGCTTCCGTTGTGTTGCCCCCGAGGAGGTCGATCTCCATGATCTCTGCCGGGGGCTACGCAAAGCGTACGCAGGGTTCGTCCGTTGATCCGTGATAGCTTTCCTGTAAGTCTTTTTCTTCGATCTCTTGATTGGTTTTTCATTTTGGTTTACCGATCTTAGATTAGATTGAATCTCCCACCACCGTCATCCACTCGCGCCTCTACTCGGACCATCCGCATCGACGATCTACATCGCGTATGTGCGCCTGCCCTCTCCGCTACTGCGCCTGTCCCGGCAGGCTGTCGGGACCTCACGGTAGATTGCCGGCACCGTGAACGGCTGCTACACCTTCCTCGGAAGGCTATCACGGCTACCCCCTGAGATCATCTTCGTCGTCATCGTCCGGAACTACACCGACTATGCCGCCATCGCCTCCAATCTACGCGACGTCCATGCCATGGCGCATATGGCGCACCGCCAGTCTGATCAACCGATCCCGTGCCTGTCTATGCCAAGTATGTCCCCGAGCACGCGCCTACCACCGATCGAGCTACGGGCTGCCGCTATGTCGCCCCTTAGGGCCACAGCGCCTCCGCCTTTGGTCCATGCTACTGGCTTCTGATGCGCCTTTCTTGGTGTGTATGTCACCGGTGGTCTAGCCGCTGCACCATCTTGCGCCCTGCAGCTATGTCGCCCCCCAGGTCGTAGCATCGCTGCACGCAGTCTACATTGCATCTTTGTCGGCCTTGACAAAGTCTTCTTCGGCATTGACACCTTCCTCTATGACTGCCTCGACCGCGTCACCAACAAGCTCTTCTTCGCATACTCGGTTCTAGCAAAATCGGAGTGTGTGTTCTTCACCGACGTGTGCCTAGTTCTGGAAAAACTATGGTTGCACCTCATCCTCAATGGCTCGGACTGCATCGACTTCGGCATCGAGACCCCTCGGCAAGCTATCACGGTCGACGGCAAGCCTCTGCGGACCCTCGGCAAGATGATGCAGCCCCACGACGACTGCCTTGACGCGTCTCTATCATCCTCCTTGCGCACTATGCGCATGCGGCTTCATATGCGGCTACCTCAACACCGGCATCCCCTACCATGACATCGACCATGGTGTCCCCTCGCACGGTTACCTCGACCATGGCACTGCCTAACGCTCTCGACTCCCTCAACATCAGCACAAGGGCTACCACCTCGCTTGAGCATCATCATCTTCCTCTATAGTCCAAGCTACCCCGACACGACACCGTCTACGATGTTCCCGCTCGGACTGCGGGTGAAAGGGTATGTATGCCCCCATGTGTGGTTTTGGTAATTAATGACAATCCCTATGGACTAATGTGCAAATTAAGTTTAACTTGTATGTTTGTCCTTTGGCATCGCTTGGACCATGTGTTAGTTTCAAGGATGAAAAAGAAGAAGCAATGTCCAAGGGCTTTGTGCCTATTGGAATCAAGTAGAAGAAGAAGAAGATCAAGAGTGTCTTGAAGAAGAAGATGGAGTTCATCATGGATATCTTCAAGACATCATCAAGAAATGAAGGGCAAGCTCAAGGTGCACCATCTCAAGAAGATCTCATGCTTGAAGCTTTTGCCATCCTCGACGATCATGGAGTGATGAAGACAAGGTCAAATAAGAGGTTTTCCCATGGAGTATGGGGAAGCTCATCACAAGTCCTTGTTGTGTCTCCTGGACTTGAATCATATTCAGTGAAGGCCCTGGTTTCTGAGATTTTGTTTCCATCCGCAGACCTTGTTGTGTCTCCTGAACCTGAAGGAATTCCATCCTTAACCATGTATCTAAACCTTCAGCCAATGGATTTTGCATGAAGTAATGAACACTGTAGGATTTCTCTACACCTAGTATGAGAATATTGTGAGTAGGAGGAAAATAGATTCAAATCATAGGAATGAAAACCATTCTAGTGACCCAGTGGCCCGTCATCTGGCACAATGATGGTCCATCAGGACATTGTGGAGCTGCTTTCTTAAAAAACTAGTATCAGCAGTACAAATCATAGTGACCTGTCCAGCTATTTTCATTTGCTGGGCTAGATCTAGCTGAAAACAAATGCTCGATCTTAGCCAGGCTCACATATGTGCTCATAGTTAGGACACACTCAAAGTTCACTGCAGCCCCCACAAAAGATGCAAGAAACCATCTATAACTACTTGAAGGTAGTACCACTGACTCTTTCTTAATCTTATAGTGCCTGATGACCAAAAAACAAAACATGTAAAATATGTACCTAGTTACAAGGAATTGCAGTATCAATATGTACCTTGGAAAAACATTACTTACATCGGGCAAAAATATGCCACTGAAACGATGTATATTTTAGCTTCAATTCTAGAATCATGTCAATGGGCTTCCTAGGGATGTGTACATGTGAGCAGATCCAGGCAGACGTTGAACCCATGCGTCGCTGCGCTCCGCTTCGGCTTGTCTAGTGCCCGGTTCTGGAGCTGCCGAATCCTCTGCTTGGACAGCCCATACATGTCCCCAATCACGTGGAGGGTCTTGGGCTCTCCATCGTGGATCCTGAAGAGGTTCTCTATGATCTCCTTCTCCCTCATGCTCAGGGTCATCCCCAGGAAGTCATGCTTGTTTTTTCACTTCACTTATCTTACATGGATTGCATCATTTTAGCTACACATAGATGTATAGTTTACTCTGCTTTTTTCGCTGTTACATAAAAATATTGCTCTACTTCTGGTTATTGTTTTTGTTTTCTGATCTACTACAGCAGCCCTACTCCTCATAGTTGATCCGAATTTCTATCCCTGATTAAGTCAATCAGGAAGAGGAAGACTTGAAAAAAGATGGAGATAGATCTTCTATTTACTGTTCTTGTTTGCTAATCTGTTATTACAAGTTGGAGCTAAACAAAGGAAGTAACCAATGTACACTTCCTATGTAACTTGTGTAACCTATAAGAGCAGGTGGAATCTAGGTGGAGGAACCACCTCCTAGGTGAAGAGAGGAAGAAGATGAAGACCTTGATCGCGCTCCCGGTCTTGCTCACCGTCATTGCGGTTGCACTCTACTTGATCATATAGTTTAGGGCCGATGACCACTTCATTTGTGTAATGTGAGATGATATCAACTTGTATCCTCCAACACTTGTGTAAATAATTTAGGCACATGTCACTATAGCGGGTTCTAATTGATTTGATGACTATAATTGTGTTTGTAAAATCTCTGTTTTGATAAACTATGTAGAATGCATCGTTTGTACTACTGTCTACAGCTATTTTTGTATAATACCCTGTATAATACACTATATACCTGTATAATATACTGTATAATACCAGTAATAGTACCAGGGCAGAGTTGTATTGAGTTATCTTGTTATAAATATCCGTGGTGCATCTGCTAATTTACGAGTGGTGCATATGTTATCAGTGGCGCATTATGTAGAAATTCTTCACTAGTAAAACATCAATGGTGTATATTGAAGATGCGCCACTAGTTGTCCCATTGTCAATGGCGCATATTCGATATGCGCCATTGATACTTAATTATCAGTGGCGCAACAGTAGTGGCGCATTCCATATGCGCCATTGATAGCAAAAAATATGCTCCACTGATAAGCAGTTCTCCAATAGTGTCTCATCTTGTGTTCTTCCTATCTTATTCCCCCGATAGCTTTTGTAGCTATGGTGGAATTTGAGAGAGAAGGACTTGCCTCTTGCATTTGGTTCATAGGTTTGAGTTCTCCTCGTAGATTCGGCGATTTCAAGCTCTTGGGATTGTTTCTCTTGGGTTCTTGGAACCCTAGACGGTTGTGCAGAGTTGTGGTGTGTTCTTGGGGGCTCCAATTGAGTTGTGGAGACTCCCCAAGCTTGTTGGCATATTGTGGCATTGTGGAGCCTTTGTGGCGTTTCTTGGGAGCCCTCCAATTGAGTTGTGGAGATTGCCCCAAGCCTTGTACGGGTTCGGTGACCGCCCTCAAGTGTCCCATAGTGAAACGTGAGTAGGACTTTATGGCGAGCTCATGGGAGAATAGGGTGAGCCTTTTGTGGCGTCGGTGAGTTGTGTGCCATCGCATCTTGGGGTGAGGCCTTGTGTGGTGTTGGGTGAGCATCAAGCCACCATGCCTCGAGGTGAGCCATTTTGTGGCATTCGAAGTTCATTGCGCCACCACACCTCTCCAATAGAGACGTAGCTTCTTTGGAAGTTGAGAAACAAATCATCATCTCCGCGTCCATCAATTATTTATCAACCGAGTCTTTTACGTATGCAATTTACATTGTGATAGTCATCATGCTTGAAGTATTATATCTTGATATCACCTTGTTGCTTGTCTTGCTTAGCATATATTATTGGTACACTTAGTTGAACCTAGTTGATATAGGTTTCGGCATGATAAATTAAACGTTAAATTTCATTCCACATTTATTAGAGCATAGACCATAATAATTTTAAAACACCTATTCACTCCTCCTCTAGGCGACATTCATTTCCCTTTCAGTGGGGGATGTCAGCCTACTGTATTCTACTTCGGTTTATCTCCAGTATGAACAAACCGCAATGTTCCAGTTGTTCACGACGCTACCGCTATGACTGCGGGACGATGTTAGAGTATTAGGTATATACGGTTGTTATGGTAGTTTAGACAGAGTTAGGATCTGTTTACGTACAGTCTTAACTTGACTTGTACTCCAAGATGATATTCTGTACGCCTATATATACTCACTCATGAGGCTCAATAATACATTCATTATATTCTGCAAAACTCATACTCTTTCAAGGATGAGTGTTCAAGGGTTTATGCATTCCTCTAGGTTCACTCACGCCGTCCTTGAAACTCATGTTCGTCCATTGCCACATGTAGTAGTACTGATAACTGCAAGTTAGGCCCTATATGAGGCAATATTTCCACCTTTACGAACTGCCAATGATTAGGATATTTCCACACGCAACAACTTTCTATGGACGGTACCTAGTACTTTTGTCCAAAGAGGAAATCTGTATAGAGACATGTTAGATTGTTCAAATCTTTATGTCCCTGCTATGTGGGCTACGCCATTGATTACATTTGTCACACACTATAACTTCAGGGATGACTGGTCGAACCTTTTTGTGTGTACAAACTCTATATTTGTGCATATGATTTGGTTCGCTCACGCCATCCCTGAAGTTGAAATGCAATTCCCACATTGTGTGTGATCAAAATTGCCAAATGTGAGGCACCAGATTTCTGACTCACTGCTTTGCATTGTATTCATTGCTTTGGATTGTGTTCATTGCTTTGCATTTTGTTCATTGCTTTGCTTTCTATTTATTGCTTTGCATTTTCTTCATTGCATCGGATTGTGTTCATTGCTTTGCATTGTGTTGACTGCTTTGGATTATGTTCATTGCAGGCTATTAACATCGGTGGCCGAGGAAAGCAGCCTGCCGATGGCTTGAATAAGAGGGCCAAGAAAGCAAGGATGCCCCACAACGTTGGCAACTAGGTAGAGGCAGTGAGACCTACCCAGTTCTGCAAGGTGAGGTAGCACATGGACTGGGATTGCTTCCTATCCCAAACGCGTTCATGCCATACTTGGACAGTGTCCCTGACACGGCCACACTGAAGCTGACGACTGGATGCCAATGCGACATCACCATCTGTGATGTCAACGGTAAAGCTTGCTTTGATCAAGGTTGGGCAACTTTTGCAGTAGCTCATGACCTGAAGATCGGTTACCTGCTGACCTTCAAGAAGATCTACCCAAAGGTTTACAAGGTGGTCATCTATGACTACAGTAAAGCCGAGGTTGTGAAGAGGTTCCCTGAGCACCCTGAAGCTTTGATGAGACTCGTGGAGTAGCGGTGACTTATATCTACATGAAAGTTGTTATTATTTGTGTGTGTGGCCGATGAACTATCGTGCGCTGTCGTGACCTGTCATTTGAAAGTTTGTTCTTATTTGTGTTTGTGTTTATGTGGTCTCCTCACCTCTCTCACAAAGAGGTGACCATAGCAGCAACACTACAAGAACCCAAACGCATGGCTCGCTTCTGTTCATAGATGCATGCAGGCAACCAAACAGGCATATTTATGTTTTTCGTCGGTGCAAAAAAAGGCATGCAGGCTACCAAACGGGCTTCCATTCATGGCCTGAGGCCTGTATGAGGCTGGCAGTGCCAGCCACAACATTGTTGGACTAGGCCAGAAAATGGATACAGGCTACCAAATGCACCCTTAATGTTTAAGAATACGTGCTTTATAGGCATTCAGGTCCGCGAACTCCGTTGCCAACAAGGTAGGCTATGTAATATACGAATTACAAATTTACAATACATATTCCCGATTTTCCTAAAGAATTAAGGGATTCTCATGGCAAGATAACTAAATTCATTGATTAGATAGAAATGGTACAAGGAGCCAAATAGCTAAAAAAAGGAGATATGAGTGCTCACAACATGCCGACAACCGCAAACAAAACAAGATTACAACATGAGGTCAACCTAGATCAAAAGTGATCGAGGCTCCAACAAAGTTCAAGTGGGCGGCCTCTTCGAGTCGGACGTGTTTGGGCTCTAGCATGGCTGACAAGGATGCACCTTTGAGAGTGGGCACACACACTCTCTCAATGATGAGAGGGATTCAGATTCCTCCGAAGGACAATTTAGTACACAATAACTTAATAAAATCGCCATGTAATGATCAGTTTCTATTGTTTACTTCTCATGCATGAATTGAGCAAAGTTCTTGTCAAAGTCCTTTTTAACGTTTCTGCAACATGTTTTAGTTGTTTGAGGACAAGCAACCAGCTAAACTTGAGGGAACTGATACATCTCAAATATATCTACTTTTCCAAGTACTTCGCTCATGAATTCAGGTTGGAATCTCACCAAACTAGCATGCAAACAGTTAGGACTAATGCTATTTTTAGCAAAAACACATTTCTGTCTTTTTCATGTAGGAAACGAAGGAATTTAATTCTAGAAAAAAATACATGCAGAGTTTTTATGAAAAAGAAGCCCAACGGGCCGATGAGGCAGCCAGGAGGCCACGTGGTGTGACCTGATACTTTGACTGTGCCATGTGGGCCCCTAGGGCCTTGAGCCTCCCCTCGATGAGTTTCTTCGCTCATGTCCTTATATACCCTAAAAACTTATTGTTCTAGAAGCATGTAGTCTTTCACGAACCAGAGCACTATCACCATCATGATCTTTGTTTTGGAGATCAGATATATCTTCCTCTCCACTCCACGGAGGGGGATTTTGATGTCATCTTTACCACCATCATCGTCAAGCCCATGTCCATCAACCATGTGCTCCTTATCCATCACCATGTGATGACTGCAAGAGCGCAGATCATTTGTAGCTAATTTTGAAACAATAATATTGAATCCATGGATAGCTATTGGTCAAGGTCTTAATGTCCCTCTCCACTATTTATCAAAGAGTGATTGGAAGTTGTCTTTTATTTCAAGTAGGGGGTGTTTGAGTGTGTGTGAACAATACAGTAATAAGTAATTAAAATAAACAAAGAGAGGTTCGTGATGTAAAGTATTTAGAACTACAATAGGACTAAAGCGTTCTCATGGAGTTTTGGATGCACCACTAGCAATTTTGTTTAGTCATGATTAGTGTCATTCATGTATATGCATAGGAGAATCTCCAAAGTAGATTATCAAAGATAAACCATCTTTTATTTCATCCCTCACAACCATAGTAGTAATCTTAGGCAAGCCACGATGTGATTCCCTACTATTAAGAGTTACCCCATGGTTATGAAATTGGATCTGTGAATCCCCTCGTATTCCCCCTTGAACACATGAGTAATGATCCAATGTAATATATCACTTAGAACCTTCACACCACCACATGACTAAGGGTAGTTTTCTCTTTTGTCCCGAAGGAAAATATAGTGTGGTTGACTTCACATAACATCAAGACAGAAAAATAATAAATATTTATGAACAAACTTATGTACTATCTTTATTTCAATTCATCTCCCTAATAACAAGATAAACTACTCATACGTGGAGGCAATCAACATCATCATGGTAATATGAATGGAGTACAAATGTATTGATGAATACTCGTACAAATCCACAACAAACTTTAGGAAATACAACAAGATAAATGTAAATGAGATGAGAGGATCAATGGTGATGGTGGAGTTGCATCGGTTGATGGAGATGGTGGTGAAGATGATGCCCAAGCCTTCAAGAATCTTTGTAGAGGTGAGGATCAAAGTCCCGATGTGAATTCCCCTCATGATCCCTTCTGGAGGTGAGGTTTATGTGAACTGTGGTGTCTATGAATGCCAGATATCATATCCTTCTGCACGGGATGGAAGTATTTGAAGAGGCGGCTCCATTGCCACACGGTATGGGTGCACCATAAGGGTGGGATCATCCCATACGGGTGTTCATTATAGCCTCTAATTGTCATGAATGCATGGCGATTTGCTTCCCCTTCTTCCCAAGGGTGAGGATATTTATTTATGGGGCTTTATCGGCTTCCAAATAGCATATTTATGCACACAGTTGACTTCTTCAATTGATTTATTCATCCACACGTTCAATTTCGGGATCCTGGTGAAATACACATAAAAGGGGAGCACGAGCGCGGTAAAATACCAAAATCCTATCACTACTCATGAAAAAATAAGATAAACATGCTGCAAAAATGCACTCATTGACATCCTAATCTTAGACTCTTGCTCGTCCCCGAGCAAGATAGCAGCTTAATGGGAAAGAGTTATCATGTTCATGAAGCACGAGTCGGTAAACTAAAATGAGGGATTACAGCTGATACCTTCGATCCGGATTACGGATGTAGTATAGCTTATTTTTCCCTAGTAGACCTAGGTTATCGAATCCTCGGGAAGCGAGTGAATTTACTTTAATGGACCTTCAGGAGTTTTAGAATTCCTTTTGTGTTTTTACCGGACCAATAGCTTGCATCTTTTGTTGTTGTCGATGATGGAGAGAGAGAGAGAGAGGGCCTAGGGCGTTCGATTTCACCTGTAGATGTGCAAAACATCTGATGGGAATAAAATATAGAAATAAAGTATGCATGTACTTGTTAGAGCAATATAAATTATATGTGGGCAGTGCATCCATAATTGCTATTGCCTCTACAACTACTTACATCAATAACCTACTAGTCTCATCCATAGAAGAAAGAGAACTAAGGATATGCATAGTGATGTCACCGTTAATCCCAAGTGAATCCCTCACATACAGTCATACTGCCCCTTCTTTCACTGGGGTTCCCAACCTGCAGATCAGTCATTACTCATACTCCCTATACATAGCTCAACCCTTGGGGTCTTGGGTACCTGACAAGTCCTTGGACTGAGGCAAGAGAGGATATTGTAATCATCATGTCATACAAACTAATACATGATCCCATCTATGATAAATAACATGCACAATTGCTACATGGCTAGGACGAAGCCCTTAACCCAAGGAGAATTACTCACACATAGATATGAGATCCACAATCAGAAACATTGTAATGAAAATCATAAGATTGATAGCAATAGTCTTACAATGTCGCCAATCGAAGAAGAGATCTACCATTACAAGTGGTGGAATATGGCTATGGAGATGGAGAAGGGTTTTGAGATCTGGAGGCGGTTGCTGATCTGTGGCAGAGACTTTTGGCGAGGTCTGGCTTGTTTTATTGTTGCCCGAGGCTTCTTTATATAGGGTCCCTTCACGAAAGTTGTTCTGTTTGACCTAACGGTGGTGGCGCCAACTATACGACCGGAGATATACGGCCAGAATTTTGCTCCAGTCGTATAGTTGGTCATTAAGGCATCTGCCTCCGCTTTATGGCTCCTGGTTTCTTCTAGTTGTTGGAAATCTCGTATCTTTGACTTTAATGTAGTGATTCCCTCCTTTAAACGACATTATGTGCACAGGAAAAATATATAAGAAAGGATTGCATACCCCTCTGAATATTAGGCATTAGTGGCAGGGTTTAGAGAGATATTTCATCAAAAATATGAGTAATATCCAGTTTAAATGTGGACATAGATGGCTATATTTCAGAGCCATCAGTAGCCTATAGTTATGGTAGAAGATATCAAACCATATTCTAAGTTTCAACACACTGATGTCTTCAAGTGCACAGATCGTTTGTAGCTAGTTTTGAAGTTCAGATATCAATCCCATAGGGAGCCCAAAGGCAAGTGTTTATGGGTGAAGTCTCTATCACACCCGAAGTTGTCACAGGTCGAGTGAATTGACTACAAGTGTTGAAATAAGGAATTGGGTTTTGATTAAACGAGATATATTTAAATAGAACTAAAATGTAAACTTTAGAAATGTAAAGCATAAAAGTAAAGAAAGACTTGATTGTTTGTTGTTTACTGCAGATGGCAAAAGAAGGCGTGGGGAGATTCAGTTCATGGTGATAGTGACTATGCCAGGTGGACGAATGATAAATGTAACAATTATCATATTATAAATATTATGTGTAGGCGAGCAACCCATAATTAGACGGAACTCTTCTTGGTAGATTTCATCCCAACTTCAATAATCCTACTAGCCTGTTACCAAAACCATGGTCAGACACTAGACGATTAAGACCCTTCAGGTCGCTTAGCGATTAAGCTCCTTGGATCGGATTAATGCAATAAGCACGGTGGTTCCTCATTATCCTCGAGTCTACTAGTTTTCCATTGATATCCCCGTGTCACCCGAGGGTCGCCAGCCCACTAGCGAACAAGATCTTATCTGTGTAGAACAAAGCATCATGTTGTCTAGGCCCTTAATTGGACAACAAACATTAGGCATCCCATAGATAGTCATGCACACATAGTATAGTAATTAGAATTAATCACAAACTAATGGAAAAAATATGAAGACACATCGCATCTCATCAATCCCCTACATCTCCCACACCCAAGGAAATTACTCACACTTGAGAGAAGAACGGGTCATCAATATAATCAAATAAAGGGAATTCGTCTTTGTATTACCGTGGAGATCCACAATAAGAATAGAAAAATATCCAACACAATTCAAGATGGGAAGAACAATCTCAAACCCTAGTCTTGCAGGGTGGAGATCCCCCTCTCTCGCAAGTACAAGTAGTGGCTATGGGGGTGTATTGTCAGGGTGCAGGCGGGAGTGGGCTTCCCACGGAGCCCACGACCCAAGCCCACATAAAAGACTATGCGAGACACCTGCGGGTAAACAAGAAAAAATGGTGGGTTTCCGTGGGAAGCCCGCGATCGAGCGAACATCAAAAAAAAATATTTCGATCCAAATTAATATTTTTACATTTGTCTAGATTTGAATATATCTAGTCATATTTCGCGGGTATATGTGGGTATACGTGGGATAATGGACACCCGCATAAGTTTCACGGGCTTCCGCGGGACACCCACTTAAATTGTGTGGGACTGTGCGGGCGTATGCGGGCCTCCCGCGGGCAGTCCCACCTGCACCCTGAGGGTATTGGCTAGGAGGTTGAAGATTGTGGAGCGAGATGAAGAATGTCTTCTTCTTCTCCAGATCTCTTCTTTCTCCCTTCTGGATGGTATGGCGGATGCTTCGTTGTGTTTTCAACCTTGGTCCCATCACGGAAGTTGTCCCTTTTAACAAGACAGAGGCGGGGGCAACTATATGGCCGAAAAATATTCCCGATGTATAGTTGCTTGTTAAAGCTTATGTGGGGTCTCCTCACGTGCTTCCAAAGTGAGACTCGCTTGTTTTCTCTAGAATATTGTGTTTCCCTAGTTAAAACCTTCTGTTGATGTTCAGAACCTAAAACACACATTAAAAACTAATTTTTCTTTGCTACCGAAGTATTAGCGTTAGGTAAAACCAGAAAATGATCAGATTTGGGAGAAAACCATCAATAAAAGCCATCAAAAATGTGTCGAATATGATAGCTATCAACTCCCCCAAGCTTAGATGTTGCTCGCCCTCGAGTGACAAGGAAACAAGAAAGAATAACAGAGATTCGAGACTGAAAATAAAGGAACTCACAAGTTTGAATTGGTGTCAAATTATTTTCTTCACAATCCCTGCAATCTTAAATATGATCATACAAATATTCACAAGATTGTACTAAGTCCACTTCCTAACCACGTATATCTTGTAAGCAAATAAATCATATGCCCAAGCAAGTGTTGAAAGTTTAGCTAGGAAAGTGAGACAAATTCTTTTGGTGCCTCTCTTTGTTGATAGATGAAAACTTTTTGTTCTTGTTTGTTTAACCAATTAAGAGTACTCAAGTTGGCATCAAAACATTTAATTTAAGAACAACTCATCTACTCCCATGTCAAAATTTCAAGACTATCAAAGCACCTCTTTCTTTTCTTTTGCCTTTCAAAAACTTTAGCTCTTTCACAGAGAAATCATGCCACTATTTTTATCATGTTTAATTGGGTTGTGTTGTGCAATCGTTACCATGCCAATAAATGATTGTTGATCAATAATGGGCTATAGGAGTACTACAACTTCACTTGGAACGTGAAACCATGAGGAGACTAAAACAAATACCCGTCATAGCATTACTGCTATAGACGTTTACATAACTCAATTGTCGAAATCAAGTGGTTTCCCATATTTAGATCGTTCGTTGGCCAGCGGAGTTAGTAGTTCCCCATGGAGCACGATAGAGTTGTAATAACACGTGTAAAGCAATATCTTACGGTAGTTATTAGAAAAAGTAGTGGCATAATTTCTACTACTTCGAAGCATCCATTTTATCAAACAATTTCAATCAAGGGTACTATCAAGTCTATTTATATTAAGCTCAAGTGGGAGGGAGTAGTTCTAAAATTAAATTCTTTTGGCTAAACGTGGACTCAAGTCATCCTTCAGATGTTTTTTCTTGTTGTAAAAATGTAGGAAGTATTTTTAACCAAGTTCATTGCTTATTGTTTCAAAGCTAAAAAGGAGACACTGGCTAAGGAATATAATTTATAGGATAACAAGCTAAGTGGGGAGTGACTCTAGTGCAAGAGAGTAAATAATTGTAGGATCAATTTAAGGTTGCAGAAAGGATGATGAAAGGAATGTGATACCTCTTCTTGCTTGCTTCATTCTTGTATTTGAGTCGAACCCCCTCTATGTTTCTCTATGACCAAGTCACCTGAAATTAAGCAATCTATGAGAGAAACAAAGAAACGAATTTGCAAATAAAGTTACAACTAATTTTTTGTATTTTCGGTTTAGAAATGTAAAGCTGAAAATAAACATGCGAATTTTGAAGAAATAAAATAAATCAAAAGAAGAAATAAAAACATGAATGCAAATTTGGAGGTTTTCAAACCTCCCCCAAGCTTAGGCTATTGCCAGGCTTAGTTGTTGTCGTCATTTGGTGGCTGGTGCGGAAACTGCAGGTAGTAGTCGGGGAAGTGGGTCATGAAGTGACTGAAGTTGTGAGTCAAAGTATTCACATCTTCATTAACTTCCTAAAGTGTGTGGTCGATCTCCCCAACGTGCTGGTTGAGCTGTTGGAACTCCTGATAGGGGACGTAGTTGTACCCCTATTGTGGCTGGTTGAGCCACGAGTCCCAAACTCTCCTTGTTGTTGCTGCTGTTGTCCCTCCCAAGCAGGGTTGTGTAAACCTGGGCATTCCCGGTTTACAACAGTTTCGTCCGGTTCCTCAAACCAACCCGATGCTTCCAGTTTTGGCTGGGTTGGTGTGGTTTGAACTGTTGAGATGGGACATGGTCTCACGGGTTGGTGCGGGTCGGTTTCACGGTTTAATTGGTTTGACACCGACTGAGAGTGACATCACGCTGCACGCATGACAACAGTGCACCAGTGGCTACATGTTGTTCTGTCCTTGTACACATAAACTTATGTGGGTTTCTGAACAAAGTATATATTTCAGAAGTTGCAAATAATACTCTAAGAAAAATCATTGGAACTGATTAATTCATGAAAGGGTAGCAATGTTCTAAACAGTCTTACATGTCTAGAACAGAATATTACATGTCCGGAACAAACCTGTGAATTCTAATGATTAATGCGCCATTTGAGACTAATGAGTTTGACGACACGTCGAGATTACAAATGGAAAATTATCAGCCGATGGTCAAACCGTGTTAGTCCAGTAGAAAAACAATACACTATTATTTGGAGTCGACAACTTGATATCATATTCCTAGGGTATTTCAGAGAAGTCATTGACTACATATAGACCATGCATGTTGCATTGTTTGTCTTCAAGAAGGGTATCTCATGTTGCTTATTGGTTTTGATGGCCTGAAAAAGCAATATGAGTTTCAGACACACAATAGCAGCACTGTAATATACAATCAGACATGTCAAATGAAAAGTCGAAAAAGAACAGTAGCGCTGTAATATACTTGTAATATACTCAATGCATATAAAAAAGCAATGCTGGCTATTTGAATATATACTTTGATTTAATATATACTTTGATGCAATGGATTAATAACCTGACAATTCTGTCATATTTTTTTACCTGGATAGAATTTTCAAATGAGTGTAGTTTGCTACTTGATTTAAAATAGAAACTGCAGCATGTCTCAAAAGAGCAGATTTAACAAGAAAGACATAGTTTCAGCACAACAGTTTTAGTTAGGTTTAAAACAGTTTTAATTGTTTTAGCTGGGTTTAGCACAACAGTTTGACTATTGTCCATAGGTCCTCATGCATACATCCTAACAAAGAAAGATTAGAAATAATATACACAACCGTAAAAGGGAAACCACATACCTGCTTTTCTTGCCGACATCATGCTTCTCCAAACTCCAAACCTCCAAGCTCTAATGAATTTAAATAACAAGAAATTTAGTATAACTTACACATCAAGAATATAAAAGAACTAAGAGCTAGGATCTAGGATCTTGTTCTTACCTTGTGCAAGCTCTTCATACTTGTGTAAATCTGTAATTGTCTGTCGTATATCAATTTTGTTGGGTGATGATCTTAACCAACTCTGTCCGCAAATTAGTGCTTCAACCATCTTTGGGGACAATGAGCTCCTTTGCGGATTAATTACTCTACGACTAGTGCTAAAGCTAGCTTCAGAAGCAATCGTTGAAACTGGAACAGCTAAGACATCCTTTGCTACCTTGGATAATGTTGGATATTTGTTTCGTTGCCTTCTCCACCAAGTTAGAATGTTGAATTCATCTGTATCCTTCTCACACAATTCTGACAAATATCTAGATAACTCAGTATTTGCTGCTTTACTTTCTATGACTTGCAAATGTTCCTTAAAATTGGATGCCCACAACTTTCTTGGATCCTCGGCACATTCTTCAAGATCAACTACAAGGGGTGCATGAGGAGCCTCACTATTACTTGCAGCTGACTCAGCTTCGACATACCATTCAAACAGCCTTCTCAAACCATCTTCAACCTTTTTTGTGAAATTTTTGGCTTTATCTTGATCATAAATATTGGAAAAGCAAAATTCCAAAAATTTAAGTTTGTACCGAGGATCAAGAATAACAGCAATAAATAGCAGTGGGTTCAATATATCATATTTTCTGCCATTGATGCTAGGCCAGGTTCTTCCATTTTTCCGCGAATCAGTTGTGTTATCTTGTTATGCATCAGCAAGAAATCGTGAAAGAAGGCAGTTGATGTGACATTTAGTTGTCCGGAGAATCGGACTGTCACATTGTAGAAAAGTTTGAAGACAGAAATCAATTTCCGGGCTTCTAACCAGTCATCAGCAGTGGGAGGACCACCAACTCTAGAAAAGTATGGTGTAAAGTATTTGCATTCTTCACCTAATCTTTTGAAAGCTTTTTCAAAGGGGATCGTATCCTCGAGCATAAGGTAAGTGGAGTTCCACCTTGTGTCAACATCTAGCGAAAAGAGACCCCTCTCTCTAATCTTCTCTTTCTTCACACATTTCCTAAATAGACGTAACCTTCCTGGGGATGATTTTACAAACAGAAGGGCAGTTCTAATTTTTGCAACCGATGGATTACTACCTTCCCAACCCTTTTTCACCACCAGATTCACGATGTGGCAACAACACCTCACATGCAAGAACTGATTGCTGCATATTGTGGATGGCCAATGTTCGGTAGCAGTTTTCAAATACCCGATTACAGTATTATTTGAGGTTGCATTATCCACGGTTAGGGTAAAAACTTGCCCAATGTCCCACTCGAGAAGGCATTCTTCTACCATTCTGCCAAGAGTATCACCAGCATGATCAGGTACAAAACAGAAGTTCAACACTTTTCTTTCTAGTTCCCACCTACTATTGATCCAGTGCGCAGTCAAACTCATGTAATTCTGGTTTTGAATGGATGTCCATGTATCAGTTGTCAGACAGACTCGCTGATGCCTCAAAATGTCTTTCAACTTCGCCTTTTCTTATAAATATAGATTCAAGCAATCCCTAGCAACCGTGTAACGAGAAGGAGGTTCAAACTGTGGTTGAAGAGTTTTTGAATATGCTCTGAAACCTTCACCTTCTACAACACTGAAAGGGTATTCATCCATTATAATCATCTTAGCAAGGGCTCGACGACAATCTTCCTGACTGAACCGATGAACATCTTGTGAAGACAATTTCCTTCTCTTCTCATGGTCTGTGAATGGAGAACTAGGACAGCGGTATTGCAAATGACTCCACAATGTTCCAGTTCCATGGAAAGATCGGTCACATTGATAAACCTGGCCACAAAAACCACAAACTGCCACAGGACCATCCTCAGTTTCTTAGTGAGTAAAGTAATCCCAAACATCGGAAGTCGTCCTTGAAGATCTTCTCTTTATTTTGCCAAGCTTCTGAACTTTGACAGGAGATGTCTTTTTAGTAGTATTCCTTGATGGCCTAAGTTCATCATTTGTGGGTATCCCACAATCGCTTGCTCCGATTCCCACCTCGGCTGGTTTTGGAAACCCCATTTCTGGCATAGAAGAGTGACCTCTCCCTCTAGGTAAGGGTGGTTGGGGTGACGATGCGGTTGACTCTGTTTCCCCTTCCATCCTTGATAACTCATATGCATGGGAATTCTGGACAAAAGGAAATTCTGGAGGTTCATTGGGTTCAAGTTGCGAGTTATCAACTTGCTTAGCAATTTTTATGGCCTGAAAAAAATATGAGTTTTAGACACACGATGGTAGCACTGTAATATATAATGAACACAGTAGATATCATATACAATCAACAGTCAGCAGCGACCAAAACAGTACCACTTCATCTACTAATTAAGCAACCTATCTACTCATGTTCTTTTTTTGTGATGAACAAGGACACCTGTAAATCTTCAGTCATTGGACTCCGTGTTTTTTGAATACATGTATAGAACTGCATGCAACACAACACAAATCTTCAGTCATTGGACTCCGTAAATCTTCAATCATTGGGTTAATGTCTCTTTTGGTTTACAAAGAATAATAAAAGACAGTGACTAAATGAATATAGTTTTAAAAAGGACATAAATCAAACTTTGATCTTAATAGCTGTCGTAAGTTCTCACAATACAATCATTAGGCTAGATCTGGCATACATATCAAGTGAACTATTTTCAGCAATACCAATCAGGATTCACCATCTACATATATATGGACTTAATCAGGATTCAAAAACTAACGGCAAGAGGGAAACAACCTAGGCCACGATCTAGTTTGGTCAAGAAACAGGGGAACGGACCTGTGGCGTGCGAAATTCTTTCCGAAGATTGCGCCGGGGCAGAGAAGATGACACAGTTAAATTCTTCATTGGCGTCGCCGCCTCACCCTCTCCGTCACGGATGTCGTGCCATGGGGCACTTATCCCTTGTCCCTGACCGTCGCCGGCGGCTCCTTCCACTCCCGTCGCGCCCCCAGCCGCCAAAAATCCTTCTGCGCTAGGTTCTTCCATGGCCGCCGCCGCCACCCTCACTGGTAGACGTTACCCCACCGCCGCTGCCGCCACCACCCTCACTGGTAGACGTTACCCCACCGCCACCGCCGCCGTGCCCTAGCGGCCTAGCCCGATGTGGGGATTTTCTTTTGGTTAGCGATGCGGGAGACGGGGATAGACGAGCTACTCTGATGCACGCGGGTTAGTTGGTTTAGCTGGGTCGGGCTGGTCTCAAACCGGTGGAGTTTTTTCAATCATAGTTCAGACTCAGAAAACCATCAAACCCGGAAAAAACCGCCATTCCGGTGTGGTGCGGGTTGGTTTGACAGTTTGACCAGTTTGAAACCAAAATTTGCCCAGATTTAGGGTTGTGTCCCTGCTCTTCCTTCTGCTCCTGCTCCTCTCATCCTAATGCCCTCCTTCTTCATCTTCCTCTTCATCGGGCTGGTGCTCGGTCATGATCTCCATCACTTGGTCCTTGGTGAGAATCCAAGTGTTCTTCCCCACGATCGAGAAGGCTTGTGGGCAGGGCAACTGAACTTGATCACCCTGTGCATCACCAAGATAATTGAATTGATATGCTCGGAGCCTCCGGTTAGCATGATAAACACCAGGTAAGCCACAAGCAGTCTAATACTTGACGTTCATAAGTTTGGAGCCGTCAACAGGTTCCATAACAGGTAGTATAATATTTAATGCATAGGCAAGGTGGGTTACCAATCGACCAATGTGAATATCACCTTTGGTCTTGTTTCTTTGGTGGCGAAAGTGTTGGTTGAGTAGAGCTGCAGGACTAGGGCTTTGCGGTGAAGTGGGGAAGAGATCCTTGGTGATTATAGCCATGTTCGCATTGGCCATGGAGCCTGTGTCACCTCTTCCTAGTAGTGTGTTGGCAAGGAACAAATCATAGTAGTGGATGGTTGGGTTCTGAATGGTGGACATCTTCTTCTGATAAAATTGCCTGCCACCATTAACAGAAATAACCTCCCAAGTATCTCCACTTGTGATGCTATAGAGGTTAGTAATAGTGGTCTCCCCAGTATGAGGGAAGCTGAAAGCATTGCAAAATTGTTCGAAACTTATGTCATAGTGTTGACGGTTCATGGTGAAGCTTATCGTGCACATATTACCTTTCTCCCTATGGTCATCATCAAAGGAGGCAAGGAACTCATGGGTAAGTTCGGCGTAGGTATCATGGCTTGTGAAGCCAAGTATCGTCAACCCTGCCTTGCCGCACATGAGGTCGAAATCCTCCTTCAACCCTGCCACGGTGAGAAAGTTGTGGTCGGCCCAACGTCTGGGCAGCACCCTCCTCGATGAGACAATGTCCAACTTGGAGTTGCACGGGGCTCGGGACCCTGAGCTCGATCCCTCACCCCGTTGGCGCTTGCTCGAATGAAAGAGGTTACCGATTTTGTTCATTGTGATGCACTAAAAAATTCACCATAAAACCTTAGGCATATAGTTTCTACATGATATATGAACGATTCTACATGGAAAAATTCAATCCTAACGTGAGAAATTAATAGGAAAAACAAAAGAAGTTTAAGTTCATCCACTAGATCAATGTGAGAGTTTCAACCATGGAAATCTGAAAATAAAGCATGGATAGGGAGATAAACATACCGATCTGTTGATTCTCCCACTCAAACGAATGAAATCCGCGAAGAATCAAGAGTTCTAGGTGGATTTTGGGAGGTTTGGAGAGATAATATGAGAGAAATAATGAGGAGAGGAGGAAGACCTAGCCGTCCCGATGCGATTTTGTGGTCGCACCAAACTATACGACTAGAACTATACAGGTGGGTGATGTTGTTCCGCCCGTATAGTTGCGGCACCACCGCCAACTAGGGTTTCTTTATACAGAAAATAGCTATACGGATGCAACTATACGACCAGATCACAATGATCATACCATATAGTTGGTTGTTAAACTATCTGCCTCTCGAGATAAATTTCTAAAACTAGCATCGATATCTATACGACTGAAGCTATACGGCCAGAATTTTTATTCCCGCCGTATAGTTGGTCGTTAATATCTTGGTACCTTTCAAAAAAATTTGTACAAAGGCATCGATATCTATACGACCGGAGTTACACGGCCGGAATTTTTATTCCTGCCGTATAGTTGGTCGTTAAATTCTTTGTGTCTTCGAGGAAAATTTATTGATGACAAAGATATCTATACGACCGGAACTATAAGGTCGGAATTTTTATTCCCGCCGTATAGTTGGTCGTTAAACCTTCTGTAATCATCAAAAAAATTCTATTTCTTCAAGGATACCTTCTAATCCCAAAACTTAGCGAAATACCTTATTTTGGATAGAAAATTGATAGTAAAAACTGTCGACCAACATTAGCATATTAAAAGCAAAATTTTAGCTTTTGTAAATGGAAAACTCAAACTTTTATTCTTATTATTATTCTATACTCATTCAATCAATGTTTCTACTACTTTTTGACAGCTACAACTTCACGGGTGCGCTTCCACAAGAATGTCCGTGAAAAAGTGGTAGGAATGCGATGAACTTCTTATTCTCTAATCTACTTAATTGACGAGAAGGGTTGACTCCCATTAAGCATTTATTAAGGATGGTTGAGTAACTCAACCTCTTCTCTCTTCTCGAATTCTTACCTTGGGGTTTGCCCCTTATCAAAGACACTTACCACATGAACTCGTTTTGCCGGTGGAATATATATTTCTCCTGCTTCTAGCTTCTTTGGAAGATACCGGATGATTACAGCATCATAAACATTGAAAATTATCTTTCCTTTAGTACAATCTACTGATGCACCTGCAGTACTAAGGAAAGGTCTTCCAAGTATTATAGATAATTTTTCATCTTCTGGCATTTCAGGAATAATAAAATCAGTGGGAAAACATGCTCATCTATTCTAAGTAAAACATCCTCGATCATACCAACTGGTTGTTTAGTGGACCTGTCAGCCATCTGTAAAGTGATAGTAGTAGGAGAATACTCCCCTAGTCCTAACCTTTTATAGAGGGAATATGGCATTACACTAACTCCTGCCCCTAGATCACACAAGGCATTATGAATATCAGTTTTACCTATTGAGCATGAAATAGTTGGTACTCCAGAATCTCCAGACTTAGACAACAGCTTCCCATTAGTAGGATAACTGGTTACCATGGCAACTGTTTCAGTTATTTCTTTCTTTCTACTAAGAATATCATGGAGGAATTTTGAGTAGGTAGGGACTTTGATTGCATCCGCAAACGGAATTTCCAGACGAAGGTCACTAAGTGCCTTTGTAAAAGAATTATAAATTACCTGATCCGGTGCTTTCTTTTTGTGATCTAGATAAGGAAGTTTTTTCTCACCTGACTTACTCTTGTCTTTTACCTTTTGTGGGGGGTCAGGCTCTTTCGTTGCTTTCTTTTATGGTTGCTTATTGCTTTTCTTCTTTTCTACTAAGAAAACTTCATCTTCCTTGCTTATTTCTTTATCTTCTCTTGGATCAACCATCTATGCATCAGAGTCATAATGGTCATCTTGTGCATCATTCCGGTCCTCCTTGGTTTGATCTTGTGTTTCAATTTCATCTTGAGGATCCACCAATGTATATTCTTGACTTGCTTCGAGCAAGGCCTTTTCCTTTCGCTCTTTTCCAGCTTCATATTTCGGTGGTCCTAAGGGTCCTATAACAACTGCACCTCTTCTTGTGACAACATTAGTAGAAACGGGAATATCTTTATCATTACTAAGAAAAATTCGATAACTAGATGCTATTTGTTCACACTGGGTTTCAATCATACTAAGATACTTGTAAAATAGTTTTATTTCCTGGCCAATCTCATCATAATTTTCAGTGAGTTCCGCCAAAATCTTTTTGTGTTTTTTGAAATGCTTATGCAAGCTATTATGAGATTTTACTTGTCGATGTTTTAATTCCTGAAAAACTTTTCTAGTTTCATCTTCTTCAGTTAAAACTTATAACAAATCTACTTTGTTTTCCTTAACAAGTTCAGAAGGTATACCTTTTTCTTTCATAGTTTTGCGTACCTCAGGCATAAGATCTAGAGTTATCTGAAGTATCCCTTTCTCCAGCTTAGTGCCAAAATTAGGATTATATAAAGAATCATTCTTAGCCCTAGTAGACATCAATTCCACACATTCTTTAATAGTTAAAGTATTTATTGATCCTCCTGCTGAGAAGTCAAGCAATTCTCTACATTGAGTATTAAGACCGTGGTAAAATAAATGGCAAATAGTCGATTTAGAATAGCCATGATTAGGAATAGTATTGATCATTCCAAAGAATCTTTCCCAAGCTTGTGGGTAGTTTTCTCCCACGTTCTAACTAAAGTTGCCTATGCTCTTTCTTAGTTCAGTTACCTTTTTAAAGGGATTAAATCGGTTTATGAATTTAACAATGCAGTTTTCCCAACATTTAATGTAATGGCGAGGGAGAGAATATAACTAGTCTAGAGCTTTACCTTTAAGAGACCATCGAAATAATTTAAGACAAGAGAAGAGTCTTGGTAAACCTTTTGGTCTAAGCGATTATATCACATCGTCGAACTCTCTAATATGTCTTCCTGGGTCTTCATCTTCCCTTCAACTTAAAGCTTTCTCCTGTAAATTTTTAATAATTCCACCATCAAATCAATATTCTCTAACTCTACGATTAGGTAACTCTATTGGTTGTTTAAGAAATTCAGAACTTGGAGCACTGTATTCCCTGAGAGTTTTCTTAGGTTTCATAGGAGTTGTCCTATAAATGGACATGATTTCCATAATATCACTCAGGTTTTCAACTTCAACTTTATTTGATCTTAAAAGTTTTTCAATAATTTCTTTGCGCCTTTGAGCAGGTACGCGCTCAATATAATCCAGTAGATAGGTCCTACCAGAGCGTGTAGACCCTTTGTCTCCTAGTGACGAGGGTTAAACTCATCAATGCCCATTGTTATGGACTTGGGTTTTGGAGAAGGAGGGAGCGTTGGAGACATCAATCAGCTAGCAAACAAGCTACATGGGACAAAGGATTTACCCAGGTTCAGGCCTCGTAGAGGTCCCTACTCCTGCTTGTCTGCTCTTGGAATTATCGAAGGAGTCGATAGTTACAGGAGGTGCATAGATGCAATCTGGCGATGATGTGGAAACTAGGGTTGTGATTGTCCTCCTTGCCGCCCCTCCTAGTCTTTATATAGATAGGCTAGGTCTTAGGTAGCAGGTCGAGTCGGTTACAGGTTAGGGTTTGTCCCTTTAAACTTTATATCTTTGATCTTGCCTTGTGCCACAAGTAGTCGGAGTCTTCGTGGGTCGCCCGAATCCTGTATTGGGACCTGGTAATGCGGTGGGCTTCTGCTATACATGGACCGTATATGCCAAGCTCGAGTACCTATAAGGTATCCCCACATCAGCAAGCCCCGAGTGTCCGGTTGAATCGCAGATTCGAGCGAAGACTTATGAAGTCTTTCGAGTGCATAGCTGAGCATATTTTCGAGTGCTCTGATTTATGTCATAGGGATTGTTGATATATGTGCCTGATTTATCCGATGTATCAGGATCAGTTAACTACCTTAGGGCAAAACAACGCAATCTACTCAAACTCGAGTCCCCGGACTCAAATTTAGAAAAGTGCTAGTGTAATTCAACTCAGGCCGCGGAGGACTTATAGAGTCGGATCCCAATATGTAAGTGTGAGCACTCGACGCGTCCGTCAAGGCTTATGCATCGTACCTGTAGGCACAGATTCTTTCTGGTAGAGCACAGCACATGCGTTGCCAGGCCTTATCCTGGTCTTACCTTCACGCTGTAAGCGCGACATTTGAATTTTTGTCATCGCGGAGATGATTTGGGTGACCCAGGAGACGTAGTCTCTTTGCAGGGAAAATATGAGGTGGAGTCGCCGAAGCTTTCGAGTGTGGACATAGTCAACACGCAGTTATGTGTAAGAAAAAATCATAGGGTGCGCGACCAACGCTCTCTATGAGAGTAGCCCCCGATTGCCAATTCGAGTCGTAGACTCGAGTGGGGACTATAAGTATTTTGCAATTGTTGTCGTCTTTTTGCTTGTTTCAGTCAAATGTGCTTACAACGCTCCCTATGGAAGTAACCTAGAGTCCAAAGTCGAATCGTAGATTCGAGCGAAGGGTTTTTCATGATGTTTGGATGTCTTTAAAAAGTTCTTCGGGTGCGCGGTCAGCGCTCCTGTTAGGAGTATCCCCCGAGTGCGCAGTCGAGTCGAAGACTCGAGTAAGGACTAGAGTAGTCAAAAGGTGCTCCTGCTGGAGTTGATGACACCAGTGCTGACGGTGAGATGACCTCAGTTGGCCGCGTGAGCGGCTTTGATGGGACGTGATGAGTAGTGGGCCCCATTTTCTGACTTGGACTTAACCAGGCGTGCGTAATCTTCTGGTTTAACTGTGTCTCCTCGATTCTCACGCATAATGGGCGGAGTGGGGCGACGGTTCGTGAGTTACCCTTGCCACGCGTCGATGTTGATCTATGCCACGTGCTGGATTGGTTTTCTCCTGGCCGTTGGATGGCATCTGCTGTGAGGTTAAGTAGGGGTTCACCGTGCGGTAATTTCCCCACATATTCTTCTAGCTCACGCACCTCCACCATTGTTGCTCTTGCTGTTCCATTGCTCGCATCTCCTTCGTGGCACTGGACCAACTCTGTACCTTCCCCAGCTACTTCCTGTGCTCACACCGCCAGCGCAAGATGGGCAAGAAGAAGGGAGGCTCCACCACTGGATCTGTGGCTCCCACTGTCACAGCCAAGAAGAAGGGCGCCGCCACCACGGGCACCAGCGTTACCGGAGCTAGGAAGAGGAAGGGCGCGGCAACTCGTGTCACCAATGGGTCATGTCGCTAATCCGTCATCAAGTCCTCTGACTTGTTCACCCAGCGCTAGGACAGGTCACTCTCTACCGCGGAGGATGATTCTCGCGTTCCTGACGATGAGGTAATCCCCAGTCCTCCCGCGGGTTTTCGAGTGATGTTCCTTGCGTTCATCATTCGTGGTCTTTCTCTCCCCTGCATCCGTTTGTTAGGGGTCTCCTTGATAGCCCAAAATATATCGAGCTCGTTGGGGAACCCCAAGAGGAAGGTATGATGAGCACAGTAGCAAGTTTTCCCTCTGTTATGAAACCAAGGTTATCAATCCAGTAGGAGAAAGGAAACACCTCCAAGGTGTTGCTAGCTGGCCTTGGCAGGGCGCACTACCGGTGCTAGCTGATGTCTACGCACTTCTATTCTTGTAGACAGTTGTTGGGCCTCCAAGTGCAGAGGTTTGTAGAACAGCAGCAAGTTTCCCTTAAGTGGATCACCCAAGGTTTATCGAACTCATGGAGGAAGTGGTCAAAGGTATCCCTCTCAAGCAACCCTGCAATCAAGATACAAGAAGTCTCTTGTGTCCCCAACACACCCAATACACTTGTCAGGTGTATAGGTGCACTAGTTCAGCGAAGAGATAGTAAAATACAAGTGGTATGGATATAAGACAACGGTGCCATAAAATACTTTGATGGCGTGGAAGAGACTAAAGTCAAACTGAAATAAAGATGGAAGCAAGCAAACATGTAACAAATCTAGTTGCAAACGGTGTTTCAATGTTTAGAAACAAGGCCTAGGGATCATACTTTCACTAGTGAACACTCTCATATAAATATCTTCTCTTTATGATACTACTCTCAACTACTCTCTGGTTGGACACTCTAATCCATAGTAGGGCTATAACAGCACTCCTCAAAGTTCGCTTTCCGCATCTAGATAACCCCACACTGTCACCTTGAGCACTACATGGTTCGAACAAACACCACAATTTCATAGAGACATCCAACTCCAAATATAACTCATAACAAGTATTTGTAATCTCTAGCCCAAGTTCCACCATGGTGTGCACGCTGTCACTTTCACACACATGGGGAGAGCAGAGATCTAATAAAGCACTTGAGTATCAAGGTAGATCTATTTGATTACAAAGCTCATGATCACAATATGATCATGCATAGAGAAAGAGAGATGAACACATAGCTACCGGTAGAACCCTTAGCCTCGAGAGAGAGCTACTCCCTCATCATCATGGGAATCAGCAACGGCGATGGAGATGGCGGTGGAGATCGATGGAGATGGCTCTAGGGGCACTTCCCCGTCCTAGCAGGGTGCTGGAACAGAGAATTTCTGTCCCCCAAATCCCCATTCGGTGGTGGCGGTGCTGCGGAATTTTTCGTGGCTAGAGGCTGGACGATTTAGGGTCTCTGCATCGGAGGCTTCTTATAGGCGAAAGGGCAAGGTCGGTGGAGGCCGGATGGGCCCACACCACCTGGTGGCGCGGCTAGGGGGACCCGCGCCACCCTATGGTGTGGCCGGCCCCTGGACCCTCTCTGTCTCGTCTTCTGACTCCATGTTCCCTTCGGTGAACTATTGACTTTGGCTTTTGTCCCATCCAATTCCGAGAATATTCATTTTCTGACTTTTTGGAACCAAAAACAGCAGAAAATAGGCAACTGGCACTGTGGCATCTTGTTAATAGGTTAGTTCCAAAAATGCATAAAAGGATCTCCAAATGTAGAAAAAACATAAGAAAGTAGATACTAAACAATTTGCAACGTATCACTAGCAGCAACGTGGAAACCTTCACAACACAACCACAGAACTTTGCCCCCAACTTACATGAGGTTGTCAATCTCTCTGGTTTTGCTGAAAACAAAGGATTAAACGTATCGAGTGGAAGAAAGTAAAAGCTTGCAGAAAGTAAACACTTGTAGATTGATGATAAAAGAAAGGACCGAGGTCCATAGTTCACTAGTGGTGGCTCTCCTTAAGATAGATAACATGTTGGGTGAACAAATTACAGCGGGGCAATTGACAAACATCGAGAAAACAATCATGCATATACTAATCATCTTGACTCCTTTGCGATTCGATTGGGCATTACAACATTATACATAGACCGTAATCCAACTGCATCTATGACTAATAATCCACCTTCAGGTTATCATCCAAACCCCCTCCAGTATTAAGTTGCAAGCAACAGATAATTGCATTAAGCATTGTGTGTAAAGTAAACAATACGATTGTTCTATGAACAAAAGATTCCTGTTTTCTCCCTAGTAGCAACAACACATCTAGTACCTTAGAGATTTCTTTCACTCCCCAGATTACTAGAGGCATGAACCCACTATCGAGCATAAATAGTAACTCTTGGAGTTGCTAGCATCTACTTGGACAAGATAGCTACTAACAACAGAAAGCATGCAAGATCAAAAATAATAAAAACATGATAGAATCAATAATCAATCTGAAATAGCATCTCAATATCCATCGGATCCCGCAAACACAACATGTATGATTACAAATAGATGATCTTGATCATTGATGGCTCTATAATGGCGCCAGGAAAATGCTGGTGCAGTGTTGATGTAGAGCTCGTTGGGAACCCCAAGAGGAAGGCATGATGAGCACAGGAGCAAGTTTCCCTCAGTTATGAAACCAAGGTTTAATTGAACCAGTAGGAGCAAGGAAACACCCCAAAGGTGTTGCTAGCTGAGCCTTCGCAGGGCGCACTACCGGTGCTAGTAGCAACGTGGAGACCTGCACAACACAACCACAGAACTTTGTCCCCAACTTGCGATGAGGTTGTCAATCTCACCGTGTTTTGTGGAAAACAAAGGATTAAACTATCGAATGGAAAGAAGTAATAGTTTGCAGAAAGTAAACACAAAGCAGTAAAAAGTTTATAGATTCTATGTAAAAGACAAGAACCAGGATCCATAGTTCACTAGAAGTGGATCTCCTTAAGATAGATAACATGCTGGGTGAACAAATTACAGCGGGGCAATTGACAAACATCGAGAAAGCAATACATGCATATACTAATCATCTTGACTCCTTTGAGATTTGATTGGGCATTACAACATTATACATAGACCGCCATCCAACTGCATCCAAGACATGATAGAATCAATAATCAATCCGAAATAGCATCTCAATATCCATTGAATCCCCACAAACACAACATGCAGAATTACAAATAGATGATCTTGATCATGAACAGAGCTCACAAGATCTAGACATGAAAGCACAGAGGAGGAGAATCAGCCATCTAGCTACTACATGGATCCGTAGTCCAAGGATGAACTACTCACGCATCACACCGGAGGCTTGCATGGTGATGAAGAAGGCCTGTAGGGTGAATTCCCCTCTCCGGCAGGGTGCCGGGAAGAGCTTTAGATCCCTCCCAATCTAGGGATGGAGATGACGGCGGCTACAGACTCTTTCGTGGATTTTTGATCGGGCACTTAGGGTTTTCGTCCTGAGGGCATCTTATAGGCGGAAGGGGAGGCCGAGGGGGTGCCACGGGCCACCACACCACCCCTTGGCGCGGGCCAAGCCTGGCCGCGCGGTCAGGTGGTGTGGCCGGCCTCTGGCCCCTCTCCGTCTCGTATTCTGGCATCTGATGACTTTCGGAAAAATAGGCACTTTGGTTTTTGTCCCGTCCAATTCCGAGAATATTCATTTTCTGACTTTCCTGAAACCAAAAATAGCAGAAAACAGGCAGCTGGCACTATGGCTCTTGTTAATAGGTTAGTCCAAGAAATCATATGAAAAGTACTCCAAAGTTGGAACAAAACACAAGAAAGTGGATAAAACCAAGCATGGAACATCAAAAATTATAGATACATTTGCAATGTATCAACATCCCCAAGCTTAACTCATGCTCATCCTCGAGTAGGTAAGTGATAAAAAGAAAGAATAATTTTTGAGGTGACATGCACCATCAAAGATTTGATCAAAGTATTTGTAAAACATTCAAAGCTAGGATCATAGTACTTCAATCATAACATGAAAGACAAAGTTCTAGAAATAAGACAAAGAAACTATGATGCAACATGAAAAGGCACAAACAAAAGATTCATGAATAATAATGCTTTGCAAGATGTTTGTTTGTTTCACATAAAGAAAACATAGCATAATAGTATTCAGCTTGTCCCTCAATAGAGTAGCAAATATAAATGCATAGGACACCTTCAAAGTTCATAAGAGTGACTAGATACAAATAGTTTAAAACAAGCAATATCAAGTTATGCATTAATCAACTAGTCTTGGGACAATGCACATAGAACTAAGAATGGCCACTATGCTCTCAAAGTAGGTGCATAAAGGTAGAAGGTGGAGATTCAATATAATGGTGGAAGAAAGGCCTTTTTATAAAAGGAAGTAGGGATTCAAGTCTCATAAAGAGCTTCCAAAAATTATGGTACTTATAACTTTCAACTCTCATTGCCCCTATCATAAGCATCTTGAAGTGATTAAGGTTAAAGTGAACAAACTATGGTGTACATGCTTGATGAAGTATAAGTCAGAAATCTCATGTCCCTTGTATACGAGGGACGCTCCTCATGCTACTCAAGTTTAGTCACAGGTAAGTTCTTGTCATTGTAAGTACATGTGTATCATAGAGAACCGCCAACGGGGTACCCCTTGCCCGATGATATGGAAGAATCCCCATATCAAAATGACAAGGCAAGCAGACAACGAGCATCTCAGCAATCTTATTATTTACCATGGGAATATGGTGCTTTTTTCTCTCTTTCCTCTTTTCATAATCTCTTTTTTTCTCTTTTTTTCTCAATAGGACTCTTTTTTTATAAGAAGAATGCTTCATAGACAGCTCATTATGGTTACGCTGCAGGTTTCCACCATGTCAGCATGGATTAGACCAGTGGCCCAGGTGTTTCTCTAACACATATACATAACTCCATGGACTTACAAGCTCCCCTTTCATTTCACACCGACAACATCCATATACAAAAGAGCATGATATCAACTAGGTACAAGTACCAAGTGCAATGTTGTAAGCGTTCCCCATGAAAGCATGGTTCTACTAATTCCCAACAAATAAGTGCAAGCATATACAACATAGACGACACAATGGTTCAAGTTTATTAAGGGCAAGAAAAGTAAAGTGTGCCATCAAGTTCGTGAGAGCTTTAATCACTAGTTTTCTCATAACAAGTTTAATTTGGAAGGTAAACAAAAGCATGAATATAGTTGGAACAAAATAAGCTAGTAGGTAGGTATGGTGGACTCTTTGGAATAACTTGGTTTAGGGAGTTGGATGCATGAGTGGAACTCATACTTGGTTGTGGAGGCTAGCAAAAGACTGGGAGCGACAAACTAAGAGAGCAATAATGGACATAATCATGCAGAGCGACAAAACAACATTGACCAAAGCATAAAGTGATACTACAAGTTGAAAACTAAAGGATCATAAAGGCTATGGTGACTTGAGATAGTCATAACATGGTGTGAGCATGCGCCAAGTCAACCCAAATAAAGCATCAAAGGAGAATACCACTAAACTATGCTTTAATATGCTAAAACAACGCATGATTCATCCAAGGCACATTAAGCAATCTCAATTATTTATAACAAGCCATGCTACTACAAAGAATACTAAGCAAAAAACCAAAAAAATATCAAGCATGGCATGACAAAGCATAGGCCACAGTCAAAAACAAGCTCTTTTTACCACTTAAGCATGAACTTTCCTACTCTTTTCCAAACCAAACCAAACTATTTGCAAACCAATGTATGAAAGAGGGGGTCCAACAAATTTATTCAAAAACTAAGAAAACCAAGCAAACAAAAAACCAAAACTAAAACTAAAAAGAAGACGCTCCAAGAAAAACACAGCTGTGCATGAAACAATAAAAATGAAGCGTTTGGAAGAAACCTGAGATTTTTATTGATGAAGAAGGGGATGCCTTGGGCATCCCCAAGCTTTGACTCTTGTACTTCTTGGATATTTCTTGGGGTGACACGTGTGGCATCCCCAAGCTTGAGCTTTAGTCCATCCTTCATCTCATTACTCATTCCTTCCATACACCTAAAATTTTTACTTCATACAAAACTTCACGCAATCTTTATTAGCAACATTAGTGCATTCAAGATAAAAGGTCTTAAGGTTCAGTTATAACACCAAATAAACTTCCATTAGAACACTAGCTACTTTAGCACTTCCCTCAAAAAGCTCAATTCCCCAAAAGAACTCAAAAAGGAACCAACAAGAAGCAAATGCATAAAATGGCAGAAATCTGTCAAAACAGACCAACAGGTAAAGACGAATTTTTTCGAAGACCTTCTGTTGCTCAAATAAAAACATGTTGAACTAACAAAAGTTATATAACAACCTGGGGCAGAAGCACAAAAAATCATGCCTCAAAAAGACGTTCAGAGATTTTACTCGAATTTTTACGGTGAAGCACAGAAATCTGTTTCGGGACAACAACTTTCCCAATCATTACTTCTCTCTCATTAGAGGTTACTCTTGGCACAAAAAGCAAATAAAAAGGATAAGGAACGGTTATTACTGAAGTAATAACTTCCAAGACTCATCTAAAACTTTTGGGTTATCTCCCAATAAGTACTTTTCTTTAACGCCTTTAAGTTAGACATAAGAAGCAAGAAAAAGAATCAAGTGTTCTCAAATGAAGAAGCATTAAGACCAAATTTTGTTTTCATAGGAGAAGCAAAAGAAATCTTCTCTCTCTTCTTAGGGAAGTTTTCTATACCCTTTTTGAGTGGGAGTTGATATTTAATGGTGCCTTCTTTCATATCAATAATGGCACCAACAGTTCTAAGAAAAGGTCTTCCCAAAGTAATAGGACAAGAAGCATTGCATTCAACATCCAAAACATAGAAATCAACAGGGACATAGGCATTGTTAACCATAATAAGAACATCATTAAGATTCCCCATGAGTTTCTTTTTAGCATTATCATCAAGTGGGACATTCAAATAACAATCTTCAAGAGGAGGCAAATCAAGTTTATCATAAATCCTTCTAGGCATAATAGAAACACTACTATCAAGATCACATAAAGCTTTGAAATCAAAGTCATTCACTTTCATATTAATGATGGGTTCCCAACCATCTTCTTGTTTTATAGGAATAGAAGCTTTATGTTTCATCTTTTCTTCTTTAATCTTTATGAGAGCATCAGTAATGTGTTTTGTCAAGGCCATGTTCATAGCACTAGCATTAGGACTTTTAGCAAGCTTTTGTAGGAACTTAATAACTTCAGAGATATTGCAACCATCAAGATCAAAATCAAATTTATCATCTAAAGTAGTAGAACTATTACTAGCCTCAACACTAGTGGTGGTAATAGTAGAAACACTAATGTTTCTAGCAATTTCATCTTCTCTTTCCCACTTAGCATGTAATTCAGGTAATAGTCTAACATTTTCATCAATTCTTACTTGTATAGCATTAGTGGCTGCAAAGGGATTGTTATTAGTTTCAGGTTTAGCAGCCATTTTATTCAAAGAAGATTGAGCCTCAGCCAAAGATGTTATATTTCTTTCAGCATTAGAGTTTTTCCTCAATAGTTTTATTGAAAGCAGTTTGTTTACTAATAAACTCTTTAAGCATAACTTCAAGTTCAGAGGGAGCACTCCTATTATTGTTGTAAGAATTTCCCTAAGCATTACCATTGTTGGGAGGATATGGCTTATAATTGTTGTTACCAAAATTACTCCTATAAGCATTATTGCCAAATTTGTTATTTCTTATGAAGTTCACATCAACTTGCTCTTCTTGATCAACCAAAGGAGCTAAAGGAACATTACTTGGATCAATATGGGATTTCCCATTAACAAGCATAGACATAATAATATCAATCTTATCACTCAAGGAGGAAGTTTCCTCAATAGAATTTACCTTCCTACCTTGTGGAGCTCTCTCAGTATGCCATTCAGAATAATTAACCATCATATTGTCAAGATGTTTTGTTGCAGCACCCAAAGTGATGGTCATAAAGGTACCTCCAGCAGAATCCAATAGGTTCCTTGAAGAATAGTTCAATCCTGCATAAAAAGTTTGGATGATCATCCAAGCAGTCAGTCCATGAGTGGGACAATTCTTTACCAAAGATTTCATTCTTTCCCAAGCTTGAGCAACATGTTCATTATCAAGTTGTTTAAACTTCATTATTTCACTTCTCATAGATATAATCTTAGCAGGAGGATAGTATTTTCCAATTAAAGCATCTTTGCATTTAGTCCAAGAATCAATACTATTCCTAGTTAAGGAATTCAACCATTCTTTAGCTTTTCCTCTCAAAGAGAAAGGAAACAATTTCAGCTTAGTCATATCACCATCTATATCCCTATGCTTTTGCATCTCACAAAGTTCAACAAAGTTATTTAGATGGGAAGCAACATCTTCATTACCAATACCAGAAAATTGTTCTCTCATAACAAGATTGAGTAAAGCAGGTTTTATCTCAAAGAAAGTATCTTCAGGCACAGGTGGAGCAATAGGTGTGCTCATAAAATCATTGTTGTTGGTGCTAGTGAAGTCACACAACTTAGTGTTTTCAAGAGTAGTCATTTTGTGTGTTTTCAAATAAGAAAGCAAACTAGTAAAACTATTTTTTTGTGTTTTTGATAAAGAAACAAGCAAACAAAGCAAAAAGAAACTAAGCAAAACAAAAATAACAAAGTAAAGAGATTGGTTATGAGGGACTCCCCTTGTGAAGATGTCCTTGACTCCCCGGCAACGGCGCCAGAAAAATGCTTGATGGCTCTGTAATGGTGCCAGGAAAATGCTGGTGCAGTGTTGATGTAGAGCTCGTTGGGAACCCCAAGAGGAAGGTATGATGAGCACAACAGCAAGTTTCTCTCAGTTATGAAACCAAGGTTTAATCGAACCAGTAGGAGCAAGGAAACACCCCAAAGGTGTTGCTAGCTGAGCCTTGGCAGGGCGCACTACCGGTGCTAGTAGCAACATGGAGACCTGCACAACACAACCACAGAACTTTGACCCCAACTTGCGATGAGGTTGTCAATCTCACCGTGTTTTTGCGGAAAACAAAGGATTAAACGTATTGAATGAAAAGAAGTAATAGTTTGCAGAAAGTAAACACAAAGTAGTAAACATTTTATAGATTGTATGTAAAAGACAAGAACCGGGATCCATAGTTCACTAGAGGTGGCTCTCCTTAAGATAGATAACATGCTGGGTGAAAAAATTATAGCGGGGCAATTGAAAAACATCGAGAAAGGAATACATGCATATACTAATCATATTGACTCCTTTGAGACTTGATTGGGCATTACAACATTATACATAGACCGCCATCCAACTGCATCTATGACTAATAATCCACCTTCAGGTTATCATCCGAACCCCCTCTAGTATTAAGTTGCAAGCAACAGATTATTGCTTTACGAACTTCGTGTAAAGTAAACAATACGATTGTTATATGAACAAAGGATTGTTGTTTTCTCCCTAGTAGCAACAGCACATCTAGTACCTTAGAGATTTCTGTCACTTCCCCAGATTACCAGAGGCATGAACCCACTACCGAGCATAAATATTAACTCTTGGAGTTGCTAGCATCTACTTGGCCAAGATAGCTACTAACAACGGAAAGAATGCAAGATCACAAATAACAAAGACATGATAGAATCAATAATCAATCTGAAATAGCATCTCAATATCCATCGGATCCCCACAAACACAACATGCAGAATTACAAATAGATGATCTTGATCATGAACGGAGCTCACAAGATCTAGACATGAAATCACAAAGGAGGAGAACCAGCCATCTAGCTACTACATGGATCCGTAGTCCAAGGATGAACTACTCACGCATCACACCGGAGGCTTGCATGGTGATGAAGAAGGCTTCCAGGGGGGTGAATTCCCCTCTCCGGCAGGGTGCCGGGAAGAGCTTCAGATCCCTCCTAATCTAGGGATGGAGATGACGGTGGCTACAGACTCTTTCGTGGATTTTTGATCGGGCACTTAGGGTTTTCGTACCGAGGGCATCTTATAGACAGAAGGGGAGGCCGAGGGGGTTCCAGGGGCCACCACACCACCCCCTGGCGCGGGCCAAGCCTGGCTGCGTTGCCAGGTGGTGTGGCCGGCCTCTGGCCCCTCTCCGTCTCGTATTCTGGCATCTGATGACTTCTGGAAAAATAGGCACTTTGGCTTTTGTCCCATCCAATTCTGAGAATATTCATTTTCTGACTTTCCTAGAACAAAAAACAGCAGAAAACAGGCAGCTGGCACTGTGGCTCTTGTTAATAGGTTAGTCCAAGAAATCATATGAAAAGTACTCCAAAGTTGGAACAAAACACAAGAAAGTGGATAAAACCAAGAATGGAACATCAAAAATTATAGATACATTTGCAATGTATCAATCATGAACGAATCTCACAAGATCTAAACATGATAGCACAAAGGAGAAGAACCAGCCATCTAGCTACTACATGGACCCGTAGTCCAAGGATGAACTACTCACGCATCACACCGGAGGCTTGCATGATGATGAAGAAGGCCTCTAGGGTGAATTCTCCCCTCTAGCAGGGTGCCGGGAAGAGCTTCAGATCCCTCCCGATCTTGGGATGGAAATGACGGCGGCTACAAACTCTTTCGTGGAATTTTGATCGGGTACTTAGGGTTTCTGTATCAGAGGCATCTTATAGTAGAAAGGGGAGGCCGAGGGGGTGCCCTAGGAGGCCAGACCACCCCTGGCACGGGCTAGGCTTGGCCACGTGGCCAGGTGGTGTGGCGACCCCCTGGCCCCTCTCCGTCTCTTATTCTGGCTCTGTGTCCCCCTCGGTGAAAAACTGACTTTGGCTTTTGTCTCGTCCAATTCTGAGAATATTCATTTTCTCACTTCCTGGAACCAAAAACAGCAGAAAACAGGCAGCTAGCACTGTGGCATCTTGTTAATATGTTAGTCCAAGAAAGTCTATGAAAAGTACTCCAAAGTTGGAACAAAACATAAGAAAGTAGATAAAACCAAGCATGGAACATCAAAAATTATGGATACGTTAGCAACGTATCACTCCTCTATTTCTATGGGCTCCAACTTCATCAGTTAACCCCAAACTCTATTCTCCACATCGCTTGCTTTATCACTCTTTGCGAGTGCTGTCTCGGAATTGAGCCACACTTCAGCCACTTCAAAAAACTCTTTAAACTCAAACGTCAGTCAGCGTCGGGTTTGGTAGTCTACAATATAGGAGGCTGCGGGATCCATGTCGACTCCAACGTCACTTATTTCTCCATCAATCTCACTACGTCGATCCAAGGATGGAGGGAAAAGTGATTCTACATCTGCGACCAAAAGGCCGATGGAGAGCACGTCGGACTCGCACCTTTCGATCATGTGGCGGCCTGGAAGAGGAGGAGATCCTTGAAGAACATTGTGATGCGCACAGAGGTCGAGGAAATAGAGACCTTATATCAGCGTGTGTGCGACCTTGAACACCGTGTAGGCAAATAAGGAGGTGACACAGAGCTCATTCGCACTTGGATGCGTCCCTGCATACAGCCTCTGTAGGCCAGGGTACACCCAATGTTCCGTTGGGTTGGAGCTGGTGATGTCACTCGCATATCTGCGGAGGGCATTTATTCTGGTGAAGTGGCAGGAGGTTGCGGCTGCTGACCAAGTACACCACCAAGGAGGATCTCTCAGGTGACTCAGTCATATCTCCATTCTGCGCCAGCAATCCTCCACCTGAGGTGGATTTCTTTTTTGAAGTTTCTTTGATTTTTTGATTGCCTATTAGGTGTTTTGCATACTGATGCTTCTTCTGATTGCAGGAATGGAAAGTGGCCGCCAATTTGCCTCCTGAGCCTGAAGGAATAATTCCACGCAAAGCGGAGGAAGAGGACGAGTCGGGCTCCACCGTTCCTATTGGAGAGGAGAAGGAAGCCCCTGAGTCCAGTGGGCACGGGACTCGCAAGCGTTCCTGCAACGAGGGTTCGGATGCTTCCTCACCGATGACGCTGGGGGATCCTTCGACTGTTGTGGAGGAGCCAATCCCGCCATGCCTGTGCGCGCCATGGCTCCTCCCTCGCAGAAGAAGCTGAGGTTGCCGAAGGAGTCGTCTGGTGATTCCTTCGACCTCGAGAACTTTGATGGGTAAGTTTTCACACTTGTGAGTGTATCTTCTCTTTCTTAAGGTCTTTCCCTTCTGAGGTGGTGCTGGGTATTTTGTAGTCAAACGGCGTCGTCATCCTCTGATGACTACCAATTTGTCAAGGATTCCGTAGTCACAGACTCCAAAAATAAGGAGGTGGCGGTGCGGTCTTCTTCTCCTCCGGTGGTGGTCCAATCCGGTGCCAACTCCTCAAGCTCCCCCCCATGCTGGGGAACATCAAGTTGTTGCTCGGACGTCAATTCTGAAAGGAATCTTCGGAGTCCTTGGAGGAACACGTGAGTTTTCTTCGTGTCGTTGGCACTCGAATTTCTTCTTTTGATGTTCACTCTGCTTATTTTGTCTTGTAGCCTATTGTGAAGGATTCTGCTCAACTCGCCGAACAAATTGTTTCCTTGGGTCGCCAGCATGCCATGCTGGATAACCGCCATCGCGCTTTCTAAGGTTAGCGTTTATACTTATTTCTCTGCTCCTCTTGTGTAGAGATTGGTCAACTTAGGTTTTGCCATGTGCTGCTCTTTGTAGGCGAGCATAATGACCTCCTTCGTCGCGTCACTTCCCTTGAAAAGGGACTTACCACGGTGGAGAAGAAACGCGAAGAAGCAGTCGACGCTCTGAAGGAGTCGCAAAAGCGCGAGGAAGAGTTTCGTTCCTCCACCACTGAGAGGGAAAAGTTGTTCGTAGAACAGTTCTTCTTCATCGGGAAAGCGCTCTCAGGTATTACACTGTCTCACTTGCGTTTCCCAATGCATTTTTCCTTCATGATGTTGTGCTGATATGTGCATTCTTCAGATGCCGCCCGCGTGAGCTTTGATGGCCAGACTTTGGCTCGCGCGGATGCCTTGTCCGGTGCTGTGGCCGCAGTCGAGGACCGCAGCGTCTCTCTCCAAGACACGCTTGGAAAGGCCAAGGGCGTGCTGAGTCGCCTTCGAGAGGAGATGGCCCCCAAGGCCAATTTAATCGAGAATCTTGACGGCCTGGTGGAGTCCTTCGCGGAGGGCATCCTGATGGACTTAAAGAATGCGCAGAGGTCAGTTGGCGCGACCATGGCACTCGGAATGGCGCAAGCCCACAGCGTGGAGCTGGACCCCAGCGAGATCTCTGAGGCGATGCCAGTCGACGCGGATGGCCAGCAGGTAGTGTTCACTCTCTTCGCTGGTAGTTGCAGTAAGTATGGGCCTCGGCTCATTGAAATAGTCGCCAAATATTTGGCGGAGCTGTGGCAAGTGAAGGCAGCAAAGTCGGTGGCATCTGGGGCTACAACTGGAAAATCTGTGGCGTCAGAGACTGCCACAGATTTGAGGAAGCCCCCGAAGTCGAAGTCGAAGTCGAATAAGAAGAACCTTCCTTAGCTGCCTGATGTAATAGCTTAGATTTTCCTTTTTCTGAACCATATTTTGTGGGGGTGCCCCTCTTGACACTTTGCTGAGTTTGAATGCACTCCATCCTTATTAGTGTATAGTTGGTCTTATTTGCCTCTTGTCTGGCTGTAATAGGGTCCTTCGACTGCTCCTCCTGACTCTCCTCCCACTGATGAAACTTTGGCGCGACCGCTTTCAAAAGTGGAGGAGTTGTCGCTGCTTGCGCGACTGTGTGATCGCGTGAAGCAGTTGGAGTGAGAGTTGCCTGTGATCCGCGGTAATGCAGACATATGGAAGTCGAAGGCTGAGAAGGCTAGTGCTCGCGAGAAGTATCTCCTGGACGAAGCTGTGCAGTTGAACGAGTAATTTAAGTGTTAGCTGTCTATCTTCTTATCCTCTTCTTTAGCCATTCGCAGCGATGCTCCGTCTTATGCTCTACTCTTGCTTCTTGTAGTTGTTAGCGCTTGTCATCCGCAGGATGAGAGGGATCGGTGGCCATTCAAATGAATGACTTGACCCAGGAGCAGCCGCAAGCTAGTGGGTACTTCGGGGTGGACCATGACCGCGTAGTTGCATTGGCGATGCTGCAGGATCGTGCATCGCGGGTGCGTTAGTGTTTGAAGAAGGCACAGTCGTGCCTTAGACATATATTTCAGGCGATGTTTCCCATGGATGTGCTGGCTTCAAGCTTGCTAGCTCTGCTGGCGAAGTTTCAAGATATCAGCGCGGTCCACGAGTGCGTGCTCCAATAGCTGGTCGCAAGTGCCCAGGCTGCATTGGCGCTTGTTTAATTGCATCGGCTAGATGTGGATGTCGTGGCTTTTGCCGCTGGACCACCGCCGCTGCCAGAAGGGATGTCCTAGAACATGATGCCACACTACTAGGCGGTTGACCGGCCAGCTGAAGATATTGTCGATTTCTTTGAGGAGCAGACCAATGTTCTCCTTTTGCAGCAGTAGTATGATATGATCATGCACATGAAATTTTAGGTGTTGTAAAGTTCATAGAATTGCGTCGGGTGTGTTTTTGATATGTAAAGAGCTTGCTATCTTGTATATTTTTCGAGTGTATTGTACTCTACAGTTTTGTTTTTGTTAGCCTGACATATATTTATCTCAGCACCTTTTCAACCTATCAGATGCGTTGCAGCTAGGTTGATTTAGCCAAGGGTTCGATTGATCGTGCGTCAGCTACTCAGGATACTGTGTTTATTCGCGTAGCGAGGTTACAATGGGTGGCGTAGCCCCCGAGTAATGTAATTGCAAGAAAAATAGAGACACAAAGTTTGGGGCACTTAGCTTTATTTATTCGCATAATATCACAAGGTACAATGTGTGGCTAAGTAGCCTGGCTAAATAGCCTTGTTTGTAAAGTCAAAAACATCTAGGGGTAGAAACGACGCAGCTGCACGATGTTCCAGGGGTTGGAGTATGTGACTCCGCTCTTGAGGTCTTTAAGGCGATAGGCGCCAGCTAGGATTACTTCGGTAATCACATAGGGTCCTTCCCAAGGGGACTCGATCTTGAGGTGCCCTTGTTGCTTCAGTCGCAGGACCAGATCTCCTTCGACGAAGGATCTGGGGCGTAGCCTTCTATTGTGGTAGTTGCAAAGGCTCTGCTGGTAGATCGTGAATCTCTCCGCTGCAATCTCGCGTGCTTCATCGAGGAGGTCAACGGAGTCTTCGAGTGTGAGGGTTGATTTTGCCTCGCTATATGCTACCACCCGTCGAGACTTGTAGCGTACTTCTGCGGGTAGTACCACCTCGGCATCGTGCACCATGAAGAACGGGGTGTAGCATGTGGCGCTGTTTGGAGTTGTGCGCAGGCTCCAACGTACTGATTGCAGCTTGTCTGGCTAGCACCCAACAGCTTGTTCAAGTGGTCGAAGGTGCTTTTCTTGATCCCGCCGTAGACGAGGCCGTTGGCCTTTTCGACTTAACCGTTGGTCTGGGGATGTACCACCGAGGCATAGCTAATGTTGATTCCCAGGTTTTCGCAGAATTCCTGGAACTCCTTTGAGGTGAACTTTGTCCAATTGCCTATGATGATGCTATGTGGCACCCCTAAGCGGAAGACGATGGACTCGAAGAATTTGACAGCGGTGGCTCCTGATTGGTTTGTCACCACCATGGCCTCAATCCACTTGGTGAATTTGTCGACTACGACTAGGAGGTAGACGTATCCTCCTCGTGAGGATCTCTGGAGCTTGCCGACCATGTCTAGTCCCCATTGTGCGAAGGGCCAAGCCGCGGGTATTGGCCTGAGTTCTGTGTTAGGTGCATGTGGCTTGTCCGCGAATCGCTTCCAGGTGTTGCAATGCTGGACGATATCCTTAGCGTCGCACATGACTGTTGGTCAGTAGAATCCAGATCGTAGATCTTTGGCGATGAGGGCGCGACTGCCGGCGTGGTGGCCGCAAGTACCTTCGTGTATGTCTAGGAGGATTGCCCTTCCGTCCCTATTGGAGACACACCGCTGAAGGACTCCTGTGATGCTACGCTTGTACAGTTCGCCATTGATGAGGGCAAATGCCTTAGATCACCGCACTATATGACGCGCATTAGTCGGGTCATCTGGCAACCTTTTGCTGAGCAAGTATGTGACATATGGTTGCGTCCAGGATGGCTCGATCATCATGACCTCCATGGGGCCTTCGAGTCATGTATCTAGCCCCGTGTCGTCGAGTGTCGTTCACTCGTTGAGTGGTGTAGCCCCCGAGTACTTTGACACGTTGGTTTTATGCTCTAGTGCCTTTGGTTTGATGGAGCACTCGCAGATGCGCTCGAGAAATACTCCGGTTGGCACTTGGGCACAGGTGGATCCAATGTTGGTGAGTGTGTCTACCTCCTCGTTGCTCTCGCGGCCGACGTGTCGCAGCTCGCAGCCCTCGAAGTCCCCCTCGAGTGTGTCATAGAGGTCGCGGTAGGCGACCATGTTGTTGCTCAGAGCATTGCACTCGTTCATTGTTTCGTTGACCACCAGTTTGGAGTCGCCGTAGATGACGAGTCGCTTGGTGCTGCAGGCTTTCGTCATCCGCATCCCATGGAGCAAGGCTTCGTAACCAGCTTCGTTGTTGGAGGCAGTGAACTGCATTCGTAGAGCATACCTCATCTTGTAACCTTGTGGCGATGTCATGATGACACCCGTGCTAGCTCCTTTCTTGCGCTTGGACCCATCGGAGCGCATTGTCAATAGATAGGACATATCTGGCTTGTCGGGGAGCTAGTTTTCCATCTAGTGCACGAGGAAGTCCGGGAGAACTTGCGACTTGATCGCATCACACTTCTCGTATGTGATGTCTCGTGGAGACAGCTCTATCCCCCAAAGTGCGACTCGTCCAATGGCATTGGGATTGTTGAGGATGTGCCCAAGTGGGGTGTCGTTACCCACTACGATTGGGTTCTCCTAGAAGTAGTGGCGCAGTCGCCTAGCTATCATGAAGACGCCGTATGCCAGCTTCTGATAATGCGGGTACCGCTGTTTGGTTGGTGTGAGCACCTCGCTGAGATAGTAGACTGGGTGTTGCACCCCGTGGACTTTATTTTCTTCGGCTCGCTCCACCATGAGCATAGTGCTGACCACCTGGTTGGTGGCGGAGATGTATAGCAACAGCGGCTCCTTTTCGCGAGGTGTCACCAACACCAGCGAGGTGGACAGTAGACACTTGAGGTCGTCGAATGCTTCTTGTGCTTAGTTTGTCCACTCGAATTTGTCAGCCTTGCGGAGAAGTTGGTAGAAGGGTAGTTCCTTTTCGCCCATTCGACTGGTGACTCGACGGAGCGCCGCGATTCGCCCAGCCAGCTGCTGGACGCCTTTTACGTTCTTCGGCTTCTCCATGGCCAGTATGGCCTTTATTTTCTTCGGGTTGACCTCGATCCCTCTCGTGGAGATAAGGTACCCTAGCAGCTACCCAGAAGGTATGCCAAAGGCGCATTTGTCCGGATTTAGCTTGATCCGGTAGAGTTCAAGGTTATCGAAGGTCTCATGAATATCATCGAGTAACGAGGCTTCCTCCTTGGTTTTGACGATGATGTCGTCGACGTATACTTGGATGTTGCGACCAAGTTGGCTCTTGAGGCAGGCCTGCATGCACCGCTGATAGGTGGCTCCTACGTTTTTAGCCCAAAAGGCATTGCTGTGTAGCAGAAGACATCGAAAGGCATGACGAACATAGTTTTCTCCTGGTCCTCCTCCTTCATTCGAATTTGATGATAGCCTGAGTAGGCATCGAGGAAGTAGAGACGCTCGCATCCCGTGGTGGAGTCAATTATTTGATTGATCCGCGATAACGGGAAGTGGTCCTTCGGGAAATGCTTGTTCAGAGAGGTGAAGTCCATGCACCTCCGTAGGATATCCATGTCTTATTTGGGAATGAGCATCGGGTTTGCGACCTAGGTGTTTTCCTTGATCTCACGTATGAAATTAGCGTCGAGGAGTCTGTTGACTTCCATACCGACTGCTTTTTCCCTTGGCTCCGACAGTCGCTGGATTGTTTGCTTAACTAGCCTTGCTTTAGGATTCACGTTGAGTGAGTGATCGGTGAATTTCCTAGGAACCCCTGGCATGTCCGCTGGACACCAGACGAAGATTTCCTAGTGCTCATGGAGGAATTTGACGAGCGCGAGTTCCTATGCGGGACTCAAGTTATTGGCGATGAGGGCCATCTTGGTCAGGTCCGTTGGGTGGACCTGGACTTTCTTCATGTGCAGCGCCGTGTTGAAGGATTTTTCGGGTGAGCTTGGCTTGCTCGGGGGAGGCAGACTGTTGTCTATCGACTCCTTTAACCTCGCCAATTCCTCTTGCATTCCGAAAGACTGGGAAATTCTGTTGAATTCCCTATCACAGCTGTCGGATCTCTCGAAGCTTCCATTGATTGTGGTAATGCCGTTTAGGCCCAGCATTTTCGTTTGCAGATAGGCGTAGTGTGGTACTGCCATGAACCTCGCAAACGCAACACGTCTGAGGATGCAGTGGTATTGAGAGGGCCAGTCAACAACTTCGAAGTCGATGTGCTCTCGCCATAAGTTTTGCGGCGTGCCAAAGATGACGTCGAGGTTGATCTTGCCCAGGGGGTACACGCCCTTCCCTGGGACAATGTCGTGGAACATTGTGTCTGAAACTTCCAGACATGTCAGAGGGATCCTTATTGTGCGCAAGCTACTCGCGAATATGAGGTTGATGTCGCTTCCGCCATCCATGAAGACGTGACTCATCTTGAAGCCTCCAATTTGTGCCTCGAGCACCAGGGGATATTGGCCTGGGCGAGGAACTTGGTGCGGGTGATTGCTCTTGTTGAAGGTGCTGCAGGACTCATTGCCACTGAGGTACTTAGTGGTGGAGGGCAGAGAGTTCATCGCCAAATTGACCTAGCGAGTGATCGCTTTCTGCACTCGGTTTGAGGGGCGACCCTTTTGGATCATCCCCATGTTCGCCAGCGGTCGGGGTATGGCTCGGCTCCATGGTTCTGGACTAGTGCAGCCGCAGGTGGTGGTGGAGGAGCTCCATGTGTTGCGGCGCCTAGGGTAGCTCCATAGCCTTGGTTAATCGCGTTGCGATTCATCTGAGCTAGGACTTCGTGGAGCTTGAGGAACTCGCGGCAGTCCTTTAGTAGGTGGCTGGACTTTTTCTTGCCGTCGTTCTTGTCAACGTAGAAGTGTACATTGCACGATCTGGATAGTTTGTCATGGATGGATGTTCCAGGTGCGTCGTCGCGAGTGTGGCGCTGCCACACTTGCGTGGTCTTTCCACTGTCGCGGTATCCACTGCTACGGTATCTGTTGTTGCGATTGTCATCGCGTTTGTTGGCGTAGCCGGCTGCGACCATGTCAACCTCTTCGTGGTTCTCGTAACCGCGCATGCGGTCGTCATCATCATCAAAGTGGACACGGTTTTTCACCGAGTCCTCTCCATCGGCCCACCGATTCGCGGTCTCCATCAGGTGGTCGATTGTCTTGGGCTTCGAGTGGCCCAGTTCCTCCCTGAGCTCTCTGCGGCGTACGCCGCCATTGAATGTGTCGATTTCATGATCCTCGTAGATGTCTTCTGTGGAATTCTTGATGATGGACCATCTCTGGATGTACGAGAGCAGCGACTCACCAGTCTTCTAGTAGCAGCCTCTCAACTCTTCGATTTATGCGGGCCTTTTGTAAGTGCCCTTGAAATTTCGCAAGAAGCTATAGACCAGCTCTTCCCAGCTGCGAATGGATCCGCGCGGGAGGTTGTTAAGCCACGCACGAGAGGCTCCTTGCAGTTGTAGCTGTAGGCATTGCATCACCGTACTCGTGGTTCCGCTGTGGAGCCTAGCGGAGGAGATATGATCCTCCAGTCAGATCTTCGGGTCCTGTAGGCCATCGAATTTTGGGTTCTTCGATGGGAGTTTAAACCCCTTAGGCATTCGCTTCTGCCTGATTGCTCTGCTAAAGCAGTTGGCACCGCAGAGCTTGATCCTGTCATCCTCCGAGTCAGTCGAACGGGCGCGCCTCGCATGCATCTTATCGACCTTTTGTTGCGTGATGTCATCACGCACGTCATAGCCGTGGTCGTGCCGCCGTGAGCGGCGCCACCGAGACAAGTCATGGTTGTCATCGCTAGAGGAGGGCGATGAATAGCGCCTGGCCAGAGCTTTGTTTTTCTTCGGCTCCGGTGTTGGATCCTTGGTGAGGGAAGCTTCGGCTAGCCCCAAGCCCGCGATCGTAGATCGGTGCATGGCAGCTCGCGGATCCCTAGCCAGTGGCTGGTTGTTGAGGAGGTACATGATGGCCACCGTCACCGCTGCTTGTGGTGTCTTGGGGAGCACGTTCCCCCGTGTATCCACCATCATGGAGCCAAAATTGTGGACTCGCGCGGCTTATTCTCGCTCCTTGTCGGTGCGGTGGGCCAGTCAAGAGCGCTGTTTGGCAGCCACGTGATCGTTGCCCTTGGAGAAGGATCCTCTCATGGAAGACTCGACTCGTCCGCTGCTTTTCTACGCGCATCGATCTGCGTGATTACTTGTTGTTGGCGCTGGTACTCTTCCTTGAGTAGCCAATGGTAACCCATCAACATTTCTTCTGATGAGTTTAGGGGCAGGGGATTGCCCCGCAGAGCTTCTCGATAGCGGGCCCACTCGTTGTCATTGAGCTTGATCAGCACGCGCTCTTTGGTGCGCTCATTCATCATGAGGTGCGAGTCTCCTTCTATCCCATTGTTGGTGGGCGTGTCATTAGCGAGACCACCGTTCACGACTGGGATGCCGCCATTGGATGGACCAGTACCGGCGTTGTCGCCTGCGTCGTTGATGGTGCACATGTAGTGATTGGGGAAGCTGTTGCTCCCACAACTTTTAGATCCGGAGCCGTAGGCTCCATCTTCTGTGGCCAGATCACCCAGATCAGATTCGCGACTGATGTCGCTATCCGTGCTCCCGACTGCTATCAGGGCGTTGAGCTTGCTCAGGGTGACGATTGGTGGCGGAAACCACGATGCTCGAGCAATCGTGGGGATCATCGGCTGATCAGGGAGGCAAAGTGTGCCTAGTTGACCAACTTGGAAGTGTAAGCTGCCGATCGCCAGGTTGATCTCATCGCCCACGGACTCGAAAGCCAGGCAAGTGGCCAGCGTGTGGACGGTGAAGTCAAAAGCGCCGAAGAGGAGGCGAATCTCCACTATTGCAGAGTTGTAGATCGCGGTTGATGGGGCCGAAGAAGCCGTGACATCAGCACTCCTAGTTCCCACAAACGGCGCCAATTGACGAGGGTTAAACTCATCAATACCCATTGTTATGGACTTGGGTTTTGGAGAAGGAGGGAGCGCTGGAGTCATCAATCAGCTAGCAAACAAGCTACATGGGACAAAGGATTTACCCAGGTTCAGGCCTGATAGAGGTCCCTACTCCTGCTTGTCTGCTCTTGGAATTATCGAAGGAGTCGAAAGTTACACGAGGTGTGCAAATGCAATCTGGTGATGGTGTGGAAACTAGGGTTGTGATTGTCCTCCTCGTTGCCCCCTCCTAGCCTTTATATAGATAGGCTAGGTCTCGGGTAGCAGGTCGAGTCGGTTACAGGTTATGGTTTGTCCCTTTAAACTTTCTATCTTTGATCTTGCCTTGTGCCGCAAGTAGTCGGAGTCTGTGTGGGTCACCCCAATCCTGTATTGGGCCCTGGTAATGCCATGGGCTTCTGCTATACCTGGACCATATATGCCAAGCTCGAGTACCTGTAAGGTATCCCCACGTCACCTAGGGAGAACATTTTGTAGTAGCAACACCTGAAACGTCAAAAGACAAACACTTAGCGCTTAGCTCCTCGGCAACGGCGCCAGAAAATAGCTTGATGTCTACAAATGCACAGATCGTTTGTAGCTAGTTTCGAAGTTCAGATATCAATCCCACAGGGAGCCCAAAGGCAAGTGTTTATGGGTGAACTCTCAGTCACACCCGAAGTTGTCACAGGTCTTCGAGTGAATTGACTACAAGTGTTGAAATAAGTAATTGGGTTTTGATTAAATGAGATGTATTTAAATAGAACTAAAATATAAACTTCAGAAATGTAAAGCATAAAAGTAAAGAAAGACTTGATTGTTTGTTGTTTACTGCAGATGGCAAAAGAAGGTGTGGGGAGATTCAGTTCATGGTCATAGTGACTATGCCAGGTGGACGAATGATAAATGTAACAATTATAATATTATAAATATATGTGTAGGCGAGCAACCCATAATTAGCCGGAACTCCTCTTAGTATATTTCATCCCAACTTCAATAATCCTACTAGCCTGTTACCAAAACCATGGTCAGACACTAGACGATTAAGACTCTTCAGGTCGCTTAGCGATTAAGCTCCTTGGATCGGACTAATGCAATAAGCACGGTGGTTCCTCGTTATCCTTGAGTCTACTAGTTTTCCATTGATATCCCTGTGTCACCCGAGGGTCGCTGGTCCACTAGCGAACAAGATCTTATCTGTGTAGAACAAAGCATCATGTTATCTGAGCCCTTAATTGGACAACAAGCATTAGGCATCCCATAGATAGTCAAGCACACATAGTATAGTAATTAGAATTAATCACAAACTAATGGAAAATATATGAAGACACATCACATCTCACTAATCCCCTACATCTCCCATGCCCAAGGAAATTACTCACACATGAGAGAAGAACGGATCATCAATATAATCAAATAAAGGGAATTCATCTTTATATTACCATGGAGATCCACAATAAGAATAGAAAAATATCCAACACAATTCTAGATGTGAAGAACAATCTCAAACCCTAGTCTTGCGAGGTGGAGATCACTCTTTATCTCAAGTACAAGTAGTGGCTATGTGGGTGTATTGGCTAGGAGGTTGAAGATTGTGGAGCGAGATGAAGAATGTCTTCTTCTTCTCCAGATCTCTTTTTTCTCCCTTCTAGATGGTATGGCAGCTGTTGTGTTTTTGACTTCGGTCCCTTCATGGAAGTTGTCCCTTTTAACAAGACAGAGGCAGTGAACTATACAACAGGAACTATACGGTCGGAAAAATATTCCCGCCGTATAGTTGCTCGTTAAAGCTTTTGTGGGGTCCCCTCGCGTGCTTCCAAAGTGAGACTCGCTTGTTTTCTTCAGAATATTGTGTTTCTCTAGTTAAAACCTTCTGTTGATGTTCAGAACCTGAGACACACATTAAAAATCATTTTTTCTTCACTACCAAAGTATTAGCGTTAGGTAAAACCAGAAAACGATCAAATTCGGGAGAAAACCATTAATAAAAGCCATCAAAAATATGTTGAATCTCATAGCTATCACACACTTATACATAGCAAGATGAATTAGAAGGCTTCCACATCTTTAGTACTATCCGACAATGAGAGGACTAAAATAATAGCAGAGTATTAAACTTTTAGTTCAACTGAACGAGGGCGTGTGGAGGTATCAAATAGGTTTACAACTTCGCACACCCACTTCGAGTTTCACTTTTGAATGGTCTATTTTATTTCTTCTTATATTCTTGACTTGTATGTCTATTTGCCCTTTCACACTCGTTTTGAACTACACATATTTTTTTAAGCATTTCTAATGTTGTGCAAAAGGACTAGACATATTCTTCAATCTTATGGGAAGACTCAAAATAGATCAAGACTTTTTAATAAAACTTCCAAACAGAGTATGAAGTAATTCACGGTTGTGATTTGAGCTTCTACCACAACTTGTACTCATCATAAATCTTTGATAGCATCATAGCTTTTAATTTGTACACCCCCGGTCCTAAAATGTAAGGCGCCTAAGTTTTAGTCAAAAGTTAACATCTCTAAGTTTGACCAAGTTTATATAAAAAAATTCAAATATCTACAATATCGAATGTCTGGGAGAAGAATGGGAGATTTGCTGAAGGTCAAAGAAATCTATATGTCTAGGAGAAGAATGGTGGTGGGGAATGGGGTACGAACAGATTTCTGGGGGGACGCATGGTGCCTGGATATACCTTTGAAAAAGAAATTCCCTGAGCTGTTTGAGATATGTCGATAGCAAAGTGTGACTGTTGCTGAGATGGCTGGAAGAAACTGGCAATTGTTCATTTAGAAGATGGTTGGACAGAGATAATCAGGTGCAGTACAGAAGTATGCAGGGGCTGTTGACTGGCATTTCGTTATCTGGTGATGATGATAAACCAAGATGGTTGTGGACAAAATCAGGGGTGTTTAGTGTTAAATCGATGTATAACCATCTGGCGAATGGGGGTGTGGACATGAGCTTTAAACATCCGTGGAAGGCAAAAAATCCTCTAAAAATTAAAATTTTGCTGTGGCTTATTTGGCATAATGCAATTCCATCCAAGGATAATATGAAAAGGAGAAAGTGGAAGGGTGACACAGTATGCAGGTTTTGTGATCAGGAGGGGTCGATAGGGCATCTGCTTTTCTCCTGTCCTGCGGCCAAATATGTTTGGAGTGTGGTGGCAAAATCTGTGGGTGCTAATACCAGGCCTGGATTCTTCTCTCAGTATTTTCGGTCTTCATGATGTTGAGGAAGGGGAGATGCTGTGGGAAGGAGCAGAGATATTGCAGATAAATGCGCTGGGTGATGCAGAAGGCATGGATAGGGCGAGGTGCCTCTGCTGGGGCTACCATCAATTAGCCGCAAGCGACCCAGATCCCCATCTAATGAGCAGGAAGAAGACTGAAAAAAGGAGCCAATTGCCATTTGCAGAATCTCTTGTGGTTTACCGGTATGGAGTTTCTTTTGTCGTGTGATTGCCTTACTTTGGTCTTGGTAGTTGTGGTGTTAGTTGTGGCAGCTTAAAAACACTAGCCTCGTCTGTGGCGGTGATCTTGCGTCTCCCTCTCTTTCTATCTTTTCTCTTTTGTGTAGATAGATGAAGTAAACATCTTTGTTGGTAGTAATGGCTCCCAGGAGCATGAACCTGAGGTCGTGGATTATGCTGGTGACTTTTGTTCCGTTATCGGTTGATAGTGGAACCCGACCCCTTTGTGATGGGGGTTGTATGGAAAAAAATCTACAATATTGAATGGACCTATTGGGAAACTATACTTTATGGTGAATCTATTGATATTGATTTATATTGTGGATGTTTGTTTTTTTACATATAAATTTGGTCAAACTTAGAATATGTTGACTTTTAACTAAAGCTTAGGTGGCTTACATTTTGGGACGGAGGGAGTATCATTTTTTATTTTCTCTCTTTTCATTCTTCTCATTCTTATAAATTTTGATAATCAAACCATTAGTCTATAACATGCTATCAAGATTTCTTGAAATCTTTGAGCGATACTAATGGTATGGAAGATTCCAAAGTCATCAAAATAGTACAAGTGCAAAAAAGCTCAGCCTACTTCATACATCTAATAAAATAACCACAAGATGACATGCTTCATATATAATAAAAACTCACAATCCATAAGATATAAATCATTCCTTCCTCCAAGGGAGCTAAAGTTGCATATTCTTATGCAAAACTCGAATAAGTAAATTAAGATGCATGCGGAAAAATAAATATGCTAAAGCTTTAAGATAGATTGCAAGGTCTCAGATATCTCTCCAAGTTTGGAATCAAGCCAGGTGGTCTCAAATAATCCCTTACGATTATTTTATACCGTGACGTGGTCTATTATGACGGTGGAAATATGACACCGTGACATGGTCTATTATGATGGTGGAAATCTGGTAGCGTGGCGTAGTCTAGTAAGAAGAACTTGATTTTCCTCCTCAAGAGCAAGAATGCGGCGCTTACACCTTTCATTGATCTTCTCTAATTCATCCATATAGCACTTATAAAGCTTAATGGTCTCCTTCTGAGTTTGTATTGTTTGAAGTCTAATGTCGAGATTAGCCCCTAAGCCCTTCAAGATTTTCTGGTCCATCTGGTCAAGATAGTTGCGCAACAAATCAATGTGTTTAGAAAATCCAGGGGCTTTTACCTCGACCATTTTTATGCGGCGGTCAAGGGAATCTAGAGATTTTTGGATCTTGTCGTTCTCTAGCTTAATCTTCTCAAGTGATAATTCCCCTCCTTCCTTGTAAACTCATCTTATACGCCATTTGCCTTCTTTTTGTGCACTAGTTGATCGAACACCTTGCGTCCTTCCTCGATGGTCTCCTTCATCTTTGCTTGTTCATCTGGTTGAAATTGATTGAACCAAGCCAATTCAATTCTCCTTTCATCTTTTAAATCTTCAGCCTGCTGGGAGTCTCTGATCTCCTGGTTGATCCTTTCACAAGATTCTTCTTCTCGTGATCGTTGAGTCGTGTCATGGCTTCAGAGTTGGTGGAGAAGAGCTTGTAAATTGGATCTATTGAATAAGAGAAGACCAAGGCCTTTGGGATTGGCTTGTAGTTCCCTCCTACGAACCAGTGGATTTGATGGCTTTCCAAGATGCCAACCCTTGGTAGTTACACATTGTTCGTGCTCATCCCGGGAGGAGGACGGCTATATATGGATTCTCTTATCATGCTGGTCTCATGGGAGATTTGGAATAATTGCAATGCTCGGATCTTCAAGTGCAAGAGCTCCATGGCTTTGGTTGTTTTTGGTTTCACGCACTAAATTTAAATTAAAGGATAAGTCTTGGCTATTGCCGGTGCCAAGCAGGGTAATCTCATTCTAGGAGAGTTGGACTTTTTGTTTTGTTGTAGCCTTCGGGCGTAAGGCTATGATTTGTGTTATCTACTTCTTCTTATTCAATGAATTAAGGCCAAAAATTGCCTTTAAAATTTTTTAACCATTTTGTAAAAGTTGTACTAAATCAACGACACTTATTATGGATCCAAGTACATTAAAACGCAAAAAAAATTGTGTTTCGATTCATTGATATAAAAGAAGTTTGATTTACAAGCCTATGAAAAGGCCGAGACACCCAAATTTACAAGGCTCAGAAAGGCGGACACACCCACCACTCAAATAAGACTACGACTAAATGGTTGAAATCCTTGGAGTGCCTCTCCAGGACGCCACAGGGTGAGCTCCTCCGCTAAACAGGACCCTTGCCGATGAAAGTTGCAGAGCTTGTGCATTGTCGATATTACCAAGAAACTGCCAGCCGTAGCCAAGACATGTTCCACCAGGATCCAACGAGCCAACAAAGGCTCAGCTAGGAGCATTGCTGCTCTAGCCTTGGCCCAAATCCGAGGTACGTCATCGACGCAATGGCTACCTTTTAGCAACCTCAATAGACTCAAGTGTGCAGTCTCCACTAGCCCACCCTCAAGAACCAACCCACCACCGCACATCCGGAGGCCTGCTCGCGCCATCTGAGGAAGATCCACCGAGCCGCAAGCGGCATAGGTGTCATCATGGTAGGGTTCACCGGTAGGTCTGCACACCACTGCCTCAGAGATGCATCGCCAGCCACCCAACACCTCCCCCCACGCCGCTAGTGCCACACGGACGCCTCGAGCCGCCATGCCAAGATGGCGTTGGGCTCAACTCAACACGGCCAGAGCAACAACAACACTGCGCTCAGAGCCAAGGAGGACAGATAGTTTTGGGGGGTGGCTGCACCCAGGTGCAAGGGCCAGACCGGCCAGGGCCCGCCCGACCCAGTTCAGTCCCCATGGGCCCAGATCTGGGCCGGCCAACCCGTGCCGCCATGGCATGTGCCATCTCCAACAGCCGGCCCCGTCGTCGTTGCCAGCGACGTCGCCGATCCACCCATGGTTGTGCGATGGAGCAACCTGCTCCTCGCGCGCGAACTGCAGCTCTGCCGCAGCCTCTCTGTCGTAGGAGGAAGCCAGCCTGCGCCCCCAGGTCCCCTGATGTCCTTGCGCAACCGTCCAGGACCCCGCACGCGAGCTTACCTCTGTCCTCTTCGGTGTGCTCCGCCGCTCCGCCGCTCTTCTCCGCGCGCTGCCGCGCCCCTTGCCGCCGGGAACGGTTGCCTCCAGACCCCAAATCCCTGGGCATGAGACATTGGGTCCCCGCCACTGAAGGGTAACGGGTAGGCTACACTAGCGTAAAATCAAAAATTTCTACCGCGTCAACCAGGAATACTATTGTCATAGATCACGGGATTACCGCTAGACGCGCAGGTGCGGAACTCGATGAAGCACGTTGCGGCAGTGTAGATGTTCTACGTCTCCTCCTCGTCCTCGTCCCACGAGCAGCTCCCCTTTGCGCGGCTCGTCCAAGTGCTACAGATGCAGCACCTCCGAGGTATCCACACGTCCGGAGTGGAAGTCGTCACACGCCAGACTGCTAGGTCTGCGCGTGCAACACAGGCGGAAGAGGAGTGGCGGCTGGGTGGAATGCTCTCTACTTTTCAGCTCGCCTCACTCCCTCTTATATAGGCATCCCTGGTGGGCTTCTACATTAGCAGCCCATTAGCAGCCTAAGCCTGGTCTAATTCGGATCCAATCCTCATTAGGCTTCCAGCCCCTAAAGTGTGTGACCCTATAGGTTCATACACGTATAGACATGACGCGAGTACACTTACTCCGTCAATAGTTGGTAGCGGCCTCTAGCAAGACGTGCCAACTCCTAAACGCATATAAAGATCATTCGGACGAACCATCACAAGGTTGAGTACATGTCTTTCCCTTTGCCTCACGATATTTGGTCTAGCTCTAAGCTGACCTCTCTTTCTCGATACTGTGATTCAGAATCCCTTTACTAGGTTAACTCTTAACCATATGTAGCACGGCCATGCATTTCTGGATCCGATCACTCGAGGGGCCCAGAGATATCTCTCTCAAGTAGAGAGGGGCAAATCCCATCTTGATTGACCGATGCCTTGCAGCATGTATCAGGACAAACCCGAAAGCTACCTTTATAACTACCCAGTTACGGAGTAGTGTTTGATAGCCCCAAAGTAGGTCGATCCACATCTCAAGTACATGCGACAATCTCAGGTCTAAGGACAAAACGTACACGATGTGTAGAGAGAGCTGCAAGTATTATTGCTAGTCTCATGTTGGGTCAGTCCAACCCCATGTTCATAACATGTGTCCACGTCATTGGTTTGACATCTCCATGTCAATGACTTGCGAAACATAGTCATTAACCAATCGATGTGCTAGTCTAATATTCACGTGTGTCCTCGCATGAACTCCGACTAGGGACAATTATTAGATAACCATACAAGTAAAGAGTTTCACAAACAATTCACATAATTGCCAATCAATACAAGTTGCCTGGTATATGGATATTCAAGGAACATTATAATAACTCATGGATACACATGAAATACAATCATCTCTATGATTGCCTGTAGGGCATATTTCCTTCAGTCTCCCACTTGCACTAGAGTCAATCTAGACAGTATCTAATACCTATTGCTCTTGTGTGCGCTTCATGCGCAGGCTGCGGGAGTGGCTTAGTCAAGGGATCAGCAACATTTGAGTCCGTATGTATTTTGCATAACATGACACTACCTTCATCAATGAACTCACGAATCAGATGGTAGCGCATGCGAATATGTTTGTTCTTCTGGTGCTGTCTAGGTTCTTTGGCTTGTGCAATAGCACCATTGTTGTCACAATAAACGTCCAAGGGATTGGACGAGCCCTGAACCACACCAAGAGCGATCAGGAAATTCCTAATCCAAACAGCTTCCTTTGCAGCCTCCGAGGCAGCAATATATTCAGCTTCTGTTGAAGAGGAGGCCACTGTATCTTGCTTGGAACTTTTCCAGCTCACAGCACCACCATTCATGACAAACACATAACCTGATTGCGATTTCGAGTCGTCTGAGTCATTAAGGTAACTCGCATCTGTGTAACCCTTTACACTGAGTTCAACCTCACCTCCATAAACTAGGAACATATCCTTAGTCCTTCTCAAGTACTTAAGGATATTCTTTACCGCTGTCCAGTGAATCTCACCTGGATCAGCCTGGTATCTGCTCGTAACACTTAGAGCATAGGAAACATCTGGGCGAGTACATGTCATTGCATACATGATGGATCCAATAGCCGAAGCATATGGAACCCTACTCATGCGTTCTCGCTCATCAGTGGTCGAAGGACACTGAGTCTTGCTGAGTTTAATGCCGTGAGACATGGGCAAGAACCCCTTCTTAGCCTCTTCCATGCTGAACCGTTTCAACACTTTGTCAATGTACGTACTCTGGCTTAATCCAATTAGCCTCCTTGATCTATCTCTATAGATCTTGATACCCAGAATATATGCCGCTTCTCCCAAGTCCTTCATAGAAAAACTATTTTTCAATGAGGTCTTAACAGACTCGAGCATAGGAATGTCATTTCCAATCAATAATATGTCATCCACATATAAGATTAGAAACACAAGTGATTTCCCATTTTCTTTCTTATACACACAAGGTTCTTGTTCGTTTTTGGTGAAGCCAAACTCCTTTACAACTTCATCAAATCGAATGTTCCAACTCCGAGATGCTTGCTTCAGCCCATAAATAGACTTTTGAAGTTTGCATACCTTTCCAGCATTGTTTGGATCGACAAAACCTTCGGGCTGCATCATATACACGTCCTCAGAAAGGATTCCATTTAAGAAAGCCGTCTTGACGTCCATCTGCCATATCTCATAATCGAAATGTGCAGCAATGGCTAGAATGATCCGTATAGATTTAAGCATCGCTACGGGCGAGAAAGTCTCGTCGTAGTCAACTCCTTGAACTTGTCGAAAACCTTTTGCAACAAGTCGAGCTTTATGGATGTGAACATTTCCATCCATATCAATCTTCTTCTTATAGATCCACTTGCACTCGATGGCTTTAAAACCATCAGGCAGGTCAACCAAGTTCCAAACTTGATTGTCTCCCATGGACTCTATCTCGGATCTCATGGCAATCAGCCATTTCTCAGAGTCTGGGTCCACCATCGCTTCTGCATAGGTCGCAGGCTCATCATTGTCTAACAATAATAACTCTCGCGCTTCGCGGAGCCTCGCCGACCTTCGTGGTTGTGGTGCTTCTATTGCCACGGGTTCCTCAACTTGTTCTGCTACAATAGCATCACTCGTAGAAGCATCCCCGACTGGCTCATCTTGAACTTCTTCAAGTCGCACCGACCTTCCACTCGTTCCCTTTGTGAGAAACTCTTTCTCTAGGAAAACACCGCTACGAGCGACAAACACTTTGCCCTCTTCTCGGTTGTAGAAGTAATACCCTAAGGTTTCCCTTGGGTATCCCACAAAAATGCACTTATCCGATTTGGGTGTTAGCTTGTCCGACTGAAGTCGCTTGACAAATGCATCACAACCCCAAATCTTTAGAAAAGACAAACTGGGATTCTTTCCAGTCCACATCTCATATGGTGTCTTAACTACGGATTTAGATGGTACCCTATTTAGTGTGAAAGCTGCTGTTTCTAGCGCGTAACCCCAAAATGATAATGGTAAATCCGACTGGCTCATCATCGATCGAACCATGTCCAACAAAGTTCGATTACGCCGTTCAGAGACCCCGTTTCTTTGAGGTGTTCCGGGCGGCGTGAGCTGTGGAACAATTCCGCAACTCTTAAGATGATTGCTAAACTCGTGACTCAAATATTCGCCTCCGCGATCAGATTGCAAGGCCTTTATTTTCTTGCCACGTTGATTCTCTACCTCATTTTGAAACTCTTTGAACTTTTCAAAAGTTTCAGACTTATGCTTCATCAAGTAGACATAGCCATATCTACTGAAATCATCAGTGAAAGTAATGAAGTAGTGATATCCTCCTCTGGCTGTCGTGCTCATTGGTCCACATACATCAGTATGTATGAGTTCCAACAAGTCTGTCGCTCTCTCGGGAAACCCCTTGAAAGGCGTCTTGGTCATCTTTCCAAGTAAACAAGCTTGACATGTCTCGTATGATTCAAAATCAAACGAAGTTAGAAGACCATCACCATGGAGCTTCTTCATGCGCTTTTCACTTATATGCCCCAAACGACAATGCCATAGATAGGTAGGACTCAAATCATTTGGCCGAAGCCTTTTAGCACTAACATTGTAAACACATGCATTATCAAGATTTAAAATAAATAACCCATTCACAATGGGAGCATCAGCCACAAACATAGCATTCTTAGAGATTACACAACCATTGTTTGTACTCGCGAATGAATAACCATCCCTCATCAAACATGAAGGTGATAAAATGTTTCGACCCATACTAGGAATGTAATAACAATTATTCAACTCCATGATAAATCCTGACGGAAGGTGAAGTTGCATGACGCCGACGAACAATGCAGCAACCCTTGCTTTATTTCCGACGCGAAAATCCACTTCGCCTTTTTGCACTTCTCTAGTCCTTATTAGCCCCTGCATCGAATTGCAAATATGAGCAACCGATCCGGTATCAAATACCCAAGAGTTAACATAAGAATCTGCGAGAAAAATGTCCACAACATTTACAACAAGTGTACCTGAGTGGGAAGTACTCTTACTTCCACTTTTCTTCAAAGAAGCCTGGTACTTGCTGCAGTTCCTCTTCCAGTGGCCATATTCGTGACAAAAGAAACACTCAGTGTCTCCTGCAGGACCAGCCTTTTGCTTGGGTGCAGGGTTTGGCTTAGGGATCGTATCCTTAGCCTTGCCCTTCTTCTTCTGCCAAGAAGTGCCCTTTTTCTTGAAGCTAGGCTTGTTCTGCACAGCCATCACATGGCTATGCCCTGCACACTTCTTAATGTCACATTCTGCTGTTTTCAGCATCCCACATAATTCATTAAGGCCCCTCTCCACCCCATGCATATGGTAGTTCGAAATGAAATGCCCATAGCTAGATGGAAGAGATGCCAAAATGAAGTCAGTGGCCAACTCTTGGCCTAATGGAAAACCAAGCTTTTCCAAAGTCTGACTGTAACCAACCATTTTGATCACATGGGGGCCTACAGCTGCTCCCTCTGCCAGCTTGCATTCCACAAAGGACTTAGCGACATTGTACCTCTCAGTCCTAGCCTGAGTCTGGAACATGTCCTTAAGCGCAACGATCATATCGTACGCTTCCTGATCCTCAAACTGTTTTTGAAGATCAGGTTCCATGCATGCAAGCATAAGACAACTGACCTCAAGAGATTCATCACATGCTTTCTTGTAGGCATTCTTAAGGGTAGCAGTTGCATTATCAGCAGGTTCATCCGGGATTGGGGTATCCAGAACAGTTTCCTTTTTCTCAGCCCTGAGAACAATTCTCAGGTTACGGACCCAGTCCGAATAGTTTGTTCCATTTAGTTTATCCTTTTCAAGAATCGAACGCAAAGCAAAAGGTGATGAATTGTTCGGTGCCATTGATCTACAACAAAAAAATATGCAAAATACTAAGCCATGTAACCATGAAAGAGTAAAACATATTAAACAATTTAATAGCATATACTCCCACTTAAATCAACATCCCTCTATTGATACTAAGTGATTCAAGATCCACAATTAACAAGTCGACTAGTGAGCTTTAGCATCACTGCTAGAAGACAAGGTAAATCGGTAAGCAACCTTTGCTAATCATATCACATATGACTCTTGTTGTTGGGTGACATCTCTATGTCAAAACTAGGCGCCCAACCTTTATGCCCCAAGGTCCTTAACTGTTAAGATGACCTTGTTAAGCTCACCAACCCTTATGCGTGTAGGTATCCGATACAAACCCATCCAGCCAAGGAAAACCGTGGCACCCTAATTTCATAGACCCACCAACGATTGTACAGGGCATAGGATGGTGCAAGGTTTGGTTGGGAGGGCATGGTTTAACTTAAACTTTGTGAGGGATCGTTCTACTTCTATCATCTAAGCATGCATAGTAGTAAAACGTATAAGAATAGCATTCACATAGATGTGATACAGTATGGCCCATTTTCTCATGGTGATCTCCATCACCATAGAACCTGTCCACCATGATGATCTCCATCTTCATGCTCTATGCGAGCCATCCTCCAAGTGATGAGTTCTCCAAGAACTAATACAAGCTATTACTCCTAACATCTAGTAATCAAAATTACATGGTATTGGGATCATCACAAGTTGGCACGCAGGCCATTACAATAATTGACAACACATATGGCTCCAACCGTGTTGCCCAACTCACGACACGCAGGTCATGAAAAAATACATACATGCATCACATACATTTTTGGGCCATACTGATCACATAAATCCTGCAAAAACAAGTTGTGCATAGAATCGCATTCTACCGGATCATGTGAAATCGTACCACCTATGAACCTTAACGAGATACAAAAAAGGGGGCTACGACTAAGGGGGGTCTAGGGGGTCTCCCCCTGCGGGGTTCGAAGGGGCAGCGCCCCTCGCGGTACCTTTGTGAAAAATGAGAGATCAAATCTATACAATTTTCTTTAAGGATTTTGATCGGCAAATCCAATTTACCATAAACCGACCATAGTTCCGATTTGACCAAACTCCTTTGATCACGGTACGTCGATTCAGATCTAATTCCCGATTCGATCAATCATATTGATCTTCGCGTGATTCAGAAGGATTTATGTGTCACTGTCTACCCCGATGGCGGAAACCGACCGGTAGGGGTAAGTCGTTCGACGACCTTAGAATCACGATCACGGAAATTAAGATCATAGATCAATCCAGAAAACACCGCCATACAAACGATCATATCATTCATATCAATCTACATATCACCATATGCAAACTTCCCGAACCTATGACTGAATAGCATCGGCTCTGATACCACTGAAGGGTAACAGGTAGGCTACACTAGCGTAAAATCAAAAATTTCTACCGCGTCAACCAGGAATACTATTGTCATAGATCACGGGATTACCGCTAGACGCGCAGGTGCGGAACTCGATGAAGCATGTTGCGGCAGTGTAGATGTTCTACGTCTCCTCCTCGTCCTCGTCCCACGAGCAGCTCCCCTTTGCGCGGCTCGTCCAAGTGCTACAGATGCAGCACCTCCGAGGTATCCACACGTCCGGAGTGGAAGTCGTCACACGCCAGACTGCTAGGTCTGCGCGTGCAACACAGGCGGAAGAGGAGTGGCGGCTGGGTGGAATGCTCTCTACTTTTCAGCTCGCCTCACTCCCTCTTATATAGGCATCCCTGGTGGGCTTCTACATTAGCAGCCCATTAGCAGCCTAAGCCTGGTCTAATTCGGATCCAATCCTCATTAGGCTTCCAGCCCCTAAAGTGTGTGACCCTATAGGTTCATACACGTATAGACATGACGCGAGTACACTTACTCCGTCAATAGTTGGTAGCGGCCTCTAGCAAGACGTGCCAACTCCTAAACGCATATAAAGATCATTCGGACGAACCATCACAAGGTTGAGTACATGTCTTTCCCTTTGCCTCACGATATTTGGTCTAGCTCTAAGCTGACCTCTCTTTCTCGATACTGTGATTCAGAATCCCTTTACTAGGTTAACTCTTAACCATATGTAGCACGGCCATGCATTTCTGGATCCAATCACTCGAGGGGCCCAGAGATATCTCTCTCAAGTAGAGAGGGGCAAATCCCATCTTGATTGACCGATGCCTTGCAGCATGTATCAGGATAAACCCGAAAGCTACCTTTATAACTACCCAGTTACGGAGTAGTGTTTGATAGCCCCAAAGTAGGTCGATCCACATCTCAAGTACATGCGACAATCTCAGGTCTAAGGACAAAACGTACACGATGTGTAGAGAGAGCTGCAAGTATTATTGCTAGTCTCATGTTGGGTCAGTCCAACCCCATGTTCATAACATGTGTCCACGTCATTGGTTTGACATCTCCATGTCAATGACTTGCGAAACATAGTCATTAACCAATCGATGTGCTAGTCTAATATTCACGTGTGTCCTCGCATGAACTCCGACTAGGGACAATTATTAGATAACCATACAAGTAAAGAGTTTCACAAACAATTCACATAATTTCCATTCAATACAAGTTGCCTGGTATATGGATATTCAAGAAACATTATAATAACTCATGGATACACATGAAATACAATCATCTCTATGATTGCCTCTAGGGCATATTTCCTTCAGCCACCCCCTTCACGGGCGTCGTGCACGGCTTTCCGGCGGTCGCCTCCGGGAATGACGAGGGAAGGGGGAGGGGGAGGGGGTGGCGGCGTCCGGCTAGGGTTAGGCTCCCCCGTCGCCATGGAGGAGGCGACACGAGGGGAGTGACTCTCTGTCTCTTCTTTGGATAGTCTCCTTCCCCGAATTGCTAATTAATGGCCTCAACCGAGTACATTATTACTTCATATTTTTCTAGTAATTCAAGCTTTATTTATAAATTGCATACAGAAGCAAATGACAGAAGATATAACAAAAATGAATATAAAACTAAAAAACATAAAATCCGTTCGGTGTTTCCAAGAACACGGCTATGTTATACTTTACATAAAAGAAAATAAACAAAAAAACCATTGTAGTAGGACCGTGATTCAACAATGGAACAAACAAAATAACAAAGGCCCAAACCGGACAAGTCTAGGCCATGAGCACAAGAAAAGAGTAATTTCGTTTAGGTTTGGCTCAATGCTGGCAATTCCTGGTCGGTGTTTACACCGCGCCACACAACCCCCTACCTACATGGGCCTAGCCCATTTTTGTCCCCGTGAGTCTCTTTTTTTTGGCTTCATTTTCTTTTTATTTTTTCTATTTTTACTGTGTTGTGCCTTTTACGATTTTTTCTTCCTCTTTACCTTTTCTTCTCAAATTATTTAAAAAAATGTTCAGATTAGACATTTCTTTAGATTCGAAAATTGGTCAAAATTCAAAAAAAATCAAACTAAAAAATTGTTCAAATTCGAAAATTGTTCTTGTTTAAAAAATGTTTTAAATTTGAAAAATATTTAAATTCAAAAATTGTTCGGATTCAAAACTGTTTAGATTCTGATAGATATTTAAATTTGAAATATGTTCATATTTGAAAGTTGTTCAAAATTTGAAAATATTCAGTTTTTGAAAAATGTTCAATTTTTTTAAAATAATCGGATATTTTTTTACAACCAAAAGCCGACAAAAAAGAAAATAGACAGAAAACCGGACTGAAAAACCCCGGCTAAGAAGGAACAGCCCTAAATGGGCCTGGCCCAAATCCTACACAGGGTGTGCGGTGCACACAGGCCAGGTCCTCAATGCTAGTAGATGTGACGGGTTGGTGATCGACTCAGATCGAGTTAGCGCTTATTCTTTGGAAAATGATACGTCCAAGAGTATCTCCACTCGGGTTCTCAGCAGTCTATTTTAGGGCGTTTTTTCGTTCGGACGCCGAAAATTAGTTTAGTCGTGTTTTCAGGACGTCGGTTTCATCTAGATTTGGCCCAAAATTCGTCCGGAGATTTCAGGACGTTCCCGGGACGCTGGGAATGCCAGACGAAGCGAATTCGGCGAAAAAAAGATTCGGTGCATGGACCCGCCCAGTCAGCGACTAAAGGCCGATCGTCGTCATCCTTCCGCCTCGACTCCCGCGACAGATCGCTAGGCAATAACTGCCCGTCTCGTCGACCACGCGTCGGCGTAATGGAGCACCGCCGCCGCCTCGGCTTCCCGCTGTTTCCTCTTTTCCCGCCACGCTGCTACACCCCTCCCACCTTCCACTACTAAGAAAACAGCTATAGATAAACAAGCTATTCTGTAGCGCATATGCAAAACCATGCGCCATCGAGAAATATCAGTGGCGCACTCCAAGAAATGCGCCACAGAAACTTGCACAATTCTATGACGCATTTCAGAACACATGCGCCACATATATTATGTGGGACCGGCCAACCGGGGTGGGGCGACCCACTTTCTATAGCGTATACGGACATATGCACCACAGAAGTAATAAGTTCTATGGGGCATATTTCTCTATGTGCCACAGAAAGTGGAGGCAGGCCCCCCTCCACTTTCTGTGGTGCACATGGAAATATGCGCCACAGAAATGTTTGGTTTCTATGACGCATACCCACACATGCGCCACAGAAAATTGACGCGGGTCCCACCGCGGAAAGTGCACTGTCTTGTTCTGTGGCGCATATTGCAATATCGCCACAGAAATTTGAACTTTTGTGGTGCATAACTACAATATGCGCCACAGAACAAGGCGTCTAAATCCATGTGCAAAAAGGTGGCAAGCTCACCCCCTCTATCCACCACCACCCACTTAAGATCTCTTCTTCCCTTCTACACACCCAGCTCGTCTTCCTCCTCCCTCCCACCCCATTTTTCCAATAGTTTCTCCATTTCTTGTAACAACCTACTTTAGTTCATAGATTGGTAATGGGAAGCCTTCTTCCAACTTGTAGATCTAAAAGTTCCTTACTTTTCTCTCCCGCATCTCTATTTGTTTACTAATTTCCTCTCCACCAACATGTAGATCTATTTGTCAACACTCTCTCATCGTGCGGTCTCGTCTCGCTATTATTTAATATACTAGGTGAGTACTTGGCCATGAATATGCATGTTTTGTAGGTGAAGCTTATCGCGCGGGAGGTGTGTGCGATGCATGGTGAGACGATGCTTATACATGAAGCTTGTGTGGTGCATGAATGTTTGCATTGGGAGGAAGTTTTTTTGTTGCTTGCTTGTTGTCTCAGCCGGTGAGGTGCATGGATATTTGCCGAAATGTTGATTCATTTCCATTTCGGCAAATTTTTGCACTACCCATATGTCCTACTTTTAGGAAAGGTCATGCCGAATTTTTCTGGCTACCATGCATGCATGTGTGTGTGCATATGGTGTGGTTCTAACCTACTCTCTGTTGTGACTGCTCAGGCAACTATGGTCATCACGATGAGCGAAGGTCGAATTTCTAGGTACAAGAAAGACGCGAAGGAGGACATGATTCTGAACAACAATACCATGATAAGATGTCCATGTCAAACATACAAACTCTAGCTCTAGATCGACCCTGATTCTGGAAATTTGAGGGTCACCTGTTGAGGCGCGGTTTCATGCATCACCTCAATGAGGCGCCGGCAGGACATGGTGGTCACGAAGACGTGGGCGGGCGAGAAGGCAAAGAGTCTCGCGGGCATGATCATCATGACGAAGGAGATGCCGGCGAGCATGATCATCATGAAGAAGTAGATGCCGATGGGCATGATCATCATGAAGAAGCAGATGCCGATGGGCATGATCATCATGAATAAGGAGATGCCGACGGGCATGATCATCATGAAGAAGGAGAAAACGCGAACATACAGGCGCTGCTAACTGATGACCCACAAGTATAGGGGGTGTATCGCAGTATTTTCGATAAGTAACAGTGTCGAACCCAACAAGGGGCAGAAGGTGTTAACGAGTGGCTTGGAGCAAGAATTCTCTGTAAATACTTAGCAAATGGATTTTTAGGGTTTTTGATAATGTAGATAAATAAAGTACGAGTAAATAAAAGACAATAAGAATAAATGCAGCAAGTGGCCCAATCCTTTCTTTAGCAAAGGACAAGCCGGTTGTATTACTTAAGATGACCAAATGTTCTCGAGGACACACGGGAATATCGTCAAGTGCTTTCCCTTCATATAGTTGATTAATCTTCTTTAGTTTGTTAAGTGTTGTGTGGGTGAACCTGTCCTGATGTACCACCCTTCCTAGGACTAATACATACTTGTGATTATACCCCTTGCAAGCATCCGCAGGTACAAGAAAGTAATTAAGGTAGAAACCTAACCACAGCTTTAAACTCTAAGACCCTGACATCCCTTGTGCAAAGGTTTCCTAATGGGGCTTCAGGTTTCTGTCACTCCGGCAACCCCTACGATTAGTAGCCAAATACACAATGCATTCCCCTAGGCCCACATAAGTGAAGTTTCATGTAGTCGACGTTCACATGACACCACTAGAATAATAACACCACAACTTAAATATCAAACCATTGAATCTTTCTCAACACAACTCCACTACTAACCACATGACTTCTCCCATGTCCTCAAGAACTAAACGAACTACTCACAAGACATCATATGGATCAAGATCAGAGATGAAATAATGATAAGTAACAAACTGGACATGAATGATAATTCAATGGTTCACTCAATAGCATCAACTACAACAAGTAATCAACACCGGGAAAGTTTCCCCTAAGAACTATGCAAGATTCAACCAAATTGTTACAGCGGTATGGAGTGGTGATGATGGTGTTGGTGGAGACAATGGTGGTGATGATGATGATCCCATGAAGTCCAGCTTGATGGTGGTGTTGATGGCGACGATCTCCCCTCTTCGGGAAGGAATTTCCCTGACAGAATTCTATGTGCCGGAGAGATCTTTCTCTCTCTGTAGTTTTCCACCCTGTAGAGGCGGCGGAATCTTTCTGTGGTTTCTCCCCAGGTATTAGGGTTTCGTGGGGATAATATACGCCAAAGGGGAGAGCCAGGAGTGGGCCAGGGTGGCCATACCACCTGGTGGCGCGACTAGGGGTGGCCTGCGCCAGGGGGTGGTGTGGCCCCCCTTGGCCCATCTCCACTCCCCCTTCTGGCATCCTTCGTCTTTTGGGAAAATGGAATTTTCCATGTATTTTCCCGGATTTTTGATCTTCGCAAATTTTGTCTCCAAATAGCCCCTTTTCCATCAGAATCCTAACTACAGCGGTCCATGCTCCAAAAGTCATCAACCATGCAAATATAGATGAAATAACATAAGTATCAAGTCTTAATATGAAATATATCAATGAATAACAGTAAATTATGATATAGAATAGTGATGCAAAATGGACGTATCACTAACTTTGGCCTTGCAGGACCCTCATGTTCAAGAACTTCTCCTCAAGGAGACGAGCAACGCCAAAGCTGCAGTCAAAGAGAAAGCCAAGCTGGCGCAAATGGAGATAGATAGGATGACTCCATTGTATCCTGGGTGTCACCCCGAGGATACACGCTTGAGTGTAATGCTCAAGGCTCTGGAGATGAAGGCCGAACACAAATGGACCGATGTAAGCTTCAACGTGAACATGGAATACTTGCACGAACAACTTCCTAAGGGGAACACATTGCCAACAAGTATCGAGGAGGCCAAGAAAATCGTGTGCCCTCTCGACCTACCACACATTAAGTACCATGCATGCATCAATGATTGTGCACTTTATCAGAACGAGTATGCGGAGAGAACCACATGCCTGGTGTGCGGCCAAGGATGGTACAAGAGAGGGAACAAGAAAGTTCCTTGAAAAGTGGTATGGTACTTTCCTATCACCCTCCGTCTGCAGCGATATTTCGTAGATCCTAAGGAAGCAAAGCTCATGCAATGGCACGCGGGAAGGGAGAAACCCAAAGATGATCCGGAGAAGGGAAAGATCCTGACACACCCTTTAGACGCTAGCTAGTGGAATGCATTGGACATTGAGTTCGAAGAGTTCAGGGGCGATGCAAGGAACGTCAGGCTGGGTATGAGCACCGATAGAATCAATCCTTTTGGCAACCATAGTAGCACGCATAGCACCTGGCCCGTGTTTGTATGGCCGTACAACCTTCCCCCGTGGCTGTGCATGAAGCAAAGGTACGTACACATGAGCATTCTTATTCAGGGGCTGAAATAACCAGGTATTGATATGCATGTGTATCTCGGGCTATTGAGAGAGGAGTTAGCCACATCTGGAAGATGCCAGCCCATACGTGGGACGCCTACACTAAAGAATATTTCCCTCTGAGAGCCACGTTGCTCACGACGGTGCAGGACTATCCTGGTTACGCATATGTATCGGCCCAGGTGAACCACGGACACAATGCGTGTGTCAAGTGCATAGATGAGACACCGCATCTCCAGCTACCAAGGGATCCTAGGTCTTCGAAAACCGTGTTCCAAGGTACTCGAAAGTGGCTCCGCATGGATCACCCGTGGAGAAAACACGATGTCCTATTCAATGGTAAGGACGAGCTCGAAAGAGCCCCACGTCCGAGGAGTGGTGAAGAAATCAATGAGCTTTTGAATAATTGGGTAGATTGCCTTGCACCGGAAAAAAAGCGACCGAGGACAAAGCCGTTGTTGGGTGTATGGAAAGTAAGGTCTGTTTTCTAGGACCTGCCGTACTGGAAGGTCCTCCACACTCCCCATAGCCTTGATGTAATGCACATCACGAAGATTGTTACCCAGAGTCTACTTGGCACTCTACTGAACATGCCGGAGAGGACCAAGGAAGGGCCAAAAGCAAGAAAGGACCTTAAATTGCTTGGCATCAAGAAAGATCTTTAGTACCCTGATAGTGATGATGATCAGACGGAAGGGAATCAAGGTCGCTGCAAAAGGGTTAAGAAGAATGAGGTGGTGCTTCACGCTGCCTACTTCACTCTGAGTCAGGAGGAGCTCGAGCAGTTTTTCAGGTGCCTCCTAGGAGTGAAAGTTCCTCACGGTTACTCAGGGAAGATAAGCAGATATCTAGATGTGGCGAAGAAGAGGTTTAGCGGTATGAAGTTTCACGACTGTCACATGCTAATGACGCAGATACTCCCCGTTGCGATCTGCAGGATAATGGATGAGCATGTCTGTGAGACGCTATTTGGCCTCTGTAACTTTTTCGACATCATATCTAGGAAGTCGATCGGTGTGAAGCAGCTTGACAGGCTACAGGAAGAGATCATGGTGATACTATGTGAGCTCAAGATTTACTTCCCGCCCGCATTCTTCGACATCATGGTGCATCTGCTTGTACATGTCGTGGATGACATCATCCAGCTTGAGCCGACATTCCTGCACAACATGATGCCGTTTGAAAGGCTAAACGGTGTCATCAAAGGATTTGTTCGCAATAGGTCCTGTCCAGATGGAAGCATAGCCAAGGGCTTTCTGATCGACTAGTGCATATCCTTTTACCAGAATTATGTAACCACCGAGAACGAGGATGTTGGAAAACCCACCAAGAAGCACTTCGACAGGCTCGTTGGATATGGTAACCGCAAGGGCTACCGATCACTGCATGTCAGCAATGATGGTCGATGCACCGACTTTGATAGGGCACACCGAGTCGCGCTACATCACATTGAATTGGCCGGCCCTTAGGTGGAAGAGCACAGAAGCTTAATCGAGCAGGAGTACATCGACCAGGGCCGACCGAGGAAAAAGGGAGATGTAACCCGAGAGCACAACTCCAGCTTCACGAGTTGGTTCAAGAAAAGGCTATTGGACAATCCCCCACAGACGCCTTCTACGGAAGATCAAAAACTCATATTCTCCTTGTCATAGGGCCCAGGGCACAACCTAAGGACCTATCAGTCATATGACATAAACGGTTACAGATTCTACACCGAGGAAAAGGATAGGAATATCGAATATCAAAACTCAGGAGTAACTATGTTATCCTTCACTGATGAAGAGACTATTATCATGGAATGATTCTACGGAAGGATCGAGGAGATATGGGAGCTCGACTACTGTGGAGAGATCGTACCGATGTTCCGTGTTAGATGGGCCAAGAACATGGAAAAAGAAGGCCGGTATTTCACCACAATGGTTATACCAGATGCCAAATCAACGAAGAAAGACTCCGCAAAAAATGAGCCTTGGGTACTCTTTAGCCAAGTTGATCAATGTTTTTTTATTACCGACCCGTCAAAGCCCAACCGTGTTGTAGTTAGGAGGGGCACAAGGAGCATCATTGGAATGGAAGGAGTCGCCAACGAGCAAGACTTCGACAAGAACGACGATCCGAAGATCGAAGAGGAATTTGACAAGTACTTCGACATGCCTACTACAAAAATAAGAAGGAAGACCACTACCTACTAAAGGTTGTCCATTCACAAGAAGAAATTTCAAAGTGCACGGGCTAAAGTATTCAACCGCGACAAAAAAGGGCAAGGAGATTGTGAAGAGATGCTAGCTCGACTAAAATTATATTGATGTATATGATTTGGGGTTTTTTGAGAATAATATAATTATGTATATGATATTAATTCATGTGTGTATACAGATATTGATGTACTCGCAAATATTAGGGGTTGTGAGAATAATATAATTATGTGTACTGGCAAATATGTACATATATGTTCTTGCATGATTTAACATAATTAAAATTACTTTTAAAAAATAAATAAAAATTGGGAGACAACTAGGATTGTTGCTCATGGGAAACAACCAACTAGCAAACTAGCTAATACCACTAGGGTATCAAAGGTTTTCTATCACAGCCAGGCGCAGCTGCTATTTGACTAAGTGCCAACTTTGTATGGCGCATATCAGGGGGATGCGCCATAGAAACCTCCTGATATGCGCCATAGAAAGTTGGCACTTAGTCAAAATAGCCAGTTCGGCCCTTCTTCCCCTTTCCCCTTCATTCCCCTTTCTTTTCCCAGCAACCGCGCGCGCGCCTGACAAGGAACCCTAGCTCCCCCGCCCCTGCCGGAGCCCGTGGAGGAGAGAAGCCCCCGCCACCAGAACCCGTGGAGGAGAGCCGCCCCTGCCACCGGAGCCCGTGGAGGAGGAACCCACCGTCTGCAGCATGCATAGGAGGAGAGCCCCGCCCCACCTAAGACCTAGGAGGAGGCCCGCCACCGCCGCGTTGGAGCCCGTGGAGGAGGATGCCTGCCCCGCCCACAGCAGGAGCACCGCCGCCACCCTCATCGACGACCACCTCCCCACCCTACAGGTACATCTCTCTGCACCCAATTTCTCTGCCCAATTCTTTCTTGATTTAGTATTCCCCAATTTCTTCCTTGCATATGGTATCTGCGTCTAACGTAGCTATTTTTCTTGGCAATGCATCGAGTAATTCTAACTCGAAACAAGTATTTCAAGGTGTATTCAGTTATTCTCCATATGGTATCTGTGTCTAACGTAGCTGATTGTGCTTGTTGCACACTTTAGTTTCTCACTTGTGTGAGGCATTTCTTGATGCAGTCATCATTTCAAGAGACAATCCAGATAACAGTTCAAATCCATGTAATCCACTTGGTGATCTACACATTCAATTCTGATGCAAATAATTGTGGTGATTAAAAACCCTCTTAAATGAAAACATGATTTGTTAATTGTGATGACAGCTCGTTTAGATTATTTTCCGAAAGCGAGAGTATAATCCTAGCCTGTGCATGAGTCGATGCACAAAACCATATTTTTTATGAAGTCCATCATTCAAGACATTATAAATCAAGTACTATATAAGGTTGATACATGAGTCAACTATCATCTGTTGAGTTACAAGTATAAAAAGCCAACCAACAGCAAGAGATTTCATTGGAATGTTGCATTGTACACTGTCGCAGGTAGTACTAAAATTTGTTTAGCACACATATTGCATATAGGAAGTAGTCAGGAGGTAAAGTTTCATTGTACTTGCATATTGCATATAGGAAGCACACATATTCTCTAAAATTTTATTGTACTTGCTAAACTACTGGTGTTCTTCCTAGGGTTACTAAATTGGCACCTTGTAGGATCATTAGCATTTAGTAATGTAGTTCTTGTTCTTTGTGTCCCAAAGCTGAATGCAGTTAGCATTCAGTTTTCATTCTAATGGGTAGTGTCCAAATGTGTGTGTGGTTTGCTGGTTAATTGATATGTGACCATGTCTCTCTTGTTCCTGGATAGTAGTAGTTGACATTGTTCCTGGATAGGGAGGAATGGCTACATGTATTTGACATTGTTCTAGTTCTAGCCATGGAATGTGGTAAGAACAGCCTGGCACCATTTTCATGTTGGATTCATGTTATTTGTTGCGTCTCCAGAATGAGGCAAGGTCTTGCTATTTTTTGCTTTCCAAAAGTTTATCTTTTTATGAAACAAGGTTGCGATAGTAATCTGAATACGCGAAGCACATGTGTCATATTGTGTCTATCACCTTTTTAGCTATTCTGCATTTTTTCTGTTCCAAAACTAGAGTACATTACTATTCACAGAGTACATTTAGCTCTTTAGATATTCTACATTTTTTCTGATCCAAAACTAGAGTACATTACTATTCACATACTACATTTTTTCTGTTTAAAATAGACTAATTTTGTTGGAAAAATTTGGTCATCTATAAGGCTGCCTGGCACTAGAATTGGTCATCTTAAGGCTGCCTGGAATGTGGTAAGAACAGCCTGGCACTAGAATTGGTCAACTTAAGGCTGCCTGGCACCATTTGATACATTGCAAATGTATCTATAATTTTTGATGTTCCATGCTTGTTTACTATCTACTTCTTGTGTTTTGTCCATACTTTGGAGTAATTTTCATATGATTTCTTGGACTAACCTATTAATAAGATGCAACTGTGCCAGTTGCCTGTTTTCTGCTGTTTTTGGTTTCAGGAAGTCAGAAAATGAATATTCTCGGAATTGGACGGGACAAAAGCAAAGTCAATATTTCACCGGGGGGAACACGGAGCCAGAAGACAAGACGGGGAGGAGCAAGGGGCCAGCCACACCATAGGGTGGCGCGGGTCCCCCTTGGCCGCACCACCAGGTGGTGTGGGCCCCTTCGTCCTCCACCGACCTTGCCATTTAGCCTATATATTCCTCCCGATGCGAAAACCCTAAATCGTCAAGCCTCCAGCCACGAAAAGCTCCGCAGCGCTGCTGCCACCGAAGGGGAGATTCGGGGGACAGAAAGTCTCTGTTTCGGCCACCTGCCGGGACGGGGAAGTGCCCCTGGAGCCATCTCCATCGATCTCCACCACCATCTCCATCACCGTTGTTGATTCCCATGATGATGAGAGAGTAGTTCTCTCTGGAGGCTAAGGGTTCTACCGGTAGCTATGTGTTCATATTTCTCTCTATGCATGATCTTATTGAGATAATAAGCTTGTAATCTATAGATCTATTCTGCTACTCAAGTGCTTTAATGAATCTCTGCTCTCCCCATGTGTGTGAAAGTGACAGCATGCTCACCATGATGGCACTTAGGCTAGAGATTACAAATACTTTTTATGAGTTATATTTGGAGTTGGATGTCTTTATGAAATTGTGGTGTTTGTTGGACTCATCTAGTATTCAAGGTGACAGTGTGGGGTTTTCTAGATGGGAAAGGCTTACTTTGAGGTGTGCTGTTATAGCCCTACCATCGATTAGAGTGTCCAACCGGAGAGTAGTTAGGAGTAGTATCATAAAGAAGAATATATTTATATGAGAGTGTTCACTAGTAAAAGTATGATCCCTAGGCCTTGTTTCTAAGCATTGAAACACCGTTTGCAATTAGATCTGTTACATGTTTGCTTGCTTCCATCTTTATTTTAGTTTGTATTTAGTCTCTTCCACGCCATCAAGTTATTTTCTATCACAGTTACCACTTATAAGTATCTATACCACTTGTATTTCACTATCTCTTCGCCAAACTAGTGCACCTATACACCTGACAAGTGTATTGGATGTGTTGGGGACACAAGAGACTTCTTGTATCTTGATTGCAGGGTTGCTTGAGAGGGGATACCTTTGACCACTTCCTCCCTGAGTTCGATAAACCTTGGGTAATCCACTTAAGGGAAAACTTGTTGCTGTTCTACAAACCTCTGCACTTGGAGGCCCGACAACTGTCTACAAGAATAGAAGTGCGAAGACATCAAGCTATTTTCTAGCGCCGTTGCCGGGGAGGTAAGGTAAAAGGTATTCACACTGGAGGATTAAAGAATAAGAACCTCCCACGGCAAACGCCTATTTTCTGGCGCCGTTGCCGGGGAGGTAAGGTAAAAGGTACTCACACGAGTGCTCGAAGTTATTTCCTTTAGATTCTGCAATCATATCTTTTTGTTTCTTGTTTTCACTAGTTAGGCTTAATGGAAAACAACAACAAAATTAGAGAGCTTTATAGTATTTATCTTGAGTTAGGACATGAAGTGTTTGAAGAGAAAATTAAAAAACCTATGGAACTTTATTTGCATGCTAATAGCAATGTTGTTAGTATGAATTCTTTGGAAACCATTATTGCTAATGCTATGGAAAAGGCTAAGCTTGGGGAAGCTAGTTTTTATGAAAATGATCTTTTTTAGTTCCCCAGCTTTGGAAGATAGCTATTCTATTGCTTATGATGATACAAAACCTCCAATATATGATGATTACAATGATGAATATGATATTTTCAGTCCACCTACTATCAAGGAGAAAATTAATGATTACAATATGCCTCCTATATTTGATGATTATGGTGATGAGAATAATAATGATAGCTATTTTGTTGAATTTCTCCCACCACAATTAATAAGAATGACTATGTGGAGAGTAATAATGATTATATGCATGTGGCTCATGATAAGAATGTTTCTTGTGATAGTTATATTGTTACTTTTATTCATGATTCTACTGAAAGTTATTATGAGAGAGGGAAACATGGTCATATGTATCTCAACAATATTAAGTTTCCCCTCTTTATGTTGAAAATTTTGAAGTTGCACTTGTTTTGCTTTCCTATGCTTGTTGCTTTGTGCTTTCATGACTTGTTTCTTTACAAGATTCCTATGCATAGGAAGTGGGTTAGACTTAAATGTGCTTTGAATTTTCTTCTTGATGCTCTCTTTTACTTCAATTCATATTTCTTATGTGAGCATCTTCTCAAACTATCATGCCTAACTTAAAGGCGTTAAAGATAAGTACTTATTGGGAGATAACCCAAAAGTTTTAGATGAGCCTTGGAAGTTATTACTTCTGTAATAACCGCTCCTTATCCTTTTTATTTGCTTTTTGTGCCAAGAGTAACCTCTAATGAGAGAGAAGTAATGCTTGGGAAAGTTGCTGTCCCGAAACAGATTTATGTGCTTCACCACAAAAATTCGTGTAAAACCTATGAACGTCTTTTTGAGGCGTGAATTTTTATGCTTCTGCCCCAGGTCGTTATCTAACTTTCGTTAGTTCAACACTTTTTGATTTGAGCAACAGAAGGTCTTCGAAAAAATTCGTCTTTACCTGCTGGTCTGTTTTGACAGATTTCTGCCATTATTTGCATTTGCTTCTTGTTGGTTCCTCTTTGAGTTCTTTTGGGGAATTGAGATTTTTGAGGGAAGTGCTACAGTATCTAGTGTTTTAATGGAAGTTTTATTGGTATTAGAACTGAACCTAAATGATTGTTATCTTGAGTGCACTAATGTTGCTAATAAAGATTGTGTGAAGTTTTGTATGAAGGAAAAATTTCAGGTGTATGGAAGGAATGAGTAATGAGATGAAGGATGGAATAAAGCTCAAGCTTGGCGATGCCACGCGTGTCACCCCAAGAAATATCCAATAAGTACAAGCGTCAAAGCTTGGGGATGCCCAAGGCATCCCCTTCTTCATCAATAAAAATCCCAGGTTTCTTCCAAACACTTCATTTTTATTGTTTCATGCACAGTTGTGTTTTTCTTGGAGCGTCTTCTTTTTCGTTTTAGTTTTGGTTTTTCGTTTGCTTGGTTTTATTAGTTTTTGAATAAATTGGTTGGACCCCCTCTTTCATACATTGGTTTGCAAATAGTTTGGTTTGGTTTGGAAAAGAGTAGGAAAGTTCATGCTTAAGTGGTAAAAAGAGCTTGTTTTTGACTGTGGCCTATGCTTTGTCATGCCATGCTTGATATTGTTTTGGTTTTTTGCTTAGTATTATTTGCTGTAGCATGGCTTGTTATAAATAATTGAGATTGCTTAATGTGCCTTGGATGAATCATGCGTTGTTTTAGCATATTAAAGCATAGTATAGTGGTATTCTCCTTTGATGCTTTATTTGGGTTGACTTGGCGCATGCTCACACCATGTTATGACTATCCAAAGTCACCATAGTCTTTATGATCCTTTAGTTTTCAACTTGTAGTATCACGTTATGCTTTTATCAATGATGTTTTGTCGCTATGCATGATTATGGCCATTATTGCTCTCTTCGTTGGTCGCTCCCACTCTTTTGCTAGCCTCCACAACCAAGTATGAGTTCCACTAATACATCCAACTCCCTAAATCAAATTATTTCAAAGAGTCCACCATACGTACCTACTAGCATATGCTATTTCAAGTATATTCATGTTTTATCTACCTTCCTAATTAAACGTGTTATGAGAAAACTAGTGATTAAAGCTCTCACGAACTTGATGGCACACTTTACTTTTTGCATCTAATAAACTTGAACCATTGGGTCCTTCTTTGTTGCATATATGCTTGCGTTTTATAAGTTGAAATTAGCAGAACCATGTACCATGGGGAATGCTTTCAACATTGCACTTGTTCTTTGTACCTCGTTGATATCATGTTCTTTTGCTTACGGATCCCGGCGGTGTGAAATAAAAGTGGAACTTGTAAGATCATGGAGTTTGTATGTGTGTTAGAGAAACGCCTGGGCCGCTAGCCTAAGCCATGCCTAATCATGGTGGAAACTTGCAGCATCACCATAATGAGCACTCTATGAAGCAATCTCAATAAAAACCTATGCAGATAGCAAATAAAAAGATCGCTGAGATGCTCATTGCCTGTTTGCCTTGTCATTTTGATAATGGGATAGCTCCTGTATCATGTGCAAGGGGTACCCCGTTGGCGGTTCTTTATGATACACATGTACTTACAATGACAAGAGCTTACTCGTGACTAAAGTTGAGTAGCATGAGGATCGGTCTTCGTAAGTAAGGGGCATGAGATTTCGGTTTATAACTTGTCAAGCATATCCTCTTAGTTGTGTCACTTTAACCTTAATCACCTTAAAGATGCTTATGATAGGGGCAATGAGAGCTGAAAGCTAAGTACCATAATTTTTGGAAGCTCTTTATGAGACTTGAATCCCTACTTCCTTCTATGAAGGCCTTTCTTCCACCATTATATATTGAGTCTCCACCTTCTACCTTTATGCACCTACTTTGAGAGCATAGTGTCCATTCTTAGTTCTATGTGCATTGTCCCAAGACTAGTTGATTGATGCATAACTTGATATTGCTTGTTTTAAACTATTTGTATCTAGTCACTCTTATGAACTTTGAAGGTGTCCTATGCATTTATGTTTTGCTACTCTATGAGGGACAAGCTGAATACTATTATGCTATTTTTTCTTTATGTGAAACAAACAAACGTCTTGCAAAGCAATGTTATTCATGAATCTTTTGTTTGTGCCTTTTCATGTTGCATCATAGTTTCTTTGTCTTATTGCTAGAACTTTGTCTTTCATGTTATGGTTGAAGTACTATGATCCCAGCTTTGAATGTTTTACAAATACTTTGATCAAGTCTTTGATGGTGCATGTCACGTCAAAACTTATTCTTTCTTTTTATCACTTACCTACTCGAGGACGAGCAGGGGTTAAGCTTGGGGATGTTGATACATTGCAAATGTATCTATAATTTTGAATGTTCCATGCTTGTTTAGTATCTACTTTCTTGTGTTTTGTCCACACTTTGGAGTACTTTTCATATGATTTCTTGGACTAACCTATTAACAAGATGAGGGCCAGTTGCCTGTTTTCTGCTGTTTTTGGTTTCAGGAAGTCAGAAAATGAATATTCTCGGTATTGGACGGGACAAAAGCCAAAGTCAATATTTCACCGGGGGGAACACGGAGCTAGAAGACGAGACGGAGAGGAGCCAGGGGCAAGCCACACCATAGGGTGGCACGAGTCCCCCTTGGCCGCGCCACCAGGTGGTGTGGGCCCCTCCGTCCTCCACCGACCTTGCCCTTTCGCCTATATATTCCTCCTGATGCGAAAACCCTAAATCGTCAAGCCTCCAGCGACGAAAAGTTCCACAGCGCCACCGCCACCAAAGGGGAGATTCGGGGGATAGAAAGTATCTGTTCTGGCACCCTTCCAGGACGGGGAAGTGCCCCCGGAGCCATCTCCATCGATCTCCACCACCATCTCCATCACAGTTTCTGATTCCCATGATGATGAGGGAGTTGTTCTATCTCGAGGCTAAGGGTTCTACCGGTAGCTATGTGTTCATCTCTCTCTCTATGCATGATCTTATTGAGATCATGAGCTTGTAATCTATAGATCTATTCTGCTACTCAAGTGCTTTAATGAATCTCTGCTCTCCCCATGTGTGTGAAAGTGACAGCGTGCTCACCATGGTGGCACTTAGGCTAGAGATTACAAATACTTGTTATGAGTTATATTTGGAGTTCGATGTCTTTATGAAATTGTGGTGTTTGTTGGACTCATCTAGTACTCAAGGTGACAGTGTGGGGGTTTTCTAGATGGGAAAGGCTTACTTTGAGGTGTGCTATTATAGCCCTACCATCGATTAGAGTGTCCAACCGGAGAGTAGTTAAGAGTAGTATCATAAAGAAGAATATATTTATATGAGAGTGTTCACTAGTGAAAGTATGATCCCTAGGCCTTGTTTCTAAGCATTGAAACACTGTTTGCAATTAGATCTATTACATGTTTGCTTGTTTCCATCTTTATTTCAGTTTGTCTTTAGTCTCTTCCACGCCATCAAGTTATTTTCTATCACCGTTACCACTTATAAGTATCTATACCTAACGTGGGTATACCCTACAGGTACTCGAGCTTGGTATATATGGCCTGAATACGTAGAGTCCCACGGTGTCGCCAAGGCCCAAGTGAAGAACTCAAGTAACCTACGGACTCTCGATTGCTTGAAGAACAAGAAGAAGCTAAAGATAGAAATTTCAAAGGGGAAAACCCTAACATGTAACCGACTCGACCTGCTACCCGAGACCTAGCCTATCTATATAAAGGCTAGGAGGGGGCGGCGAGGAGGACACACGCAACCCTAGTTTCCACAACCCTCGCCAGATTGCATCTGCGCACCATTGTAATCTTCGATTCCTCTGATAATTCCACGAGCAGACAAGCAGGAGTAGGGACCTCTACGAGGCCTGAACCTGGGTAAATCTTCGAGTCCCCTGTGTGCTTGTTTGCTAGCCGATAGATGTCTCCAGCGCTCCCTCCTTCTCCAAAACCCAAGTCCATAACAATGGGCATTGATGAGTTAAACCCTCGTCAATTGGCGTCGTCTATGGGAATTGGGAGTGCTGATGTTGCGGCTTCTTCGGCCCCATCAACCACGATCTACAACTCCGCAACAGCGGAGATTCGGTAGCTCTTCAGCGCGTTCGACTTCACTGTCCACACGCCGGCCACTCGCCCGGCTTTCGAGTCCGTGGGCGACGGAATCAGCCTAGCGATCGGGAGCTTCCGCTTCCAAGTTGGTCAGATGGGCACGCTTCGCATGCCTGACCAACCGACGGTGTCGTCGATTGCCCCAGCATCATAGCTCCCTCCATCGATCGGCACCCTCAGTGAGCTCAACACCCCGGCAACAGTCGAGAACATGGTTAGCGACAGCAGTCACGAATCCGATCTGAGCGATTTGGCAACTGAAGATGAAGCCTACGGCTCCAGATCTGAGAGTTGCGGAAGCAGCAGCTTCCCCAATCACTTCATGTGCGCCGTCATCAACGCGGGTGACACCTCCGCCAATCGCGACAACACGGGCAACTGTGGCAACAAAACCGACCCGCCGAACGGCGGCAACGGTGGCAATCACACCCCCGTCAACAATGGAGGGGCAGTCGAGCTCCCAACCATAAAAAACGAGCAAACCGGCAAACACGTCGTGATCAAGCTCAACAAGCAGGAGTGGGCTCGCTGCCGCGAGGCCTTATGAGGCAACCCTCTACCCTTCGGATCTCCGCAAGAACTGCTAATGGGCTACCATTGGCTTCTGAAGGAAGAATTCAAGCGCCAAGTACAAACAATCACGCAACTCGAGGCGCGCAAAAAGGCGGCAGACGAGTCGAGCCTTCGACATGCTGGGCTCTCCTCCCATGGAGGATCCTCCTCGAAGGGAAACGAGTACCTTGCAAACAAGAGGCGATCTCGGATGGCCCACCTCACCGAGCAAGAATGCATAGAAGCTGCAAAGGTCCTCGACTTCAGCTCTATGACAGTCGACACACGGGGCAACGTGGTCCCCAAGACGCCACATGCCACGGTGACAGCAGCTACCATGTACCTCCTCAACAACCAACCGCCAGCTGGAGATCCCCGAGCCGCCATGCACCGATCTACGATCGCGGGCTTGAGACTAATCGAGGCTGCCCTCGACAAGGAACCAACACCGGAGCCCAAAAAGGGCAAAGCTCTAGCAAAGCGCTACTCCTCGCCCTCATCCAGCGACGATAGTCACGACCTATCTCGGCGCCGCCGCTCACGGCGACACGAATATGATGCGCGTGATAACCTCACGCAGCGCAAGATTGACAAATCAAGGGCGCGACGTGCTCGGTTGACTGACTCGGAAGAGGAATATGTGGAGCTCTGTGGCGCCAGATGCTTCAGCAGGTCCATCAGGCAAAAGCGAATGCCCAAGGGGTTTAAACTCCCGTCGGAGAACCCGAAGTTTGACGGCCTACAGGACCCGAAGATCTGGCTGGAGGACCACATCTCCTCCGTCAGGCTCCACGACGGCAGTCGAAGCATGGCCATGCAATGTCTACAGCTACAGTTGCAAGGCGCCGCCCGAGCATGGCTCAACAACCTCCCACGCGGATCCATTCGCAGTTGGGATGAGCTGATTTACAACTTCGTGCGCAACTTCAAGGGCACATACAAGCGGCCTGCATCAATCGAAGAGCTGAGATGCTGCCAGCAAAGATCGGGTGAATTGCTACGCTCCTACATCCAAAGGTGGTCCATCATCAAGAACTTCGCAGAGAACATCGGAGGATAGCACGATTGACGCTAGAACTTAGGGAGGAGCTAGGCCGCTCAAAGCCCAAGACCATCGACCACCTGATGGAAATCGTGAATCGGTGGGCCGATGGAGAAGATTCGGTGAAGAATCGCATTCACTCCGACGAGGAGGCAGAACTCGAGCGCAGACGCGATCGCCAAGGCAAACATCGCATGGGCATCTACGATGACCGTGACGACGTCAACATGGTCGCAGCTGGCTACGCTGACAGACGCGACGATAACCGCAACAGCGGATACCATAGCGGCGGATACCACGACTCCGGGAAAACCACGCAAGTGTGGCAACGCCGCAATCGTGATGAGGCACCCGCGACATCCATTTAAGACAAACTGTCTGGGCCATGTATGGTGCACTTCTACATCGACAAGCATGATGGAAAGAAGAAGTCCAGCCACCTCCTCAAGGACTGCCGCGAGTTCCTCAAGCTACATGAGGGATTGGTTCGGATGAATCGCAACGCAGTCGAAAGAGGCTACGGAGCCGCTCGAGACGCCATGGCACATGCCGCTCCGCCACCACCCGGGCCACCCCCGAATGCACCTGCGCCGGACCAGCACCACGGAGGCGAACCATACCCACGGGCCATGGGTACCATGATGATCCAAAAAGGGCGCCCCTCTAATCGGGTGCAGAAGGCCATCACTCGCCAAGTCAACTTGGCCACAAACTCGCCACCATCTACCACTGAGTACCTCAGCGGAAGCGAGTCCTGCATCACCTTCGACAAACGCGATCATCCGCCTCAGGTACCTCGTCCAGGACATTGTCCCCTCGTACTCGAGGCGCAAATCGAAGGTTTCGACATGAGCCGCGTCTTCATGGACGGCGGAAGCGGCATCAACCTTATATTCGCGAGTACCTTGCGAGCAATGAGGATCCCTCTGACTTGCCTAGAAGCCTCGGACACAACATTCCACGACATCGTCCCAGGAAAAGGCGTATATCCCCTGGGCAAAATCAACCTCGACGTCATCTTTGGCACGCTGAAAAACTTCCGGCGCGAGCGCATCGACTTTGAGGTCGTTGACTGGCCCTCACAGTACCACTGCATCCTTGGGCATCGCGTTCGCTAGGTTCATGGCAGTTCCACATTACGCCTACCTGCAGATGAAAATGCCAGGTACCAATGGCGTCATCATAGTCAACGGGAGCTTCGAGAGATCCGACAGTTGTGACATGGAATTCAACAGAATTTCCTAGTCCTTCAGCATGCAGGAACAACTCACGAGACTAAAGGAGTCGACAGACAACAGTCTGCCTCCCCTAAGCCGGCCAAGTTCGCCCGATCTATCCTTCGACTCATCGGTGCACACAAAAAAAGTGCAGGTCCACCCATCGGATCCCTCCAAGACGGCCCTCGTCACCAACAACTTGAGTCCCGCATAGGAACTCGCGCTCGTCAAATTCCTCCGTGAGCACTGGAAAATTTTCACCTGGTGTCTAGCGGACATGATAGGAGTCCCTAGGGAATTCGCCGAGAATGCACTCAACGTCAACCCAGACGCAAGGCTAGTCAAGCAAACAATCCGGCGATTATCTGAGCCAAGAGCAAAGGCAGTCGGAATGGAGATCAACAGACTCCTTGACGCCAAATTCATACGCGAGATCAAGGAAAGCACTTGGCTCGCCAACACGGTGCTAGTACCAAAAAAGGACACGGATATCCTGCGGATGTGCGTGGACTTCACCTCTTTATATAAGCATTGTCCAAAGGATCACTTCCCGCTACCGTGAATCGACCAGATCATCGACTCCACCGCGGGATGCGAGCGCCTCTGCTTCCTCGACGCCTACTCAGGCTATAATCAGATTCGAATGAAGGAGGAAGATCAAGAAAAAACAGCGTTTACAACGCCCTTCGGTGTGTTCTGCTACAACACAATACCTTTCGGGCTAAAAAACGCAGGAGCACCTACCAGCGGTGCATGCAGGCTTGCCTCAAGGATCAACTTGGTCGCAACATCCAAGTCTATGTCGACGACATAGTAATCAAGACCAAGGAGGAAGCCTCCCTAATCGACGATTTACGCGAAACCTTCGCCAACCTCAACCGCTACCGGATCAAGCTCAATCCGGACAAATGCGCCTTTGGCGTACCATCTGGGCAACTACTCGGGTATCTCATCTCCGCGAGAGGAATCGAGGCAAACCCAAAGAAAATAAAAGCCATACTGGCCATGGAGAAGCCAAAAAACATAAGGGGTGTCCAGCAGCTGGCTGGGCGAATCGCGGCCCTCAGTCGATTCATCAGTCGGATGGGAGAAAAGGCACTGCCCTTCTACCAACTCCTCCGCAAAGCTAAAAAGTTCGAGTGGACCAACAAAGCGCAGGAAGCATTCGAAGACCTCAAGCACCTGCTATCCACTTCGCCAGTATTGGTGGCCCCACGAGAAAGGGAACCGCTGTTGCTATATATCTCCGCCACCAACCAAGTGGTCAGCACGGTACTTGTGGTCAAACGAGCCGAGGAAAACAAGGTCCACGAGGTATAGCGCCTAGTCTACTACCTCAGCGAGGTCCTCACGCCAACAAAACAGCGGTACCCGCACTACCAGAAGCTGGCGTACAGTGTCTTCATGACCGCCCGACGACTGCGCCACTACTTCTAGGAACACCCAATCGTGGTGGTCAATGACGCCCCGCTGGGGCATATCCTCAATAACCCCGACGCCACGGGACGAGTCGCGCTTTGGGGAATCGAATTGCCTCCACGAGACATCACATACGAAAAGCGCGACGCAATCAAATCGCAAGTTCTCCCTGACTTCATCGTACACTGGATGGAGCACCAGCTCCCTGAAAAACCAGATGTGTCCTACCTCTGGACAATGCACTTAGATGGATCCAAGCGGAAAGATGGAGCAGGTGCAGGTGTCGTACTGACATCGCCCCAAGGAGACAAGCTAAAATATATCCGGCGAATGCAGTTCACTGCCTCCAACAACGAAGCTGAATACGAGGCCCTGCTACACGGGATGAGGATGGCAAAAGCCTGCGGCGCCCAGAGGCTCATTATATATGGCGACTCCAAGTTGGTTGTCAACCAAACAATGCATGAGTGCGACACACTGAATGACAACATGGTCGCGTACTGCGACCTCTACGACACACTCGAAGGGGACTTCGACAGTTGCGAGCTGCGACACGTAGGTCGCGAGAGCAATGAAGAGGCGGACGCACTCGCCAACATAGGCTCTACCTGCGCCCCCATACCACCCGGGTATTTCTCGAGCGCATCTGCGAACGCTCCATCAAGCCAAAGGCCGTAGAGAAGAAAACAAGCGCAACAACAGACTCGGGGGCTATGCCACCCAAGGAGCCAATGGCACTCGACGACCTAGAGCTGGATACAGGCGAAGGACCAATGAGCGTCATGATGATCGAATCATCCTGGACTCAGCTGTACATCACGTACCTCCACAGCAAAAGGCTACCGGACGATCTGACTGATGCACGGCACATCGCGCGGTGATCCAAGGCATTCGCTATTATCAACGGCGAACTATACAAGCGCAACATCACAGGAGTACTCCAGCGATGCGTCTCCACGACCGATGGAAGAGCTGTTCTCCTCGACATCCATGAGGGAACCTGCGGACACCATGCTGGCAGTCGCGCCCTCGTGGCCAAAGCTCTACGGGCTGGGTTCTACTGGCCTACGGCCATGCGCGACGCCAAGGACATCGTCCAAAAATGTAACGCTTGCCAGCGATTCGCGGACAAGCCGCACGCACCTGGCGTAGAGCTTCGGCCAATTCCATTAGCCTGGCCCTTCGCGCAATGGGGACTCGACATGGTTGGCAAACTCCCAAGGTCCTCACGAGGAGGCTACGTCTACCTCTTGGTCGCAGTCGACAAATTCACCAAGTGGATAGAGGCCATGCCAGTGACCAATCAATCAGGGCACAGTGCAGTCAAGTTCTTCGAGTCCATCACCTACCGCTTCGGAGTGCTGCACAGCATCATCACCGACAATGGGACGAACTTCACATCCAAGGAGTTCCAAGAATTCTGCGAGAATCTGGGGATCAACATCAGCTACGCCTCGGTAGCGCATCCATAGACCAATGGTCAGGTCGAAAAGGCGAACGGGCTCGTCTGCGGCGGCATCAAGAAACGACTCCTCCGACCACTTGAACAAGCCGCGGGTTGCTGGCCAGACGAACTAAAATCAGTACTCTGGAGCCTACGCACAACTCCAAACAGTCCTACAGGCTACACCCCGTTCTTTATGGTGCACGGGGATGAAGCGGTGCTACCCGCTGAGGTACGGTACAAAGCGCCACGCGTGGTCGCTTACAGCGAGTAGGAGTCAACCCTGGCACTCGAAGACTCCATCGACCTCCTTGACGAGGCAAGGGAAATCGCCGCGGAAAGATCAACGATCTACCAGCAGAACCTGCACAACTGCCACAGTAGGAGGCTACGCCCCAGATCCTTCGTCGAAGGCGACCTGGTCCTGCGACTAAAGCAGCAAGGACATCTCAAGCTCGAGTCCCCTTGGGAGGGACCATACGTGAATACAGAAGTAATCCCAGGTGGCGCCTATCGCCTTCAAGATTTCGAGACTGAAGTCACATACTACAACCCCTGGAATGTCGCGCAGCTGCGACGCTTCTACCCTTAGTCGTTTTTACTTTTACATTGCAAATAAGGCCACTGAGCCAAGGCTACTTAGCCACACATTGTACTTCGTACTATACCACGAATAAATAAAGCTAAGTGCCCCAAAACTATGTGTTCTCCTTTATTTTTCCGCAACTTATCCACTCGGGGGCTGCGCCACCCTATACACATCTGTTCTACGAACTAAAACGCGATATCCTGAGTAGCTGGCACACCAATCGAAACCCTTGACACACATCAACCCAGTTGCAACGCACCTGACAGGTTGACAAGGGACTGAGATAAGCGCATAACCAGGCTAACGAAAAGGAGTCGCATAGTGCAACGCACTCACAAAACATACACGCTAACAAGCTCTTTATACATCATCAACAATCAATTATGCACATCATTACATACGGACTTTACAGCATTGGTACGCTTATGTGCAGGATACAAACCAAACTACTATTGCAAAAAGAGAACGTTGGTCTGCTCCTCGAAGAAGTCGACGATCTCCTCTGCTGGGCGATCCACCGCCTGATAGTGCGACACCATATTCCAAACAGAACCCGCTGGTGGTGTAGGTGGACCAGTCGCAATTGCCACAATGTCTACATCAGGCCTATGCAGTCACACCAGCGACAGAGCGGCCTTGGCACCAGCCACCAACTGTTGCCTTACACACTCGCGAACCACAACCAGGTCTTGGAACTTGGCAAGAAGGGCCAGCAGGCTCAAGGGAGCAACATCCAGCGGAAACATCGTCCGATAAATGTTCTTCAAGCATGACTGCGACTTCTTCAGAAAGTGCAGCACTCGCGACGCACGATCCTGCAGGGTCGCCAGTGCGATCGCACGATCATGATCCACCTAGAAGTATCCACTCTCCTGAAGTTGCTCTTGGGTCAGTTCATGCATGCGAATGGCAATCCTATCTTTCTCATCCTGCGGATGGCGCGCGCTTACAACTATACAAGGCAAAAGCGGAAGTATGAGGACAACACACCATCGCGAGCGACTACAATGACAAGATAAGAGTAAGAAAGCTAACATTTAAAATGGTCGCCCAGCTGCGTCACCTCCCCCAACAGATATTGTTCTCGGGCGGTGGCCTTCTCTGCCTTCGATTTCCATACATCTGCATTACCGCGGAGTACAGGCAATTCACGCTCCAGCTGCTTCACGCGATCACGAAGTCGCGAGAGCAGAGACATCTCATCCACCCTTGAGCGCGGCGGTGCCAAAGTGTCATCAAGGGGTGGCGAATCCTGAGGTTCCCTCAATGGTTCACTCGACGTGACCTATCACAAGCCAAACAAGAAGCAAATAAGAAGACCAAAGCGATGCATAGACAAAAGATTCGAGTGCATTCAATATTAGCAAAAGTATCAGCAGATACACTCGCCAACAGGCATGTTCTTGATAAAAGACATAAACTAATCAACTATTACAAAGCTACTGAGGAGCAACTGGCTTCTTTGACTTAGACGGCTTCGGGGGCCTCATCGAGTCCGTGGCGGTATCAGACGCCACTGACTTTCCGTCGGCCCCTAATGCCGCAGCCTTTGCCGCCTTCTTGGCTCGCTGCAGCTCCTCATAGTACTTCGCAACTGTGCTAATCAGTTGCGGCCCATACTTGCCACAGGCAGTCGCGAAGGGAGCAAAGACTACCTGCTGGCTGTCTGCGCTAATGGGCATCGCCCTCGAGACCACTGCAGGATCAACTTCGACTTCGTGGGCCTGCACCATAGCGACTGACATTGACGCGCCAGCCGCACGAAGCGAGTTCTTGAAGCTTGCAGGGACACCCCGGCGAGGGACTCCACCAGCTCGTCCATGTTCTCGATCAGCACAGCCTTAGGCATCAGCTCTTCCCGGAGGCGAGTGAGCACGCCCTTGGCCTTGGAGAGCATATCTTGAACGGCGGCTCTGCGGTCCTCGACTACTGAAAGAGCACCCGCCAAAGCATCGTCACGATGGAGGGCCTGAGGGTTGAAGCTCAAATCACTAGCATCTGTACATAAACCCACACACGGGCACAAAAGTCAGCGCCAACGAAAAAATTGAACAGAGAACGATAATGATCTCCAATCAAGGTACCTGAGAGGCCCTTGGCAATCGAGAAAAGTTGTTCTTCAAACAACTTCTCCCTAGCTGTGATGGAGGCACGTAGATCCTCTTCACGCTTTTGTGCCTCGTCACGTGCCGTGATTGCCTCATCGCGGCTCTTCGTAGCCGCGGCGAGTGTCTTTTCCATAGCGGCGGCGTCGCGAAGAAGGGCATTATGTTCAGCTGCAAAACATCAAAAAAAGGATTAACTATCAGTTGACTATAGGACAACGATGCAGAAGAATGAGAAGTAAAGGGCACTTACTTTCCACCACGCGATAGCGTGTATCCAGCATTGCATGCTGGCGACCCATCGCAAGCACCTGCTCCGCCAGGTGAGCGGCTTCCTTCACAAGGAGCTATCGCAAAAAACAAAATAACAAAGATCAGCAAATGCCATAGGCAAAATCGACTACATCACAAGAAGAAAAGATACTACACTCACATGATCCTCCAGTGACTCTGAAGTCGACTGGTGTGTAGTCATCCGGGCAACCATCCAATGCTCCCCATCGTGTGGAGATCTTGATGAATTGTGCCCGGAGTGGGCCGCCAATGGAGGAGAAGGAGCACGCTCAACCTCTTTCTTGGCTCTGGAGGTCACGACTCCAGATTCTTTCAAAAATTGGACGTCGCCAGAAGATGGCGACGCCTGCTGACTGCAAGATCAAATCAACATCAAGAAAAGGCAACTGCAAAGAAGAACCAAAAAAGGAAGATTCGAATACTTACCAATCAAACTTATCAAATTCAAAGGTTGCCTCCCCCAACTCTGACGAGGACTCCTTTAGCAGTCGCATCTTCTTGCGAGAAGAGGGCGCCATGGCACTCATAGGAATAGCAGGAATCGGCGACTCCGCACCGACGCCTGCACCTTCCGGAGTCGAAGGAGATGACGCATCGGAATCCTCGCTGAGCGAGCGCTTGTGAGTATCCGGACTACCCGACTCGGGGGCTTCCTCCTCCACATCAGATGGGACGGTCGACTCCGACTCGTCCTCTTCCAAAGCTTCACGAGGGATAACCCCCTCAGGAAGAGGGGGCATACAGGGTGACACCGCCCAATCCTACATACAGATCACAATTTAGCACAAAGTTAAGAAACAGCAAAGAAGCAATCAACAAACTAAGCTACTACGTAGCACAACTATACCTCAGGAGGAGGGTTAGCAGCATCGAATGGAGGAACAGCTGGTTCAATGGGGAGCACATCCTTGACGGTGTACTTGGTGACCAGTCGAACCCTTTTATCTACCTCACTCGCGGATATGCCATCGGCAGACACGCGAGTGACATCGTCAGCGCCGGCCCACTGAAACATGGGGTGGACTCTGGCCTTCAGTGGTTGGACGCGACGGCGCAGCCATGTGCGAATGAGGGCGCAGCCTCCCTCCTCTTTGCCCATGCGACTCTCGAGGTCGCAGACGCGCTTGTATAGCACATCTATCTCCGCGGACTCGGCGGGCATGATCACGTTCTTCCAGGAGCGCCTCCTCCTGCACAGCGTCGCAGGGTCGAAGGGCGCGAGTCTGAAGTGGTCTCCGTCGGCCTTCTGGTCGCGAACGTAGAACCACTTGTCCCTCCACCCTTGGACGGACATCATCAGCTTGATGTCGAAGTACGTGGTGGATGGATCGACGTGGATTCTGCAGCCGCCTACATCGTAGACTACAGAGCCAGATGTCGATTGGCGTTTCAATTTGAAGAGGCGCTTGAAGAGGCCGAAATGCGGCTCGATTCCGAGACAGCACTCGCAGAGGGTGATGTAGCAAGCTACGTGGATGATGGAATTGGGGGACAGCTGATGGAGCTAGAGCCCGTAAAAACAAAGAAGGCCCCTGAATAAAGGATGCAGGGGCAAAGAGAGGCCGCGAATGATGAACGCTAGGAACATCACCCGAAAACCGACAAGAGGAGAGGGGATTACCTCGCCGCCGGGGACGCGCGCGTCGGCGACTGCAGAGGATAAAACTCCCTCTTGGCGAACGAGACGAAGGTCTGAGGACTTGATCACCGAGGGACGCCACGCGCCATTCGTGACGCGAGTGCCTGCGCCCTTCTTCTTCCTACCGGCGGCGGTGCTGGTGCCCGCAGCGGCGGAGCTGCCCTTCTTCTTCATTGCAACAGCGGCATCGGCGGAATCGGTCGCAGCACCTCCTTTCTTCTTCCCCATTACGCGACGGTGATGCGACCGGAGGAAGTAGCTGGGAAATGTGCGGAGCTGGTCCAGCGCCGCGAGGGAAAAGAGCGCAGAGAAAGCAGAGGAGCAGCGGTGATGTCTACGCACTTCTATTCTTGTAGACAGTTGTTGGGCCTCCAAGTGCAGAGGTTTGTAGAACAGCAGCAAGTTTTCCCTTAAGTGGATCACCCAAGGTTTATCGAACTCAGGGAGGAAGTGGTCAAAGGTATCCCCTCTGAAGCAACCCTGCAATCAAGATACAAGAAGTCTCTTGTGTCCCCAACACACCCAATACACTTGTCAGGTGTATAGGTGCACTAGTTTGGCGAAGAGATAGTGAAATACAAGCGGTATGGATAATTATAAGTGGTAACGGTGATAGAAGATAGCTTGATGGCGTGGAAGAGACTAAAAGTAAACTGAAATAAAGATGGAAGCAAGCAAACATGTAACAGATCTAAATGCAAACGGTGTATAAATGCTTAGAAACAAGGCCTAGGGATCATACTTTCACTGGTGAACACTCTCATACAAATATATTCTCTTTATGATACTACTCTTAACTACTCTCCGGTTGGACACTCTAATCGATGGTAGGGCTATAACAGCACACCTCAAAGTAAGCCTTTCCCATCTAGAAAACCCCACACTGTCACCTTGAGTACTAGATGAGTCCAACAAACACCACAATTTCATAGAAACATCCAACTCCAAATATAACTCATAACAAGTATTTGTAATCTCTAGCCTAAGTGCCACCATGGTGAGCACGCTGTCACTTTCACACACATGGGGAGAACAGAGATCTATTAAAGCACTTGAGTAGCAAGGTAGATCTACTTGATTACAAAGCTCATGATCTCAATAAGATCATCCATAGAGAGAGATGAACACATAGCTACCGGTAGAACCCTTAGCCTCGAGAGAGAACTACTCCCTCCTCATCATGGGAATCAGCAATGGTGATGGAGATGGTGGTGGAGATCAATGGAGATGGCTCCAGGGGCACTTCCCCGTCCCGGCAGGGTGCCAGAATAGAGACTTTCTGTCCCCCGAATCTCCCCTTCGGTGGCGGCGGTGCAGCGGAACTTTTCGTGGCTGGAGGCTTGATGATTTAGGGTTATCGCATCAGGAGGCTTCTTATAGGCGAAGAGGCAAGTTCGGTGGATGGCCAGGGGGCCCACACCACATGGTAGCGCGACCAGGGCTAGCCCGCGCCACCACATGGTGTGGCTGCCCTGTGGCCCCTCTCCGTCTCGTCTTCTGGCTCCGTGAGTCTTCTAGAAAATTAGGTACTTTGGCTTTGTCCCATCCAATTTCGAGAATATTCATTTTCTGACTTTCCTGGAAGCAAAAACAGCAGAAAACAGGCAACTGGCACTATGGCTCTTGTTAATAGGTTAGTCCAAGAAATCATATGAAAAGTACTCCAAAGTTGGAACAAAACACAAGAAAGTAGATAAAACCAAGCATGGAACATCAAAAATTATAGATTCATTTGCAATGTATCAAGCGGCAGTGGCGATGAAGGCAAAGGATGAATGCAAGTAGATGTGAATTTTACCATCGCAGCGTCACTACTTAACCCCTGGAAGATGCAATCCAACGGATTAGAAAAAACCCTACCAGACGCATGGAATTCATCGTGCTCGACACGTGGAGGAGCTGAAACGCGAACCGTCCCCCACTACTCCCATTACGCATGGAGATCGAGGAGGTGCAGTTAAAATAAAGATTACGCACGCCCGGTCAAATCAGAGTCAGGGAATGGGACCCACCGCTCATCACGTCCCGTCAAACTCGCTCACGCGGGCAACTGAGGTCATGAAATCGTCAGCACTAACGTCATTAAAACTACGCAGCAGAAGACTTCGACTACTTTAGTCCTTGCTCGAGTCTTAGACTCCACCAAGCACTCGGGGGCTACTCCCACAGGGAGCACTGGTCGCGCACCCTATGATTTTTCTTCTTCTTTTGCAGGAACATGGACAATCAAAGCAAACCCAACCACTCGAAACACGGTTCGACTATGGACATGGGTTACTCCCATAGGGAGCGCTGGAAACAAATTCGACTGGAACAAGCAAACAGAACACGACATCAGTCGCAAAAGTTCTTTAGTCCCTGCCTGAGTCTTCGACTCAACCAGGCGCTCAGGGGCTACTCCCATAGGGAGCACTGGTCGCGCACCCTATGATTATTTGTACAAAGTACTGTGTGATGATAGCATCCACACTCGAAGTTATGGCCACACCGCTTTATAATTTTTCCCTACAAAGAGACTGTGTCTCCTGGGTGACCCGAATCATCTCCGTGATGATAAAATTCGGGTGCCGTGCTTACAGCGTGAAGATAAGACCTGAATAAGGCCTGGCAACGCATTAGCTGCACACTACTAGAAATATATCCGTGCCTACAGGTACGATGAACATGCCTTGACGGACGCATCGAGTGCTCACACCCATATACTGGAATTCGACTCCTGTAAGACCTCCGCGGCTTGAGTCGAATTACACCAGCACCTTTCCGGATTCGAGTCCGGGGACTCGAGTTTGAGTAGATGGCATTGTTTTACCCTAAGGTAGTTAACTGATAACGGTACATCGGTTAAATCAGGCACGCACATCAATAATCCCTATGACATAAACAGAGCAGTCGAAAAACATACTCAGTCATGCACTCGAAAGGCTTCATAAAGTCTCCAGTCGAATCTGCGATTCCACTAGACACTCGGGGGCTACTGACGTGGGTATACCCTATAGGTACTCGAGCTTGGTATATACGGCCTGAATACGTAGAGGCCCACGGTGTCGCCAAGGCCCAAGTGAAGAACTCGAGTAACCTACGGACTCTCGATTGCTTGAAGAACAAGAAGAAGCTAAAGATAGAAAGTTCAAAGGGGAAAACCCTAACATGTAACCGACTTGACCTGCTACCCGAGACCTAGCCTATCTATATAAAGGCTAGGAGGGGGCGGCGAGGAGGACACACGCAACCCTAGTTTCCACAACCCTCGCTAGATTGCATCTGCGCACCATTGTAATCTTCGATTCCTCTGATAATTCCACGAGCGGACAAGAAGGAGTAGGGACCTCTACGAGGCCTGAACCTGGGTAAATCTCCGAGTCCCCTGTGTGCTTGTTTGCTAGCCAATAAATGTCTCTAGTGCTCCCTCCTTCTCCAAAACCCAAGTCCATAACAATGGGCATTGATGAGTTAAACCCTCGTCAATACCACTTGTATTTCACTATCTCTTCGCCGAACTAGTGCACCTATAACCTGACAAGTGTATTGGGTGTGTTGGGGACACAAGAGATTTCTTGTATCTTGATTGCAGGGTTGCTTGAGAGGGGATACCTTTGACCACTTCCTCCCTGAGTTCGATAAACCTTGGGTAATCCACTTAAGGCAAAACTTGCTGTTGTTCTACAAACCTCTGCACTTGGAGGCCCAACAACTATCTACAAGAATAGAAGTGCGTAGACATCACCATTTTTCACTAGAATTGGTCATCTTAAGACTGCCTGGCACTGTTTATAATCTTGAAAGTCTGCAAATGGTGTAAGGATCGTGTGCTGGCCGACTTATTACTTTTGAAGCACATTCTTTGTATGGCACATTACTTTTCAAGAACATTCTCAGTATGGTCACCTAAATACTGATGTACCTTTTAAATATTTTTAAGTTCTTATACATTATTCTATTATACTATTGTGATGTGATGGTGCACTACTACATGGATGCTGTATGATGGATGCTAGATGTGTTGGGAATATGCCCTAGAGGCAATCATGGTTGATGATATTTCCCAATGTATTCATAAAGTTATTGTCCATGTATGAACTACTAATATGTATCATTAAATATGTGATTTGATTGTGTAACTATATATTTATGTTCTTCATACTAATTGTCCTTGGTCATTGAGGTTGTTCTGGACACACAACTTAGACCAATGTGAAAGTCGGCAGATGACTCGGTTCCACTTGTCATGGGCATGGAGATGCTATTCCGACTTACACAGATTCAGCTAAAGAGTTTAGCGTGACCCATATTGAGATGCAACGAACAAGTCGTCATTTGCATGTCTCAATCAATGTAATCCTTAGACCTGAGGTTATTGCACAATCCGAGTTGAGGATCACTGACCCATATTCCACAATCCTTAGACCTGAGGTTATTGCACAATCATTTGCATGGGATTTTGCCCCTTCATCTGGAGAGATATTCTCTGGGCCCTCTCGGAAGATAAGATTCAGAAAGCATGGCCATGTGTCTCGGTTAAGTGCTAACCAATGCAACCGACTAAGAGTTAGTCGGATGAATCACTTATCTCGGATCGAGAAAGAGAGTCGTAATATTTAAGGGATGACGATCATTCGCCTATAGTCTGACAAGGTATATTGTGAGGCAAAAGGGACTCAGATGAAAGTTGCATTGGAAGGTATGTCGTCATGACTTATTGGTATTTGGGAATCAGCATGTTCTGATAGGAGCCGCTACCGACTGATCGATCACGAGTGAGACTCGGATCGTGTCCGGGTTACCCTGAGCCTGTCGGGTCACACACTTAAGAGTGGGAGCAAGTTTGGGTTAGACCCAAACAGGAAATCTATTTGGGTTGGACCCAAATAGAGACATGGACTTAGTCAGCAAGTTGGACTTGCAGTGACTAATATAGGCCTTTTAGTGAATGGGCCACAAGTGAGTGGATCCCACTTTCACCCCCTATATAAGTTGGGGCGCAGGTGCTTAGAGCACAAGGTTAGGTCACTCCATTTGTTGGAAACCCTAGCCCCAGTCTGTCCTGTCGCCGTCGTACCGGACCTAGCAGTCCATCGCCGATGCTCCTCCTCGTACGTGTGGATACTGGCGGAGGTGCTATACGTTCAGCACTTTGACGATCGTGGAACCGGAACAGATTGTGAAGACTGCACTGCATCAAGCGACGTGCTTCGTCGATTCCGCAACTGCGCGTCTAGTGGTAATCCTCGTGGCCTTCTACCTGAGCTGGATCTTGGGATCACCGCGTAGGGAAAAAGTTTTGTTTATCTCTGCATGGCCCAACAAGATGATGGGGTCAATGCATAGGGATGTGATGTGATGTTGGACAGTACTATATGTGCTATATATATACTGCATGTGGATGATGGATGATGGATGCTGGGGTCAATGCATGGGGCTGTCAATATGGGGATGGGGTGTTTTGTCTTGCAGGGATATATTTCTTCAATTGAGTTGCCCGTTTCTCCTGAAGTGTCGATTCACTTCCGTTTCGGTTGAGAAATGGGCACTCCTAGGTCAAAAAATTAGCAAAGGTCATGCCGAATTTTTTGGTCAATATTTGTGCTAACTTTTTGCCTCTTTTTAATAGAGTGCAAACATGTCGGGCAACAACGAGGCCGGCCCTTCTAAGGAGAGCATTGAATAATAAGCTAGACAGGCCAATGAGTCATTCTGACGGGGGTCCCAATAGCAGGAGGAGGAGGAGATGAGGATGACACCACCACCGGAGGTGGAGGCAACCGCCACCAGAGCTGCTGGGGGAAATGAGGGAGGAGATGCTGATTACGAGGGGGACGTAGATGACTACGCTGAAAATAGTGAAGGCGGCAAGGAGGATGACACCACCGATGGTGGCGAGCGCACGAATGGCGGTAGAGGAAACCCGACCGCTACTCAGAAGAAGAAGAAGGAAAGGAAGGATCAGAAGGTGCCAGTGCTCGCCACCGTCTGCGATGAGTTCACCGAAGTCATAGAAAGTTGCCTACCCATTGCGCCAGAGGCGTTTGCCAAAGGGTATGGCCTACAACTCGGTTGCATCATCCAGGAAAGCATGTCGATCAACACGAAGTACATCAGACATGCTGACAATGTGGCTTTGGTCGATAACCTCCTTAAGAAGCTTCACAAGTGATATAGATTCCCAAAGCGGTTCAGAAACCTGGAGAGAAAGAACCCGGTGAACAAACTAGCCTCCATGAAGATGAGAAATGCCTTGAGCAGCTGGAAAACCCGGGTAAAGAATAGAATTGACAAAGGTGAAAGCTGGGAGGTTATTAGTAAGAAAAATCCGATGCTCGACGAAGAGGAGATTAAGATATTCAAGGAGGATATAGCTACCGATGACGCTATAAAATGGACTAAATGGGGCAGGAATATGCGGGAACAGAACATAGATAACCACCAGGTTGGAAGCGGTAGTTACAGAGGGAAACATGCCATTTGGGACAAGGAGGACGCCGAGCTTGAACGCCTAGGTAAAGACAACCCTTGGCTTAAAATCACGGACTTGCAGCTTAGGAACTTTGTCCAGGCCCGCTGCTACCTGGACCCGGATACGAGGGAGTTCGTCACCGACGATCCGAAGGTGAAGGAATTCGAGAAGAAGCTGGTAAGGAATTTACAGCTGATCTCAATTCTATTGCATTATAATTAAAATAATGAAGCCAAGAATCTAAATGGGTTCACCTTTCCTTGTCTCTGCAGGAGGATGAACTGAACGCTCCTACAGTAGAGTCGTCCTAGGATTCGACGGAGCCGTGGGACACGGTTTTCAACAGGGCGATGAACGCTTACAAGAATAGGGACAAGGGGTTGCCGCCGTCCGCAGCTGTCTTTGTGTTCGGCTTCGATACGAGCATGAAGTTCAAGGAGTACTACAAAGAGGATGCCAAGAAAAGAAGGGAGAGGAAGAACCAGCCAGCGGCTAAGGATAAAGCCGCTATTGAAGAGCTGAAGATGAAGGTGCAGACACTGGAGGAGAAAGCAGTGGACGAGAAAATAGTGGACAAGTTAGTGGAAGAGAAGCTTTGCACGATGATCCCCCCTGAGTTTTTCGAGGGGCTAACTGCTTGGAATGCGGGAGGTCGACAGGGGCCAATACATCTGCCCAACTTAAGCGGGAGCAACTCGGGCATCAATGTTAACGTGTCGCTGGACCTGGTGACCCCGCTGGCTGTCAACACCGGGACACAACCGCTCGTTTTGGTCACATCGATGCCCCCTCCCGCCAAAGATACCTAGGTGCAGCTGACGGCGGTGGTGCTCCATGAGGCCCCCGAGCGGGAGAATGCAGATGATGATAGGCCGGCCGCCAACATCGGCTATGTCTCTACATTAGCCAAGCTCAACGCCATCACCAAGGTAACTAATTAGTTAGTGCACGTCATCTCCTTTATGCCTTTGATGACTGCTGCCATCCATGATGCCCAACATGTTTTGCCTCAGGACACTTCTTGCATACTCCTGCTTAAAGATGTCGGCGGTGAGTTGAAGGATGTTTCCAAGGGCACTCTCATACAACTGGTGAGCCGCACGATGCACAACAATCCAATGGATAATGATGTGATGAGGGTCAGGTTGGCTCGGGTGTTGCTAGGGTGCGACGACATGGACCCCCTTTCAACCTCAGGGAGCCGACGAACACAAGACCCTTGGAGAATGCTACAACTGGCCCTGCACATGGCTAAAGACCTAGATTCATCTTGCAGGGGGGAGCATCGGCGCCACCTCTCGATCGATCGTCCGGCCACCACCTCGGAAGCCAGCAGCAGCCGCCGTCGTCGCCACCACCAGTCGTCACTAGCAACTCTTGGGAGCGTGTGTACCGCCCCATGGCAAAGACGTTGCACCACAACCGCCATCACCCTCGCTACCACCACCACCACCTGATGGCACCCACGAAGATGATGATGAGTTGGTCAACGTTGATGACTTCATCAACACCGACACCGACAAAGGATTGTATATGCCTTCTGTGGATGAAGAACCCTTCACAACTTGTGACCATCAAGTTGGTCGGCCCAATACATGCACGTAGCACCTGGTCTTCCATGGTTTTTCTCAAGAGACGTCTCCGGCCACCGATCCACCACAGGAGAAACCGGATTGGTTTTCAGCCCTAACACACTCCGAAAGGTGGCCGATGAGCAGATGGTAGTGGAGGACCCTATTGCGAAGAAGAAGCACAGGAAGAGAGGTAATAATAATAATAATAAGGTTGCAAGCCAGCCTCCTCCGAAGAGGATCCAGGCTCAGGATGTCATCGGCATACCATCCAAACAATGTGGCTTGCCCTGAGTGCATGTATATGGTGATCCGATATTGACTCCGGATCTGCTCCACGTCGTGGTTGGACCCATGTTAACTTTGCATGAGGGTGTCAAGACACTAGAGGGCATCCTTCTTAAAGACAAAGATCCAAATTGCTCGATTTTCATGGCCAAGGTGCCATCGGACGTGGGCTTCATCGATGAAGCCCCCGTGGATCTATTCTTCATAGCGTACGAGGACATCTTCAAGCTATTTCTCTTGAGACGGCTAGACTATAACATGCGGGACAACCAGTTGGTCGAAGGATCAGAGACACGGACCAAGGAGATGGTGTACCTCGAGAAGTTCATGGTGGACAACAAGAGGAAGGACACACTTCTTTTACTTTTCTTTCCCAAGTAAGTACACACTCGCTCGCCACCGCAACTTATGCATTTCTTATAGATTTCTTCCTTTGCTCTTTTTCCAACATTCTGTTCCAATTGTGTTGCGCAGAGACAAATACTGCACACTCATCGTCCTTGCCCCGAGGTATTCGCTAGCCACGTATTTCGACTCACGGGAGTTTGACAAAGAAGAAAGACTACACCAGAATAAGGGGTGTTCTCAGTGAGGCTCTTGAGGGCTACTCCAAGAAGGGATGCACCCTCGTAGATAAGGGGGAATGTATCAAGGATGGCAAACACGTGTTCAAGCACGTGCTCGAGTTCCCCTGGGTCAAGCAGCCGGCTATTGGTAGCACCAAGGAGGCCTTCTATGTCCTCCATCACCTTAAAGGCTATGTTCGGGATAGTCAGAACCTAGCGCTGCCATCTAGTCTCCGAGGATGGGCTGAAACTTTGGCGCAAATCAATGATGATGATCTTAGGGAAGACTTCCATCGCATTCAGATGAAGTTGTCGCAAATCATCATTGAAGATGTCAACACAAGGGGGGACTACAACAAGCTAGAGGGTTGAGTAAGAGGGAGATCTAAGAACGCCTTCCATACGCAGGGTGACACAAGGACGTGGATGACGAAAGATGGCTATCAACCGTTCCCGAAGCCGAGCGAGAAGAAGAAGTCTTCATGATCGATGTGTGCCTGGCAGGATCGAGTGTGTGTATATTCTCGATGGACGCATGTAGTGTGTGTGTCATAGACTTTACTATCTTGTGGCCGAAACGGTCATTGTTGTTAGACTTAACTATATTGTGGTCGTGTTGTTGTTGAACTTATTACTTCTATGATTATTGTGATGCTATCTTTTAGGTTTATGGATCCTTTGTTTTATATTTTGTGAACACATATATATATGCATGTGAACCCTTTATTAATTCTTTTCATTGCATGTTTTACTAATATGCCTTGTCGTCTATAGAGATGGCAACGAGGTGGTATGTGGTGTACATGGGTCGGGTTCCAGGAGTCTAGGAGGAGTGGGAGGACTATCACAAACAAGTGAACAAGTTTAGCGGCAACAACTACAAAGTATACGCAACTAGAGAGGAGGCGGTAACCAAGTGGAGCAACCACTTGTGGAAGAAGAACCAGATGAAGATATTGGTCGGGCTCCTGCTCTTGCTCACCATCATCATAGCTGTATTCTATGCGATCCTAGTGTAGGTGGTGACCACTTATTATTTGTAATGTGAGATGATATGAACTTTGTATTCAGCACTTGTGTAAAAAATCGGCACTTGACAGTATATATGTATCTCGATCGGGCTCTAAGTGTCATGACATTATACTTTTGTTTGTATTATATGTCATTTTTCATCTACTACATGTGCAATGTACTGTTTCTACTGATCTGGATAAATACTACATAAATCCTGTATAAATACCTAATTATACATCAAGAACATATTCTACTTTGAATACATGTAATATAGTTAGTGGCGCATATAGTAAAGGTGTCTTTGGCGCATATACATTCTATGGCGCATGGGAGTGTATGCGCCACTGAAAACATTCATGTGATGCATATGGAGAAATGCGCCATAGAAGTCTGAGATTTCTGTGGCGCATATCGATATGCGCCACAGAATGCAGATATCAGTGGCGACGTAACAGTGGTGCATCACATATGCGCCACCGAAAGAGAAAATCCATGCGCCACTGAAGAGGTATTTCCTAGTAGTGTTTGCCACCCGCCTCGGCCTATAAAACACGGCCACATCGCCGGTTCACAGCACATTGCCCCCTCCATCCCCCAACCACCACGAACTCCGGAGGAAAGAAGCACTTGGCGAAGACGATGGCGGAGAGGTTCCCTGGCGATCTTGTGGTGGCGAACGGCTTCAGCCGGCGAATGCTCTAGCCCTGGGAGGCGAGGATGGTCCATGATGCCGGGTACATGGCGCTGCCGGACTTCCACTGCCCGCCCAGCTAGAAGCTCAGCGCCGACGGCATACCGGTGCCGCCGGTGCCAGAGGACGACCAGATGGTAGAGGAGATCCAGGTCGCCCTCGCGGTGATGCCGGATCCTGAGCTCGCCGAGGACCCCAGCAACCTTGCACACTAGGAGTAGTTCTTCGCCGAGCGATGGCTCGCCGAACTCGCCGCCTACCAGGGACCTCCAGGCTTGCCGCCGAAGCGCAACAACGCGAGGAGCCGCCGCCAATGGTGGAATGCGCCTAGATGGACGCTCAACACTGTCCTCGAGCACATCCACGCCGACAACAATCCTCGGCTGGGCTTCCCGCATTTGCTGACACCCACGGCGAGGGCCAGGCGCCAACCTCCCGCGAACTGGCTGCCTAGGAGGATGGGCAGCCTAACCTCCTCCTCGGCCACCACCTCGCGCTCGTCTAGGTCGGCACCTACGCAGTCACCGCGTAGCAACGGTGAGGTTTATCGGCCCGTCAAGCGGGAGGTCAAAACGCTAGTGTTCTTGCTGCCGAGGACACGCTCGCAGGGAATCGTCATCGACGAGCCCCGTGTAGCGACATCGCCGACCGGCCGGCTTTGCCTGTGCCAGCCAAAGCTAGAGCCCGCGAACTAGGACGTGGCTACCCACAAGGACTCCACCATTTAAATGGTGATTGAGCATTCTCTACGCAACACCGTGCCACCACCGCCGATGCCAGAGCCGAACATCCTCGCCTGGTCCAGGGCATACTAGGAGCAGGAGGAAGCATGCCACATTCAGCGCCAACAGGAGGAGGCCGAGCACCAGGCCAAAGCATGCCGTGAGCCCGCCTACCAGGGCGCGCCTCTCGTCGTCCTCGAAGACGACAACATCGGCCCTTCGCACCAGCCATGGAGGTATGGTGATGCAGGCCAGGGCAGCTCGCGCCCCATGCAGACGCTGAGCAACGACGACAGCAAGGCATCCCAGGACTACACCAGCTTCTATCGCAACTTCGGCATGTGAGGCAGCGTCCGGTGGCATCGGCATCGGTGAACGCCATCGGCATCGGCCTCAGCCTTTTTTAGTTTTTTAAAGCCTAGATGATGTAATATTATGAATCCGCCTGCTATTAATGAAAATCGCCTATATTTGACAAAGTTTATCGAGTTTTATTTGACAAAGTAATATTAATGAAAACCCGGGAACTCGGCCTAGGAACGCGACTAGGAAACGGGCCGTTCCCAGGCCGAAAACTCGCTTTGTCCGGTGCTATTTAGCTCTAGATTTCGGCCTGGGAATAGCGAATGAGTGGATCGCGCGCTCGCGTCCCCGGGCTCTAGCGTCTGCCACGCGTCCAGGACATGCGGGAGTGGTCCACCACCAAGACGTTATCCTTTGACTTGCTTTTTCTCGACGAGCATCTTCTCCATCGATCCCCACTTTCGGTCCTAGCCCCGCCGCCGGAAGGGACCTCCCAAACGATGCTCAATCTCCGCCACCGCCAATCCCTCGAGCGTTTGAAATATCACAGATGCCGCCTAGAGGGGGGTGAATAGGCGGTTAAAAACTTCTATGAGATGGGCTTAACAATGGCGGAATAAAACTAGTGTTTTCTTTTGTTAAGCACAAAGCCTAGATATACTAAGGTTCACCTATGTGCACCCAACAACTTATGCTAAGCAAGGCAAACAACAATATGATAGCAATAAGATAATTACTTTAGGCACGATGGCTATCACAATGTAAAGTGCATAAGTAAAGAGCTCGGGTATAGAGATAACCGAGGCACGCGGGGACGACGATGTTTTACCGAATTCCTCCCAACAAGGGAGTACGTCTCGTTGGAGGGGTGGGCGGTACTAAGACCACCAATGCCACAAAGGCCTCACCCTATTCTCCCGAGCACCTACCATGCGGGAAAGCACCCGTTCCACTAAGGGACACTTTAGGGCGGTCACCAAACCCGTAGAAGATTGGGGCTATCTCCACAACTTAATTGGAGGCTCCCAATAATTGCCACCAAGGCCTCAATCTTGGGGGAGCTTCACAACTTAATTGAAGACCCCAAGAACATGCCACAAAGGCCACACAACCGTCTAGGGTTCCAAGAACCCAAGAGGGATAAGCTTCAATGAATATCACCGAACAAATCCTCCGAAGAGAACACAAACTGATGCACCTAATGCAAATGGCAAGAACACCACAAAGATGCCCCAAATCTTCACTCTCAAGTTCCAACAAGGCTACTAAAGCACTTGGGGGAACAAGAGAGGAAGAACACAAAAGGGGAACACAAAAAGCCCCAAAGATCTAGATCTCAAAGATTCACTCACAAAGAGTGGATTTTGTTTGGTCAAAGTGTAGATCTAGATCCCCTCTATCTACCCCTAAAATATTGGCAAGAATCAATGGAGGAAGAGAGAGAAATCAAACTCAAGAATGTGTCAAAGAAGAGGCAAAGGCTTGACAAAAGATAGAGGAAGAACAATAGACAAAATAGAGAAAGAGGCCTTTTATAGAGCAATACAAAAACTGGCCGTTGGGCCTCTTTTCCTGGGTGGGCCGGTAGTACCGGGTCCAACCGGTACTACCGCACCGCACCAGCGAGCGTAGCAGCGAGCGCAATGATGGCAGGGGATCGAGAGCATGCAGCCAGCGAGCGATGAGAGCAAGAGGGGATCGGGGGAAAGGCTAGCGGTGCACGCGGGCGGGCGAGATCAGGGCAGGCACGGGGACACTGAGCTGGGCCGGCCCGAGCGAGCGGCGGCGGGGAGCAGCGCGCCAGCCATGCGCGATGCAGCACAGGTGCGGGGTGGCCCGCCAAGCCAGCGGCGGCGGCGAAGCCAAGGCAAGGTGGGCCGGCCCAAGCCGCGCGAGAGCAGCAAACGAGAGAGAGAAGCGGCGTAAGGGATGGGGGCAACGCACGAGGCGGGCGAGGCAGCTGGGAGCTGGGCAGGCAAGCGGGGGATGCAGCAGGATGACCTGGTGGGCCGGTCCGGTAGTACCGGCCCACCCGGGCGGTACTACCAGATGAGGCCGGTACCACCAGACGGAGCTGTCGGATGGGCCAGAGAGATACGGGCTACACGCGGGTCGGGCCGGTAGTACCGAGCGGTACTACCGCCCGGCCCAAAAGCCAGAAAAGAACTTTTTTCTTTTTTAAAAACAAAGAGGCAAATACTCCAACGACGATAACTTTTGATTGGTAATTCCGATTGACCTGATTCCAATTGCGTTCGGAAGAGGATGACAAGAACTACCCAATAGAAAGTATAAATATTGGATATCACCAAGCGAGAAGGTATCAAGTAGTATAATGTGAGATACCTCACTCGGTGAGAATCCGGAAAACCTCCAACAACAAAATCGCAACAAGATATAAAAGGGAGATCCAATTTTGATGAACAAGACCTTGTTATAAAGATAACCACAAGCTCTATATCCTCACATAGATAAGAAAAATAAACAACCAAAAACGATGATGCAAGTATGCAAAGGTTTGAGCTCTCTCCGAACGATATGACCGAGATACTCACTCGAGAGCTTCTCTTGATAGTACGGCTATCAATCCTAAACCAGGTCAACACGAGAACGGAAAAAGGGAAAACCTATCAAGAGTACCTTTGTCTTGAGCATACTTTGGCCTTGTCTTCATCGATCCATAAACACCGAGGATGGAAAGCACCAAGCATGAGATCTTCTAGGGATGGCGCATATTGAGCTTCAACAACGCATCTTCTTCTTCATTTCATCGACCTTGAAGCCCACACATGCTCCAAGGATGCCAATGGACAATTCCTACAAGTACAACTTAATGCACACATTAGTCCATAAAGATTGTTATTAATTACCAAAACCACACATGGGGGCCCACATGCTCTTTTAGCGTTGACTCCACTCCCTCGAGCGTTGCCGCCACTCCCTACCGATGCCTCGCACGCAGCCGGCAGTCCCCATCTCCAACGAATCAACCATGGGACCTGTGATAGCCATGGCCTGGTTCTATCCAGTACCGTCACCGCCCGTCCCCCGCGCCACCATGCTCACAGGCCCTCAGTTCTCTGCGCGCGCCGGCGGTTCCCCTCGCGCCACGCTGGTTCCCCCGCTCGAGCATCGCCATGTGCCCGGGGCCCGATGCCGATGCTGCTAAAGGCGCCGGCGAGGTCGGCGGTGAGGGGCACACTGAAGGCGCCGGTCCCGTCAAGGCCGCCCACTGCCTTGCTCTCGTACTCCCCACGGACGTTTTTGCTGCTGGAAAGGAGACGCTGGCGATGCGGAAGACGACCTTGCTACTTAGGGGGTTGATTCTGCTGCATAATCCTTTTCTGTTTTGCTACCTGCTTGTTTCTTTTTGCTACATAGATGTTTCTTAATTGCTACAATGATTTCTGGCCATGTTTCCGGCGAAATCAATTTTTTTGCTACAATTGTTGAACCTTTTTGCTACAGCTGTTTTATGGTTTTGCTACAACCGTACAAAGTTGTTGCTACAAGATCTACCGACGAAAGTCTTCAGCGAAACTCCGGTGATGTGTCAGATGAAGTTAGCTCCGGCGATATTGGTTATTGCTACATTAGTATAAATTTCTCGCTACAATTGTTCTACGTTTTTGCTACAATGGCACAATTTTTTTGCTACAAGGTCTCCGGCGAGTTCTCCTGCCGAAAGTCTCTGACGAGGTTGGTTTTGCTACATTGGAACAAATTTTTTGCTACATAGTTTCCGGCGAAACTCCGGCGAGATCTCTGTTTTTAAAAAAAATTTGTCTCGTAGACGAACTGTTTTGGAACATTTTGTAGCAAAATCGGACAGTTTGTAGCAAAAACGAGATTAGGGGACAGTTCGTGTCAACTGGGGGACCCGGAGGATATGGGTGAATTATCCCCCGGGGACGCGTAGTACTCCCCTTATTCTTTCCTTCCTACAAATCATTGCCTTTTTCTCCTTGCAATTTTGAACTTTTCTTTATTTCCTTTCACGCCTTCCTTTCTGCTGGGAGATGGGATGAACTGCCGCCGCAAACTCCCGTTTAAATGCTAGTAAAGACTATCAATTAGCACTTTCGTTTGACAATCAATCACTAAATTGCAGAATGTGCTTCGTATACCGTATGAAATATTGAATTGCACTAGGAAAGACCTAGGAGCAAAACGGGTTCATTTTATCAGTTCTGTTGTGGTTCAAGAATAAACACTAATAGGGCACCATTGATGAATATAGTTGCAAATTGTTGAAACGTGGTGTTTTAGCTCTATAGCTCCAATGAGCTTGTTAAAAGAAAATAATAAAAAAGGTATTTTGAGTTTCAAAAATATCCATATAAAATTGCTTGGATGCATATACATATTATCTACATATCCGCAGAGTTATGGTAGATTATTTGCTGTATTGTTGTCTGCACAAAAATCACAAAAAATTGTGGCTCTAAACAGGTTTTAAAAACTCTTTTTTCCCTTCCAGCATTTGTCTTTTTTTTTAGCAGATCACCTACAAAATGATATTCTAATGCAATTTGGTCGCACATACTACATGTACATGTTTGTGTATGCTCTTTTGTGTACTTACTTTGTTCACTATTATAAGTTGTTTTGTTAAACTAAATTACTTTTCCAAAACATCTTATATTAGCGAACGGAAGGGGTAGTTTTACAAGACCTAAAATGAACTTTTTTTGTTTTTTCAACGAGCTCACTAGAGCTACAAGTAGTTTCTGTAAATTGTTATAATTGGTTCAAGGAGGCTAGAAGGAGAGTAGATATACCCACTCCATTTTTGAAAAGAAGGCCTATCACTTTTTCTTAGAGTCAAACAATGTAAATTTTGACCGAGTTTTTAGGAAAAAATAGTCGACATCATAGTGAAAATATATTTCATGACTGTCGAAAGATATCAGTTTTGCAATGTGCATGTTAATGATTTTTTTCTAAAACCTGACCAAAGTTCACATATTTTGACTTCTCAAACAATTATGGGCCTTCTTATGAGGATCAAGACTTGGGAATATTCACGTATTATATTTCTTCTTCCATTATGCGGTCATTTTCTCGTAGTCAAATCCTAGCTCCGCTCGAGGCCGGCGTGTGTGCGAAATCGTCGCCATGTATCGGGAGTGGGACAAGTGTGGCTTGTGTGAGCAGTAATTTTTTAGAGGTTCACCCATATTGAGCCCTTCTTCCTTCTATCAGTGTCTTCTTTCTTATGCAAACCTGTAATTTCATACTAGGACATTTCGGCTAAATGAAAATGCCCTCTGGCGCTACAAAAGATAAGAATGTAGTACTAGTACTATATAATTAGGAAAATCGTACTACTATTTAATTTGTCAGCAAACAACTAGTACAGTATGCTCAGTACTCCGTGTCGTATCTAATTTCTCACCTAGAGATCGACTACTAGCTAGAGATGGAGAGGGAAAACATGGATAGTAAGTACAACGAGATAGGGTTAACAGTATCTAACTAGCTAGCTAGCTAGCTCTATGGCTCTATGATGTCTACACATACTCAGTTGTGTTTTTTGGGGTGAGGAACGGGACCTCCTCCGCGGCGACCAGCCTTACTAGACTCAACACCGAGGCTCCCTCCATTGCGAGAGTTGGATCCAAAAGATTGTTGTGTCTGTGTATTTTCTCCATTTGACATCTTCGCTCCCACGGTTTCAAACTTCTTGGTTTTCCCCCCATCGAGCTTCCCGTTAACCCCTTGCTGTAAACCTTTCTTCACGGAAGAGGAATCACCAATCGGTATGGGCTGGTCCTTCACTGCGAGAGTAGGTAAAAGAAGTATGAGATCACATTCCTGGGTCAAATCAACAATGCTTCTGATTGACAGAGGTGACTGAACAAATTACAAAGGCTGCAAACTTGAGATGAACAATGAAAAGAAGAACAGGTTGAACTCACCATGGCGAGCATGAGCGACGGGATGGTCAAGGGCGAGCAGGGAGATGAGCAGGGCGGCTGTAAGAAGGGTGGAGGCGGCAGTCCTGCAGCTCATGGTGAACCTCTAGCCACGTACAGCTTTACTTGCCCCTCTGTGGAAAATTCTGGGTCAGCTGGTGATGAAGCGGTGGTGACGGCAAGGAGATGAAGAGAGGTGGGAGGCCGTGGCTTGCTGGGCTCTTATAGAATGGACGGCAATGCTTCTTGCTTAGTTTAAGCGCTGTAGTCAGGCATAGATCGGTCCCTAGCTTGCTCGCTCAGTCAAAGCTCGGCTCAGATTTCTTACAGACCGTGAATATACAAGCATAGAACATCTGCTGCAATCGGTACGAACCGGTGCTGTTTTAGTTTAACAAACCCTAGGACGGTAAGCTTTCTCTCCTTTTTACTACTACAGCTCGGAGTCGGAGGGGGTCACGCACCGTGCACGCAGTGATGCGGACGGCACGTGTGGGTTCTGAGCCAACCCAGCCCAGGGGGTGTGCCGAGCAGTGGCCGCCTTTGGGGATCCGAGCTCCATGTTGGACGCCCGACAGATCGGCGCCACGGGCGAGAAGGTGTGTGTGACTGTGACTGTGACTGCGTGCCACGCCCCGCCCGGTGTTTCTGCGGTTCCCACGTGTAGTGCCCCACTGCACGGCGCCAGTTTTTAAAGCCAGCTTCACTTTCACATCTGGCTGCTGATTCCGTTCAAGACCTCAATCAAGATCCTATGTTCCTAGGCAACTCGAGAAACACTCAAAGAGTTTTAAAAATTTATACTCCAGGACGAGTATATGCATTCAGGAGTCGAACCAACCCTATAGAAAAGAGTGTTCAAATGCTCGGTAGCCCAACTTCTAATAACCAAAGAAAAAAGGGAAGGCAGATTTGTAACCGCAACTTGCAAAGATCGTGACGAGTCACTTTGATTACAGAGGATCAAGACAAGCTTCACTGTGAAAAAACAAAGACAACTTGATGCAAGCGCAACCAATTCTATACCGATCCAACTGGGTTGTTACTTTGACTATAACCAGATGCGATCCTTACCCCCATCGGGGGCAATAAATTCAACCTAAGCACAGAGTTGCTCACCCGGAGAGAAAGCATTAACTCGAGATCCAGGAAGTCACAGAATGTTACCCTGCTCCATCCAGAGATGGTTAACCCACTCTGGTGTGTGACAGGCAAATGACTCCAGTAATTCCTGTGGGCTCGTGATGGGTCATGCGAAATTGATGGTCTGAATTCTGAAATGTGGCAAGGCGCCCCCTACTGAAACTAGTACCAGCACGAGATACAAAGGAAACCTTTTCTTCTGTCGACGATGCAATATGGCAAAGCTGGTGGATTACCAGAAGTTGAGAACAAATCCAGCATAGATCTGTCATTTTGCAATCTGTCGGCACACCGAGGCGTCATGCCCCGTGCAGCTTTAGCAAGAACTTCCTGATGGCTCTAACTAAAGGAAGAGGGTTCTCAACATGCACGGCATGGCCACTTTCTGGGACAACGACCATCTCACAAAGCTCCTGCCTGTTACGACAATCGGCTTCACGTTCCCCTCGCTTTCTTATCTCGCTGCACATTTGCTCAGATATCTCTTTGAATTTTACGTCCTTCTCGCCTGCGACGACGAGGAGAGGCTTCTCCAGGTGTTTCAGGTCTTCCCACAGGGATCTGTACATTGAAACTTACATGAGACAGAATGTTCTTATCATGCAAACAGTGATGAAATGCACCTACTGAACTGTCGCCTATATTATCAGTGCACCATGTTTTACCAATTTCTTGACATCACCTCTACTGATAAACCGGATAGAGATATGGTCGTATGAATACAGCTGAAAGAAATCTTACTGAACAGAGCAGAATGTAATCTTACTTTTGGCTCCCTACGCTCGAGTCAGCAAGAACCTTAGATAGATCTGCGATGTTACTGTGTTTTCTGCGCGTCCTCACGACCGAATCAAACTGTGGATGTTCTCTTAGACTGGAACGAAGTTTGGTCCATCAACAGTTCCAACAAGGAAGATGGAAAAAAGCATGTCAAATAGTACTTCATTTTGTAGAGTCGATAAATCAAACAAGTTACTTTCACCATCTGGTTATTACCTGGCCCACATTTTTCCGGAGTACCATGTATTGACAAAACATTCCAGTCCAGAAGACAACAGGAATTCAGCTCTTGATTTATCAATAGCAGTACGGTGTCTTCTACTTGCTTCATGTCGCAGACCAGGACTTCCTGATACCAAAACAGCTCCACTGATCTGTCTCAACATGAGTACCTCAGAAATTAGGATCATCCAAAATAAACAATGAAACAGAAGAGCTGCAATCTTGACAAAGTTACCTTGTCATTTTGATTTAGTGCCATGTGGAGTGCAATCCTGGCACCAATTGAGTAGCCAACGACAACCACATCCCCATCAGTTATATTGCATATCAACTTCAGCAACAAATCTGCAATTGAATGAATTGTAACAGAGATTTGACTGAAATTTTCAGCATCATGCTGCAGAATTTGGGATTCGCCGTGGCCAGGAAGATCAACAGCAATGACCCGTGCAATGGGAGAGAGAGCTTTCATCGTGGGAGTCCAGTCCTCACTTGTGCCAAGAAATCCATGAAGAAAAAGAACAACTTTATCCTACATTGGTTAAATCACCACACTGGTTACTGTAGCAGCACTATCTTATCTCCTAGAGGAAAAACCTACGACATTATATCTTACACAACAAGGTACTAACTAAGCTGCATTTTTTAAAATAAATTGGGGAATACTTACACTTGTACAATCACCAGCCTCTTGAAGATTAACTAGATAAGAAAAATCATCCCCATCAACTCGGACAGAATATGTCTTTATTTTTTCTTCACTGTATGTTCTTTCTATCTTCTCATCGTTTATACATAAATGCTGGAGATAGCCATGGGCAGCTTCTACTGAAGCTCCCATTCCATCACCAAGCGAGAGGGCATGGATTTTCAACTTCTGTTCTGATACATCTTCTCTTAACCATTGGTATGTTCCAAGCCCATGAGCCACACTTCCACATGAATCATTTCTCTTTATTCTGGTGACTAGGTCATGTTGTCTGTCAATATAATATGCAAACTGTATATAGGTTGCCAAACCTACAGAACTCTCATACGCACTACTGATGACAGCCATCTTATCATGCATGTGAGCCCATTTTGCTATAAGAGCTGCACTCTCAAAGCCACCAACAACACTGGGTTTTATAACCTGAGCATTAAGACAAATACAAAGTCAAAATTATTGATGGAAGCAAACACTTGAAAAATAGCTCATAAAGTTTGGACTCACAACAGCAACTATTCCTGGATGTAAAAATTGATGAAGCTCGTCGATTGGATCCCCCTTAAGGTTGTCAATACTCTCGTCTAAAGCAACAGGCAAGCCACTGTTTTCACAGTACTTAATGAGATCATCTACGGAGCTCACTGGTTCCTGACAAGTAAGAAGCATGAAGATACCCAAGAAAGAACAAGATGAATGTATCTTGGGGATGAAATGATATATCTGTCAAGAACTAGTAACAATATAATAGCATGGTGCAGCAGAAGGAAGGCAAGTTTCAGTTTTTTCAAACCGGGTTAATCCCTTTTCCATTAATTGCTCAATAGAAATATGAAGTTCGACTAAGAAGGCAAGTTTAATTTTTTTTATATGAGCGTATTACAGAGTTTCTACTACATGGCAGATGAATAAAGGGTAGATTACCTCTATGTATTGCAAACTAAACCTTTTTACCCTGGAACCAAATTCAATTGCTTGCTCGTATGTCCATTTTCTATTTGCATCAGCTCGGATATTGATCTTGTACCCTACAACTTCTCTTATTTTTTCAATGACAGCTGCATCTTCAGCGGGAGTTTCACGACGCCCAACCTTCACAAGAGATTTTAAAAGGAAATTTCTTCACATTGCTCGATTAGCAATTATTTCAGATCTTAACATTAATGAACGAGCAAAAGAATTACCTTAAGTTTCACTGTGGTAAAGCCTTCATCGACAAGTTTGGCAACAGCTAGTGCTACCTCCATCGGAGTACCATAGGGGTCTAAGAGTGCACAGATCTGTATGCGTGTAGAGCTGTTCTGATTATATTCCACCAGACTCTCGTCTCTTAGTAATGGGTTGGAACCAGTGAGGATTTCAGATAATCCACATTTTCGTTGTGATGCAAACAAATTAAGAATGGCCATCTCCAGGCCACACTTAACACTTGGAAATACCGAAGAAGGCTGATAAGAAAAAAGAAAGAGAGGAGAAGTTCATCCTCTTGAGATGTCAATCCTAACTCATAACAACTAAGTTTGTCAAGTTATCTTACAGGAATCCCGAAGCTTGTCCATATCCAATTGGAAAACGACCCTCTCAACAAAGGAACGACATTTAACTCACAATCTTTCACTTTGTGAAAGAGAAACCTAAGTTGCTCTTCAACATCTATTATATCCTCCTCGTGAATTTCAATTGGTGCAACCTGTTTATATGAAATGGATAAAAACTTACAAAATAAAATAGTCCAAATTACAAAAAGCTGAAGCACCTTTGGATCAAGGTAGAAGCTTGTAGTGGAGAAATTATACTGCAGATTATCACATGAGTATTTTCAAGTGTTATCTAAATAGACAATAAACATTTGAGAAATAGAACATAATTCAAGAATCATAACTTAAGCCTCAAATTCATAATAAATTAGAGAAGCCACACAAAATTGCAATTGCAATAAAGACAAACCTCTCCAAATCCTACAATGTTTTCATCCATACGTAACTTCAGAATAAAGCCTTCATGAGAAAAGCTGCTATTTGAACTCCCTGAAGTACGAGGTGCGGAAAGCTGAATTCTGTGCAAAAAAGGTTTGAGGTAATGCTTAGAATAGGAGTGGGTGCATATTAATTGGTTACGGATATACCTGTACAACATGTATTCCATTGCACGAAGTTTGTTATTATACATGCCATCTAAATCACTCTTAGCCCTAGAGTATGGACCTCTGAGAAGATAATCCAGATAGTTGGTTGCAGTATTGTCAACGAACATACTTATAGTTCTGCAGAACAGGGGTAGACATTTAAACTCACGACGTACACTAAATTTTTTCTAAGAACAAGTTTGGATGTAAACCTATGAAAATTGGCATTTTCATCAATACGGTTCTCTACTTCCACCACACAATCAAGATGTTCTGCACGGGTCTTCAGCAAGGTATCTTGAAGTTCTGCTTTTGTTTGAACTAAAAAATGCTTCACCCTGCAACACATTCAGTAAGAATGGTGAGACGCAAACTTCGCAGTTCACACTCAAAAATACTCCATGTATACACAGATGACATCGTAACCAATTATGTAGCAGACAAAAGTCTTACAGACAACATTTATCAAGTTCCAGAATCAGCTATAGTATATCATATGTAGGTTCAGGAGCAGCTACTGATACAGTGTAGTTCTAAAAGCAAAATCCAGTCACAAATGAGAGAAGTGCTAGAAAAGTTCATTACATGGTGCATGCAAGCACAAGTAAGCTGCAACTGAATCAATTCCTTTTACCTGTGTGCAGCACAGAGCATGGAAATCGATATGTCATGTGAGGTGTAGAAATATTTCTGCAGAATTTGGGGTGAAGTTGTCTTTGCAACTGGTAGAAGACTGAAGATTGCACCACCATGGTTGTTGATTACAATTATTGTCATGGGTTTCCTTTGGTCCCTTCAGTAGTGTCAAAAGCATTATCAGAAACAAGTATATATAATTTGTTACACCAGAATATGATTTAAGTGCATAATAATGTTAAATTAGATTGGCTAAAGAGAGTAAACGAGTTAGTACTTATCTAGGATTTTGAATAAATGATGATGAAGTGAATATGAATGTCAGCACCAAACAGAATTGAGGAAAGGAAATTGGCTGGGCTATATGAATTAGGGTTGGACAAGGACTAGTAAAGAGAATGGTCCAAACTTCACGGGTTAGAAAAGGACTGGTGCACGGAAGGGTTCAAAGTGCAAACCTTTGGTTGAGAAGTGATAATCCATTTGTATCATGAAGAAAAGATACGTCACCAACAACACAGCATACCTGACAATAGTGCAGTCATAGTCAAGTTTCTGTCAAAAGCTTAAAATGGCACTGGCATTGGAATTTTCATGCTGCTTGGTGAGCTGGACAAATGACTTACATGCTTGTTTGAGCCAGCAGCAAATCCAATTGCCGTGCTAAGCAAACCATCGATACCACTTGCTCCTCTGTTCCCAGCAACTATTGCACCAATGAAGTCAGGAACATTATGCATCATTACGTTACCTCCGTTGGTGTGTTCAAGCCAGCCCTTCCCAAACATGTTCAAGTCTCGAATGACCATGCTATTCCCAACAAACATGACAGCATCACCATAAAGTGCCTCTCCAATTACATGAGCAACATATGGTTCTGTAAGCGAGAACTCCGAATGTACATGAAACATTATCTCCTGTGAAACCTGGAATAAGGAGCAGTTGTCAAAACAAAAGGGAATTGAAGGCAATAAGAAGTTTATCAGTTATTTTTTCAAGGAGATGGAGCTCCAGAAAAGATGTGTTCAATACATGCCAACATAATTAATTTTTTCTAGTTGTTCTGTTTCCGTGGGCACAAATAAATTAAGTGTATCATGAATTTTTATTCGTTTGCATCTCTGGAGTAATATGGATAAATTAATTTGTGTTGGCTACAAAATTCATATAGAAAACGTATAGTTAGTAATATTTTAGATCTTCAACAAGGGGTGAATTCTTTTACCCATTCTTATAGCCTAGGACAACAACAAGCGGCAGAGTTTATAAAGGACTGATTGTACATATGGAGAAATTTTGTTTATATATCCGTTATATCACCATAGTAATTGAACTGTATCTTTTCATGATAGTCACCATGTTCTGGCTCATACCACTGAATTCAGAACCATCAAAATATTTTGCCATCTGCTTGTCTTCCTTTTAAAATTACATTGGCACAAACTAGCAGCAAATTCAGATACACTAGTCTGGATTCTGTGAGTGACAACATGTGAAGGATCATGGCGGCATGGATGTGAATCAATCAAGATGTAAGAAGATGGGAAGCAAGACTCGAGAAACATTTCCACGCGTTTGCTAGTAATCCGGCTTCCAATCTGACAATTGAACAATACTAAGCTTCAGAAAGTTGGGACATAACAAACATGCAAATGCAAAGATAAGGTAAGTGGTGCAGAGGCATAGAATGAATGAGGAGATAAACCTGGACGATAACATCTGGATTTATCCAGCTTTTAACAGAGTCCGACAGTAGAATTTGATCTATGTGGTCTATAAACAAAATGCTCTTATCAAGTTCTGGAAATGAATTTAGAACTTTCCTCATTCGCAGTCCGGACAGAATGTCAGCAGCAACTGGCCAGGAAAGGTGTCTAGCTAGTAAAGCCACAGCCCACATGTCATCTTCTTTATGAATAGCTCCAACTAATAGAAGTCCTTGCTTTGCCTTCTTTATAATATCTAGAACCTCTATTACTGAACAAGAATAATTACCAAATGCAGAGACCATTTTCATTCCAAGGTAATTAGTATATGGTTCATTATTTCTAAACCACCTGTCCAACCCTCTCAAACAATCAAAATTCCAACCTTGATTGCTGTGGTCTAGTGGTTCTCTAAAAGCACAGTTTATATGCACTGGACCTTGTGGTGCTTGCATTGCATTGTAGGCTGCTGAATCAACTGTTGTAAGAACCATTCTTGCATACATCTGATCACCAGGTGGAGGGAGATTGAAAAAATATCTTACATAGTTACCAAAATGATTGACCTGCAAAATGGTGGGAGGAAAGTTGAGATGGGTTGTCCACGAGAATAACTAACAGATAGAACCATAACATAAACTTGTGTGCAAACAGGATGGGCAGGAAGCAAATAAAGAGTGAACGATAAATGAAGAGTGTAAACTCCAATGGCAGTCCTAATAACTCCAAGAGTCCAATTACGCACTGTACGTGCAGGATATATAGGGTTTTACTGTGTAGGATAAAATGTATACTTTGGCTAGAACTTAAGTCCTGATAGTCCTCAAAGTAAAGTGCATTTAATTATAATATTGCGAAGGAAACAGCATGACCTATTGTTTCGTGCTTGAAAAAACTTAAGTAATTCACAGCTTATCATAAGGTACCCAAATTCCAATGTAACCGTGCAAGAGATAAGCATCCTCAGCACAGAAACAGCTGGTGTCATAACTGTATTTAGAATTTTATTTCAGTCCGCACCTGATTAATAGCTTGGTTGGCTCCAGCATCATGCAGCTCAGGAGGACGATCGGCTGTTAGTAACACAACTGGTATGAAATCTTGACTTGCCTCCACCACCTACATGCGAAACTTGACTGAATGTTAGTATAAAATTCATAAGTTCATGGATAAGCAATTTTAGCCACAAGGCTTGTGAAAGCTGGCAGCAGTGCAATAAGGAAGGAAATTAAGAAAATAAATAAGCCACTCACCGAAGGGAAAAGATTTGATACAGCAGTTCCTGATGATGTAATTACTATTGCAGGCTTCCTAGAACCTCTCCCATAGCCAATAGCATGAAATCCAAGTGAACGTTCATCATAACACGATATGCAAGTTGTCGACGGATGGCCTGTGGCAGAAAGTGCAAGTGGGGATGACCTCGACCCTGGAGCTATACAGAAGTACTAAAGCAAAGCAGATCAGAGGCATGGTAGACATGATAAAATTATGTATTTGGTTAAGATTACCGTGAAACCAAGCCTGACACATTCTTCAACTATAAGGGATGCCCATGCTGAATTGATGTTAGAGCAGCTCTTAATGAAAGTTTCCGTTTTGTTGCTTTGCAAGCATAGATCCTACAGGACACAACAAAGAAGTTTTAGTGTTAGTTAAACAGAGCTTAAGAGACAGAAACTTCTGTAAGCTAAATGTCCAGTATTTAAGCACCTAATTATTCGATATCATTATACATTTGTATGATTATGTTTGATGTTCTTTTTTAGAACTGGAAAGTGTTGCAAAAAATCTTGGTATCCCAGGGCTATGTTTGCAAATAATACTCATTGGTAGTTTATGGCAAGAATGACAGGTAGAATTGTACCATATTTGCAGAAAATAAGAACTGTGGCGAAAAGCGAATAAATGACTGCTTGGGCATCAGAAAGTTCTCCTACAAAGAAGAAGTGGCAGACCTGGTCAGGGATATAATTCAAAGGTCCTCTTAACAGAGAATATAAATTTTGAAGAATTCAAAAAGAAGGTAAATTAATTCAGAAATTCTGGTCTGCCTATAATTTGTGTAAGGTCCATTGTTAGCTGTAAATTTGTCAAATTTACCTTTTTGATCTACCAATTTCAGGAATATGTCTCAACAACGTCTAGAGATAATGACAGTGTGTCAATCTATAAATTGGTCCCATCTCAATGACCATAAACTCTAAACTTAACGCGTCTGTTAACTGAAGGCTTATTTTCGAAACATATCTCTATGATAGGACCAAAACTTACTCCTGAATTAATATTGCACAATCGCAAGATTTGCTTTCCGGCATGCTAAGGACAATGTCCACAAGCCATAAATAAAGAAGCATAATAATCTTTTACAAGCGCAATGCTTACTTTGAAACAAAAGCAAGAAACAGTTAGCTTCAAGAAACTTACCCAGGTTAAGAGGATACCTTTTGCATGCTTGTTGTGGTCTCTACTTTGGCAAGAACTTCCGCATCCAAGTATACCTGGAACCCAATAAAATTGAAATTTAGCACTCAGATGCTAGATGATAATAGGAATATCAAACTACTATAGGAATGCAATAACCACTGCACTAGTTGTCTTTGGGCACACTAGCACGGTATTCCACATTTCAGACTAGTTCAAGATGAATAGCCAACATTTTGTAAGGACACGAGCAACTAATCTTTTGCATTGGTCATAGCTAATTACTGGAGTCCAGCATATCTCTTGTTTTAAAATGCAGAAGTTTCATACTCCCTCCGATCCAAATTAATGTTCTCAGATTTAGCTAGATTCGGATGTATCTAGCACTAAAACATGACTAGATACATCCGAATCTAGACAAATGTGAGAATATTAATTTGGATCGGAGGGAGTATTGTTTTTAACAAAATTCTGTTGAAGCTACTTGTGATCATTCGTTCCAAATAATGGATGAAACAGATGGTTTCAGATAAAGGACTGGTTACTGCAAACTTCAACCAATAATGTAGGTACCTGTGGTACCAGTGACAAGTTCGCAAAACCCTGCCCTTCTAATCCTCCAATGGGAAAGCTAAATTCTATTTCAGTCTCAAAACCCCTTTTTATAACTGACAACTGTAGGAGGTCCCAACAGTAAAAATTTATAATACTTTCAGAGAGAGAGAGAGAGGGAAAATACAGATATGATGTACAGGGGCAAGTCAAGGAATAGACTCTAAAAGGGGCTTTCTGTCTCAAAACTCCACGAAGTAATTGGATGCATAATGTGCACATCAGAATAGTAAAAACATGAATGGTGGTAGTAAAAAGCTTTCGCAGGACTGTAGTACAAGGACAGAGGGATTTAACATGGTAGATAAATACGGGAAGTATATGTACTTAAGACGAACATTGTCACCGAAGTAGTTAAGATATGCAGAAATATTTACCAACTGAGCATTCCCAGTCTCTAACAAATATGATTCTCCAATGTAACTTGTCATCATGCCTTCATAACAGGCTCTAGCTGTAGAATCGTAGCTACCACATACCTTATAAGGTAAAGGTGCACAAAAAAGACAATAATTAAGTGGCAAAGAAGATGTATGCAAACATTATACGATTTTAAGAAAACATTAAGCAACTCAAAAGATCTGCCACTAATGTAAGTAGTTCCATGTACCTGATTGAAACAAGATTCAGCCAAACAAATTGAATCCTCAAATGTATGAAATACATAATGATCCCAAACCATAGTTGATGATAGCAAGGAATAGCCATCAAATTCGGTCAACTCAACCTGTAAATTCAATGTTGCTGAGCATCACGAATGCTACAAGATCAAATATCTACGCGATGCCTGCAAATAGTAATCAAAAAACAGTTCTGTAAATTGCCAGGGCCTTCTATATGGATTGTTTGCGGAAAGTAAATACGTAAGAAAACTATTCAGTAGCTTTCAACTTTATCTATGCTATGGATTTGGTTCAATCTTGCAGGCTTAGGAAAAAGAAGGCGATGATTTTTAAGCTGGATTTTAGTAAAGCTTTTGACACTGTATCCTGGGATGCTCTGTTCGCCATCATGCAAGCGAGGGGGTTTAATGACAGATGGATTATGTGGATTGAAGAACTGCTATACTCGGCTAAAACAGCTATACTTCTCAATGGTATCCCAGGCAGATGGATTAATGTTAAAATAGGTTTGCGGCAAGGTGATCCTCTATCCCCTTTATTGTTCGATATAGTGGTTGACGTGCTACAACAGGCAATAAAGCTCGCTGCAACTGAAGGCTTGCTGCACCATCCGATTCTGGAGGATCAACCTTGTCCAGTCTTGCAATATGCCGATGACACCTTAATCGTAATTCAGGGAGATGTGGAGCAGGCCAGAGTTTTGAAACAAATTCTTGATAACTTTGCTTGCACTACTGGGTTACAAATCAACTTTGCCAAATCTACCTTTGTGCCAATAAACCTTTCTTTGCAGGAAAGTGGAGATATTGCTGCTGCCTTAAATTGTGGGATTGCCTCCTTCCCACAAACTTACTTGGGCTTACCTTTATCAGATAAAAAAACTGCCCAGAGAAGTTTTCTTACCATATATTGCTGCGATCGATAGGAGAATCAGCTCTTCAATCAACTTCACCACACGTGGTGGGAGACTCACACTTACGAAATCTGTTTTCTCGGCTTTGCCTGCCCACCTTATGTCATGCATCAAATTACCACAATGGGTAATTGAGGAAATTGAACGGCTGTTGAGGGCTTTCTTTTGGAAAGGAAAAAGTTCAGTTAATGGGAGCGACTGTTTAGTTGCGTGGGATCAAGTCACGAGGAGCTATGAGGAAGGGGGTTTGGAAATTAGAAACATGAAGATTCAGAACTCTTGTCTTCTAACAAAATTTATCCACAGGTTGCATACTGAGCCCAACTCGCCATGGGCTAAGTGGGTTATGGCTGCACATTTGCATGGAAAAGATATTGGGGATTTTTCATCTCTTCAAACCAAAGCTTGGAAACAGGTTAGTGAGTTCACTGATTTATACAGAAGTGTAACTTGTGTTCAGCTTGGGGATGGAGTGACTACCTCTTTGTGGAAAGATAAATGGACAAGTAATGGACCGTTTTGTACACAATTCCCAGCTTTATACTTGCATACCAATAGACCAAATATTTCAGTTGCCGATTGTTTGAATTTTGGGGAATGGTCTCTTCATTTAAAACACATTACATCTGACCAAGCTGAGCAGGAACGAACTGTGCTGATCTCCTTTCTCAACTCTTGTACCTTGGATCCTCTTGCTCAAGACAAGAGAGGCTGGAGGATGAACCCCTCTGTAAATTTTTCAGTAAGAAATCTGTATTTTCTATGTAACTGGGGAGGTAATGAATGTGGTGGTGTCAGTTCAAATGTGCTGCTCCAAAAAAAGGGAAGATTTTTGCTTGGCTTATGCTGAAAGGGAGAAGAAAAGTGAGGACAATTCTTCTAAAGCAAAATATTGTCGACAATGACCAATGCCCCTTTGGATGTCAGGAAAAGGAGACAGTTCAGCACTTTGTGTTTGAGTGCTGTCATACCAAGCTCATCTTGGACAAACTGGGAATTCAGATGGACGTGTACGTGGAACTACAGGATATTTTTGTCGAAGCAAAGAAAAGAACTCCAAAAAATAAAATGCAGGCTTGGGACATGGTCATTATTGCAATCTACTGGACTATCTGGCTTTCAAGGAATAGGATGGTCTTTGATGACATCGAGACTCCTGTTGACATGGTCGCTAAACAATGTGCTGATTTGGTGAGGCTATGGATGCTTAGAGCTAGCAGGAAAGAGAAGGAAGCGGCGATGGTCTGGATTACAGACTGGCTAATCTGATTGTTTTTCCTTTCTTTTCCTTTCTTTCTCCCTTGTTGTTTCTCCCCTGTATGTGTAAAACCTTGAGCTGCCTTAGCTCTCTCTCTTTTAATAAATTTTGAGGTAGGGGGAGACCCCTTCCGACGTTCTCAAAAAAAAAATTTGCTCCTCACCCGGATGGGTTTTCACTTCTAACAGTTCACATGTACTATTAATAGATGGCGTAAAAAAATCATTGGGCGACCAGCTACCAAGCCACTGAGTCAGGCTCCCTGAGCTGAATGCTTGGTAACCTTATGGCAAAAGTTGGTCATAAAGCACCTGTTTCTTTGGTAAAAAATAGAAATTTCAGTAATTTATATAAATTATGTTTAACAGTTATCGCTGTATTAATTATTTGGACGCAATTGCACTAGTCTTCCATGTGAGAGTATTACTACTGGAGCAAGGAATCATCTTCCACTAACAACTTAGGGAACCAAAAATTAAAAGGCTGAAAGGAAAACTTTGTAGGTACTTCATGAGACCGCGGATTTATCCTGAACACGGTCAGTTTTAGGCTTGTGTCACATAACATATAATGTCACATAACTTGTGAGTCCAGGGTCCTGCTGCTGAATTTGAAATGGCTTCTACATGAATTATTTAGCCCGCACCAAGCTAATAAAAAATCTGCTGGCTAGAGCGCATGTCACAGAAAAGTAAAGATTATTACCTGAGGAATAAAAAAGTAAAATGAACCAGAATTTTCCTCTATTGACAACAACTCCTTGTCCCACTTCATGCCTACTGCTCCATAAGCTCCTATGAACTCTGAATCAGATGAAATATATCTGCAGGGACAAAAAGGTCCAATCCGGTTTTAAATGTGTCAATTACTTCGTGCAAACCAGAATGCATGCAGGCAAACGCACACACAGAGAACGAGAGGCACCTCGATATCAAATCACACCCATTTTTTGCATGTGAGGAACCATGCAAGCAAAGTGCAGAACCAACACCAGATACTTCCAGTTGAACTGATGGATCAGATCTTAGCTTCCTTGATAAATAGAACTGAGGGAACAATGATGATCCCCTAAACTGAGAGCACAACCAATTGAGTGCCTTCGTACTGGGTGGAACGAGTACCTGCACCATTGTGCATCGAATTAATCATCTTCCTCTAGGTATACTGTGTCATGGAGGTGAAAGAAAATTGATCCGATTCAATGTTGGTAAATGTAGCGAGGGAGAATGTCACGGTGGCCCCACTGTTGCACCCTCCCAAGCACAGCAAAATTCAGAAAACAGTAAGTCGTAGCGACCGCGCATAAGCTTATATTTCATCTGCATAAACTTGCCCCCTCTCACCTCGAACCGGATCACACCGCTCCCGGCGGCAGGCGGGCTGGCCTTCACCTCCTCCGTGGCCCGCCGCAGCGCTGCAATGCCGTCCACGAGGGTGAGCACCGGCGGGAGCCTCCGGGTGAAGGATACATCCACGGGGAGGTCCCGGTCGCCAATGTATTCCACCTCGTCGACATCGATCACGATGCCCGTCCGCCGGCCGGCGACGGCGTGCAGGAGGTGGAGTGGTAGGCCGTCGCCGCCGCCGCGGCGTTGGCGGCGCACGCAGTGTCTGTAGAGACACCGGCGGCGGAGAGAGCATATAAGAGGAGGGCGTGGGTTCAGGACGGGGAGGAAGCAGAGGGGAGAGCGGGGAGAGGCGGAGACGGCGAGCATTCCAGCGACAGGGAGAAAGCGAGTGGCCGTCGCGTGGCAGTTGGAGTAGGACGTCTGGAATTTTAGAGTAGGGGATAAGGTTATGGGCCCACTCTCATGATTGGCTATGTGCAATGGGCTGGGCTGAACCGTATATGTGTCGCCATGTTCTTTTAAAACAAAAATACATGGCACATAGCCCAAGATCACGTGCACATACACGGTCACTGAAGTCGATCCGCGCGCATAGAGACTGACACTTTTTTTTTAAACACAGTATATATCAAAGACGCTCACATACACCCATCCTAAATCCTGAAATAAATTTAGGTAATGCAAACACTCATACTAGGTCTAGAGCTTCAACCAGGGTGGACTAGTTGCACCACAAGTAACCTAACCACCAGAGCACAACTCAGTTTGCACCTGTTACTAGTTTGAGGTTGACATGACATACGCCGGGACCAACTAGAGTCTGGATAGCTATGGATAAACTAACGATGGTTCATTTGCAAGAACGGCGTCATCTATATTAGGACCAGCAGTGCATTGTTTGCAAAAAGCCCCTCGAATGCTTCCTTTGTCGCGCGTCTCCATGGTTCCTCTGTCACTGCACAACAACAGCCATCTTCCTTGCCAAATGTCTGATGGCTCTAAAATATAGACATCTATGTCCACATTTAAACTGGATATTAATCATATTCTTGATGAAATGTCTTTCTAAATCTTGCCACTAATGCTAATATTCAGAGGGGTATCCATTCTTTTTTTTGTATTTTTCCTGCGCAGATAATGTCATTTAAAGGAGTGAATCACTACATTAAAGTCAAAGATACGAGATTTCCAACAACCAGAAGAAACCAGGAGCCGTCCAACGGAGGCAGACACTTTAACGGCCAACTATACGGCCGGAGCAAAAATTTCGACCGTATAGCTCCGGTCGTATAGTTGGCGCCGCCACCGGTTAGGTCAAACAAAACAACTTTCGTGAAGGGACCCCTATATAAAGAAGTCTCGGACGACGAGAAAATAAGCCAAACCTCGCCAAAAAGTCTCTGCCACAGATCACCAGCCGCCTCCAGATCTCCAAACCCTTCTCCATCTCCATAGCCATATTCCACCACTTGTAATAGTAGATCTCTTCTCCGATTAGCGATATTTTAAGACTCTTGCTATCAATCTTATGATTTTCATTACAATGTTTGTAATTGTTGATCTCATCTCTATGTGTGAGTAATTCTCCTTAGGCTTAGGGCTTCAACCTAGTCATGTAGCAATTGTGCATGTGATTTATCATAGATGGGATCGTGTATTAGTTTGTATGACATGATGATTATTGTATCCTCTCTTGCCTCAATCCAAGGACTTGTCAGGTACCCAAGACCCCGAGGGTTGAGCCAGGTATAGGGAGTATGAGTGATGACTGGTCTGTAGGTTGGGAATCCTAGTGACAGAAGGGGTAGTACGGCTGTATGTGAGGGATTTTCTTGGGATTAACGGTGACATCACTATACATATCATTAGTTCTCTTTCTTTTATGGATGAGACTAGTAGGTTATTGCTATAAGAGGTTGCGGATGCAATAGCAATTATAGATACACTTCCCACATATAATTTATCTTGCTCTAACAAGTACACACATACTTTATTTCTATCTTTTATTTCCATCAGATATTTTGCACAGCTACAGGTGAAACCGAACGCCCTAGACCCTCTCTCCCCATCATCGACAACAACAAAAAGACGCAACCTATTGGTCCGTTAAAGTAACTTCACTACGCATTTGCTTTCCGAGGATTCGATAACCTAGGTCTACTAGGGAAAAAGAAGTTACACTACATCTGTAATCCGGATCGAAGGTATCAACCCTTTTTCTGGCGCCATTGTCGGGGAAGCAATAGCTACCCTGGTGAGGCTATTAGGAACCTTGCTAGTTCTAATTCTTGTTTTTAATTTTGTTAGTTTTCTTTTAGTCTTTATTTGATAAACCAAAAAAATTAGTTAGTCTTTAAATTCTTTCTTTTACTGATATAATTCTTTATCTAAGAAAATCCAAAAACATAGTAAGTATGGCTGAAAAGAAGCTTGGGGAGTTTGCTACTCCCAATAATGATTATTTGCATACTCCTATTACTCAGCCAGCAATCGCTGCTGATGACTATGAAATTAAGCCCCATTACTTAAGTTCGGTTCAATAGAATCAATTTGAAGGCTCTGCTGTTGAAGACGCAGGTATACACTTGAATACTTTCACGAAAATATGTGATATGATGCGTATAAAAGACGTTGACCCTGATGCGGTCAAATTGTGTCTATTTCCTTTCTCTCTAAGAGGGAGAGCTAAACAATGGTTGCTATCTTTACCTAAAAAATACTATTACATCATGGGTGGGATGTACTTCTTTATTTATGACTAAATTTTTCCCACCTGCAAAGACTATGCAACTTCGATCTAATATTACTGGCTTTAGATAGGAAGAGCGTGAGCCACTAGTGCTTGCATGGGAGAGGATGAAAGAATGCATAAGAAACTATTCTAGTCATGGGATGAAAGATTGGTTAATCCTCCATTTATTTTACAATGCTCTTAATCATGTGTCTAAGTCTATGCTTGATACTGCAGCTGGAGGAACATTTATGGGTAAACACATTACCGAAGCAAAGCAGCTGCTAGACAATATGCAAGACAACCATGCCCAATGGCATGTGGAAAGTTCAAACACGAAGAAGGTGAACTCTATCTCACCACAAGAGAACGAAGATCTAAATGCTAAGTTGGATGAGCTCATACTAGCCATAAAAGGTAAGGAAACTCAGGTAAGAGCCACCCTCGAAACAAAAATTTAAGAAATAGACTTCATAGCTCGTAATGATTATAACCCTGCTTGGAAGAAGAGTTACAATCCTAACTTTCAGAAACATTATGCTAGTCCTGTAGGTAACTCTAATAATAATAATATGGGAACTAGTAATGGTAGTCTCCAAGAAACACTCAAGTCTTTCATAAACTCACAAAATGAACAAAATAATATTCTAGTTAAAATTATGGAGAACCATGATGCTATGCTTGGTAAATTATCTAATCAAGTTGTTAGTTTGAGAAATGATTTGTAGGCCCTTTAAGAAAGAATAAGGATCATTGAGGCACAACTAGGTAATATAACAGAGAATCAAACTCTCATTCTAGCTAAATTTGCAAGTAAAGCTGAGCCTAATCCTGTTGAAGAACTCACCAAAGGGAGGAGCCTGAAGAACTTGATTATAGTAATGCCCCTTCACCAAGCTACACCATCGAATACCTCGTAAAGAGGATAAACGTCAAAATTCCGGTAAGTAAAGGTAATGATGAAGCCATGTATCAACACTTTGTTGATCAAGTAGCAATTAAGGTATGCGAGCTTGAAGAGGAATACAAGAAAATTGCTGAAAAGTTACCTGTTAAACTAGATGACATATTTGAGCCCACTATTAAGATAAAGATTGGAACCAATAAGATAGCTACACTTTGTGATATAGGTGCAAGAATCTCAACAATTCCAAAGAGTTTTTTAACAAGTTAAATCTTGGCTCCTTTAAAATTAGTGAACTAAAATTGCATCTAGTAGATTCTACCTACAAACAAGCTATAAGAATTAAGGAGAACACTTTAGTTTACATCAAAGGCTGTCCTGCTCTAATTGACTTTGTTATTGTTGACATGCCTGAAGATATTATTGATCCTATAATACTAGGTCGTCCTTTCTTAAGAACTATAAATGCTTTAATTAACCTTCATGAAGGGAATGTGAAGTTGCAATTGCCTTCACGGTATCCTTTTGTTATCCATTTCCCCAGGAAAAAGAAAGACAAATATGACAAGAAGGAGGCCATCACTTTGAAGGCCAATTACTTTGGAGTGGGTGTTCCACTCATCTAGCCCAAATGAGTATCATTAAGGTCAAGCTATTGAGCATAAAAGAGCGCTTCATGGGAGGCAACCCATGTTAAATAAAGGTTTGAGTTAATTTTTTAGTTTTAGTTTAAATTTATATAAAATAAAGAGTGCTAGAAAACTCCATTCGAGGAGAAAAAGATCGGTAGTACTTGAAATTCTGCTTTATTCATGCTATTATTGGTCGACAATATTTACTGTCAATTTTTTTTATCAAAAACAAGGTATATCACTAAGTTACAAGAAAAAAAATAGTTCACGAAGAAATAGAATTTTTTTGATGCATATAGAGAGTTTAACGACCAACTATACGGCGGGAATAAAAATTCCAGCTGTATAGTTCCGGTCGTATAGATATCTTTGCCATCAAAAAAAATTCTGCAATATGTACTGAGAGTTTAACGACCGACTATACGGCGGGAATAAAATTTCTGGCCGTATAGTTCCGATCGTTTAGATATCAATGCCTCCGTACAATTTCTTTTCATATATACTGAGAGTTTAACAACCAACTATACGGCGGAAATAAAAATTCCGGCTGTATAGTTCTGGTCGTATAGATATCGATGCCTTTACAAATTTTCTTTCGCAGGGACAGACAGTTTAACGACCAACTATACGGCCGGAATATTTTGTTTTGCCCGTATAGTTGTGTTCGTATAGCTGCGCCGCCAGGAGGAAATCTTAAATTTTTGACAAAAGGCCAACTATACGGCCAAAACACATTGTTCTGATCGTATAGTTCTTCCCGTATAGTTGTGTCCGACCATAAAATCGCATGGGAAGGTACTCCCAACTCCAAAACTTTAATTCTTTTCTTTCTTCTGCCTCCAAACTCTCTCAAAACCTCAAGAGATCTTCATCTCTACTCGATTTTGTTCGATTTCCTCGCACACAAGTGATCTATGGTATGTTTCTCCTCCAATCCTCCAATTACTTTTTGCAAATTCATCTTTGATCTATTGTCATTATCAATCTAGGGTGAGACCTACTATGAACCAATTGCCATGATTTCTTACCTAGATTATTTTTTTGAGGAGAATTCTATAGTGTGTTATGATGAGGAATATTATGCACTTACTGTTGTTCGATCAAAAAGTTTTATTTTTACCTTTCTTCAATGTTTTAGATGATGAAAATAATGAGCCAAACTCGTGCGCGTGCCACCTCTAGCGCTTCTCGGGCTGCCGCTTAGGAACGCATGGGGATACGGTTCAGGGATGAGGCCCATCGTGATCGCTTCAACATGATCAAGAACCACGAAGTGAAGGCCACCAAGTGGGCTTGCCCCATCATATTGAACCAACTCGGTATTTCTAATGACTTTAATTTACTTTGCAATAGAGTTGGCCTGCAAAACTTTGTGTACAATGATGTACCTACTTATCGCTGCTTAACCATTGAATTCCTAAGTTCGTTGCAAAGCACCGTTAAACAATGGCAAGGAGAGGATACTATTTATTTTCGTCTATTGAACAACAACCACACTTTAACATTAGATGAATGGTGTGCATGCTTTAATTTTCCAAACAATGATGTTCATGCTTTACGCGCATCCTTTACTGGCTTAGAACCTTCCCCCGAACAATACTATAATGGAATGAGTTTCACTACTAGAGTGAGCAAGGGGAAGAATATTCAACATCCTACAATTCGCTATTTGTTCTATGTTATTGCTAACACCTTGCAGGCACGTAATGAATTCACGAGACTCAATGAGGAGGACATCCTAGTCCTTGCAAAGGCTTCTTACATCAACTGCAACCTGTCACTCAACTTGGGCACCATCCTTGTGCGCTACCTGGAGCACCAAGCCTCCCAAAGCCAAGGGACAATCATAGGAGGAGGCGTCATCACCGTACTTGTTCATGCCCTAGACATCAATCTAGGTGAGTTGCAACCCGTACTAGGTGAGACACGTGTTGGTTTCTCCACCTTGAGGGCCTATGGGATGCTGACTAGGAGAGGTGGTGCTTATTACCTGCATATTGCTAGAGCTGGGCATATCTACCCTGCTCCTATGCCTAATGGTCTTTTCTCTTTTGAGGAAGGACATTTGCTATATGACTTGCAGGTTGAGAAACACCAACCCGAGGAAGAGATTCCGAAAGAGGATGAGGACCAAGAGGAGGAGCAAGAAGTTCCTTATCAAGAGGAGAAACCACAAGCCCGGTTCGCCACATACCAAGATTTCCAAGGACTTGGAGGGACTATGGAGAGGATGCATAGCCTCTCTTTGAACCTCCGAGAATCAACAAGCAACCTCTCAACTCAATTTGCAAACTAGAGTAACGACTTTTTCCCGCCACCACAATAATTTGAAGGGCTTGCAAAAGCCTAAGCTTGGGGAAGTTTCCTTATGTATCTTTATTTGGCGTTCATTTGCTTTTTTCGAGGTTGCGTTTTTATTTGAGTTTATAAGCACTCATGTTGGTTTCCCCAACACTTTATCTTTAGTTCTTTCTATTTTGCTTTCGAAATTTTCTAGCCGAGCTTTGCCGCCAATTTTCTATTCTTTAAATTCTCTCTCTTGAAAATCACAAAAAGATTTCTCCATTTTTCCTTATTTTCCCTCTTTCTTTTCTTTCCGCCTCGAGGTCTTCATATATTTGCAGGAGAGTGGTCGACTTCGAGTTTCCAAGAAAAAAATAAAAAGGAAGAGAGAAGTGGAACCAAACATGAGAGGTATGCCTTATGACTCCCCACTTTTGTAGTTTGAGAAACCCATGCTAGTTAGTAGTAAATGTTGAGATATTATATTGGTGGAGTGAGTCTTTGTATCGTAGTAAGATTTTTCGTTCACGTGGGTATTTAGTTGGGCTCATTTTGTTCCAGCTCTCGTAATTAACCAAGTCTTGCCTAAAATTGCTAAACAATTGTAATAAGAAAAAGTCTCACAATTGAAGGCTTGGGTGTTGTAGTGCTTAGTCTTGAAGGTTTATTTCTAGAGACACTCAACACCATTGAAAATGTTAATTGACTCGATAGCTCTCTTTAAAAGGATTTGTTCGATTGAATTAATATTTAGCGGTTTTTGTGAGCATGCCAAAGTTTGACTTGTTAATCATAAGAATGATATAGCTTTACATGTGTCAAACTTCATGGGATGGCAACAACTCCGCTGGCCTACGAATGATCTTCATGGAGGAAACTCCTAGATTTCGGCTATGAGTTGATTAAACACTTGTAGCAGTAATGTTATAGTGGGTAAGATTCTTGGCACTCCCGGATAGCTGTAATCATGATGGAATCACTCCTCTGGCTATTATGAGTAATCATTATGCAAAAGGAACAAAAACCTTAGTGATGCCACGAGTGTCCATCATAGCTCGATAAACTAATAAAAATCTTTGGCATGCTCTCAATTACTTAAAAACTAAAATTCTTGAAGGACAATTAATAGAAAAGTAGTGCTTGCAAAGTCCTGATTCATTGATGTGGGAATTGAGATACTCTAGTATATATACTTTTCATGGCAACTCTCACACTCTTTATTTACATGATTATACTTTACTTTTCAAAGGCAAGCCTATGAGTTGATTACTTAACATGGAATAAAGTTTACTCATTTGAATCATCCATGTTTACAATAATTTTGTTGCGCTATAAGGATGCATGAAACCCGTATGATATGCTTGTCGTTACTCTATCTATGCTGAAGTTTTTCAGATTTATAAAGTGGAGGAAACATGAGACTACTAATCATGAGTAAGATCACCATCTTGTTATTTCAGTTTAAATGCTGAGTTCCTTTTTGATTTTGGTTTTCTTGCTCGGGACGATCAACTTTAAGCTTGGGGAGGTTGATGGCTCTGAAATATAGCCATCTACGTCCACATTTAAACTGGATATTAATTATATTCTTGATGAAATATCTCTCCAAACCCTGCCACTAATGCTAATATTCAGAGGGGTATACAATCCTTTCTTTTATTTTTCCTGCGCATATAATATCGTTTAAAGGAAGGAATCACTACATTAAAGTCAAAGATACGAGATTTCCAACAACCATAAGAAACCAGGAGCCGTCCAACGGAGGAAGACGCTTTAACGACCAACTATACGACCTGAGCAAAAATTCCGACCATATAGCTCTGGTCGTATAGTTGGCGCCACCACCGTTAGGTCAAACAGAACAACTTTCATGAAGGGACCCCTATATAGAGAAGCCTTGGGCGATGAGAAAACAAGCCAGACCTCGCCAAAAAGTCTCTGCCACAGATCACTAGCCGCCTCCAGATCTCGAAACCCTTCTCCATAGCCATATTCCACCACTTGTAATAGTAGATCTCTTCTCCGATTGGCGACATTGTAAGACTCTTGCTATCAATCTTATGATTTCCATTACAATGTTTGTGATTGTTGATCTCATCTCTATGTGTGAGTAATTCTCCTTAGGCTAAGGGCTTTGGCCTAGCCATTTAGCAATTGTGCATGTGATTTATCTTAGATGGGATCGTGTATTAGTTTGTATGACATGATGATTATTGTATCCTCTCTTGCCTCAATCCAAGGACTTGTCAGGTACCCAAGACCCCGAGGGTTGAGCCAGTATAGGGAGTATGAGTGATGACTGATCTGCAGGTTGGGAACCCTAGTGACAGAAGGGGTAGTACAGCTGTATAGGGATTTGCTTAGGATTAACGGTGACATAACTATGCATATCATTAGTTCTCTTTCTTCGATGGATGAGACTAGTAGGTTATTGCTATAAGCAGTTGCGGAGGCAATAGCAATTATGGATGCACTGCCAACATATAATTTATCTTGCTCTAAAAAGTACACGTATACTTTATTTCTATCTTTTATTTCCATCAGATGTTCTACACAGCTACAGGTGAAACTGAACGCCCTAGTGAAAGAACACTTCATGGTTCCCTGTGTTTTGAGTGTTAGATAACAATACCGTGGAGTTTTCTCATTTGTGCTAAGTGTGCAGGGAATGATATTGTGTTTGGGGGGCTGGATTATCCGCCCCCATCAAGGGCCGGATAATCCGGCCTAACTCACTTGGCAATGGCAGGCATGGCGCGTCACTCTGATTGGGGGTGGATTTTCCCCCAGAAAATCCAGGAAGGGGCAGTTTTTCTTCCCCTGACCAGATAATCCGGCCCTCACCTCGGGCCGGATAATCCGGCCCCCGAGAGACGATCAAGGGCAGGCATGGAGCGACGCTCTGACTGGTGTCGGATTTTACCCCGGAAAATCCGAACAGGGGCGGATTTTCTTCCCCTAACCAGATAATCCGGCCCTCACCTTGGGCCGGATAATCCAGCCCCAGGGGGCGAACAAAGGCTAGCTCGGTGCATCGCTCTGTCTAGAGACGGATTATTTGCCGGATAATCCGAGTCTAGGGCAGAGTTTTCCCCCATGCCAGATAATCCGGTCCTCACTTGGGCCGGATAATCCGGCCCCAAATGGCTCCAACGGCTCTGTTTGGACCAGGGGTATAAAAGCCCCTTCATCCCCTCCATTCAGACTCCTTGATTCATTCGAAAAAGGTCAGACCTATTGCAAGTGCTCTCTCTAGATCTCTCACTTTAACCACCCGAAGGCTTCGATCTTTGGGGGAATTGAAGGAGGAGACAACCTACATCATCATCACGAATCAAGCGCATCAAATCCTCTCGATTCACTTGGAGAAATCCCTGATCTAGTATTCTCGTCAATATCTAGATCTTGTGTTTTGTTATTGATAACTTGTTCTTCTGGCAGCTTGTTGTCATTACGGAAGCCACCAAGTTGCTTGTGGAGTTTTGCCCCGCTAGTTGTGTAAAGGCACCGGTTCCCGCCTTGAAGGGTTCCTATAGTGGAAAGGTGGATCAGGCCTTTGGTGGCAGGATCCATCAGAGAACAGGGTGAGGCCTATTGTGGCGTGGTGGTCTTAGTACCGCCCACTGATACGTTGCTAACGTATCTATAATTTTTTATGTTTCATGCTTGTTTTATATGTACTTTCTTATGTTTTGTCCACGCTTTGGAGTAGTTTACACATTTTCTGGAACTAACCTATTAATAAGATGACACAGTGTCAGTTGCTTGTTTTCTGCTGTTTTTGGTTCCAGGAAAGCCAGGGACAAAAGCCAAAGTCAATATTTTACCGAGGGGAACACGGAGCCAAAAGACGAGACTGAGAAGGGCCTCGAGGGGGCCTGATGTCTACGCACTTCTATTCTTGTAGACAGTTGTTGGGCCTCCAAGTGTAGAGGTTTGTAGAACAGCAACAAGTTTCCCTTAAGTGGATTACCCAAGGTTTATCGAACTCAGGGAGGAAGTGGTCAAAGGTATCCCTCTCAAGCAACCCCGCAATCAAGATACAAGAAGTCTCTTGTGTCCCCAACACACCCAATACACTTGTCAGGTGTATAGGTGCACTAGTTCGGCGAAGAGATAGTGAAATACAAGTGGTATGGATATAAGACAACGGTGTCATAAAATAGCTTGATGGCGTGGAAGAGACTAAAGGCAAACTGAAATAAAGATGGAAGCAAGAAAACATGTAACATATCTAGTTGCAAACGGTGTTTCAATGCTTAGAAACAAGGTTTAGGGATCATACTTTCACTAGTGAACACTCTCATATAAATATCTTCTCTTCATGATACTACTCTGAACTACTCTCCGGTTGGACACTCTAATCCATGGTAGGGCTATAATAGCACATCTCAAAGTTCGCTTTCCGTATCTAGATAACCCCACACTATCACCTTGAGCACTAGATGGTTCCAAAAAACACCACAATTTCAGAGAAACATCCAACTCCAAATATAACTCATAACAAGTATTTGTAATCTCTAGCCTAAGTGCCACCATGGTGTGCATGCTGTCACTTTCACACACATGGGGAGAGCAGAGATCTATTAAAGCACTTGAGTAGCAAGGTAGATCTACTTGATTGCAAAGCTCATGATCACAATATGATCACGCATAGAGAGAGATGAACACATAGCTACCGGTAGAGCCCTTAGCCTCGAGGAAGAACTACTCCCTCATCATCATGGGAATCAGCAACGGCGATGGATATGGCGGTGGAGATCGATGGATATGGCTCCGGGGGCACTTCCCCGTCCCAGCAGGGTTCCGGAACAGAGACCTTCTGACCCTCGAATCTCCCCTTTGGTGGCAGCGGCGCTGCGGAACTTTTCGTGGCTGGAGGCTGTTCGATTTAGGGTTTTTGCATCGGGAGGCATCTTATAGGCGAAGTGGCAAGGTCGGTGGGCGGCCAGGGGGCCCACACAACCTGGTGGCGCGGCTAGGGTGGACCCACGCCACCACATGGTGTGGCCTCCCTGTGACCCCTCTCCGTCTCGTCTTCTGGCTCCGTGAGTCTTCCAGTAAAATATCGACTTTGGCTTTTGTCCGGTCCAATTCCGAGAATATTCATTTTCTAACTTTCTTGGAACCAAAAACAGCAGAAAACATGCAACTAGCACTGTGGCATCTTGTTAATAGGTTAGCCCAAGAAAGTGCATAGAAATACTCCAAAGTGTGGGAAAAACAAAGCAAAGTAGATACTAAACAAGCATGGAACATCAAAAATTATAGATACGTTTGCAACGTATCGGGGCCACACCCCCTGGCCATGCAGCAAGGCCTGGCCCACGCCTGGGAGGGTGCATCTGCCTCGAGCACCCCCTCGGTCTCCCCCTTCGCCTATATATTGTTTGGACCCGATCAAAATTCCTCGAAAGAGTCTGTAGCCATTGTCATCTCGATCCCTAGATCGGGAGGGATCTGAAGCTATTCCCGGCACCCTGCCGGAGGGGAGAATTCACCCTGGAGACCTTCATCATCACCATGACTGCCTCCGGTGTGATGCTTGAGTAGTTCATCCTTGGACTACGGGTCCATGTAGTAGCTAGATGGTTGGTTCTCCTCCTTTGTGCTATCATATTTAGATCTTGTGAGCTCCGTTCATGATCAAGATCATCTATTTGTAATCCTACATGTTGTGTTTGCGGGGATCCGATGGATATTGAGATGCTATTTCAGATTGATTATTGATTCTATCATGTCTTTGTTATTTGTGATCTTGCATGCTTTTCGTTGTTAGTAGCTATCTTGGCCGAGTAGATGCTAGCAACTCCAAGAGGGAGTATTTATGCTCGATAGTGGGTTCATGCCTCTAGGAATCTAGGGAAGTGACAGAAATCTCTGAGGTACTAGATGTGTTGTTGCTACTAGGGAGAAAACACCAATCCTTTGTTCATAGAGCAATCGTATTGTTTTACTTTACACACTTTGCTTAATGCAATTATCTGTTGCTTGCAACTTAATACTGGAGGGGGTTCGGATGATAACCTAAAGGTGGATTATTAGGCATAGATGCAGTTGGATTACAGTCTATGTATAATTTTGTAATGCCTAATCAAATCTCATAGGAGTCAAGATGATTAGTATATGCATGTATGCTTTCTCGATGTTTGTCAATTGCCCCGCTATAATTTGTTCACCCAACATGTCATCTATCTTAAGGAGAATCACCACTAGTGAACTATGGACCCCGGTCCATTCTTTTACCATCAATCTACAAGCTATTTACTGTTTTCTGTTTATTTTCTGCAGGCTATTACTATCTTCCATGCAATACATTTAATCCTTTATTTTCAGCAAAACCAGTGAGATTGACAACCTCACTGTAAGTTGGGGGCAAAGTTTTGTGGTTGTGTTGTGCAAGATTCCAAGTTGGAAACAACACCTTGGAGGTATTTCCTTGCTCCTACTAGTTCGATAACCTTGGTTTCATAACTGAGGGAAAACTTGCTGCTATGCTCATCATACCTTCCTCTTGGGGTTCCCCAACGAGCTCGAATATATTTCGGGTCATCAAGCTCTTTTTCTGGCGCCGTTGCCGGGGAGTCAAGGACATCTTCACAAGGGGAGTCCCTCATAACCAATCTCTTTACTTTGTTTTATTTGTTTTGATTAGTTCACTTCTGCTTTGTTTGCTTGTTTTTTTGTCAAAAACACACAAAAATAGTTGTACTAGTTCGCTTTCTTTATTAATAACACACAAAAAATGACTACTCTTGAAAACACTAAGTTGTGTGACTTCACTAGCACCAACAAAAATGATTTCATGTGCACACCTATTGCTCCACATGTTCCTGAAGCTACTTTCTTTGAAATTAAACCTACTTTACTCAATCTTGTTATGAGAGAACAATTTTCTGGTATTGGTACTGAAGATGCTACTGCTCATCTTAATAACTTTGTTGAACTTTGTGAGATGCAAAAACATAGGGATATAGATGGGGATATTATTAAGCTTAAATTGTTTCCTTTCTCTTTGAGAGGAAAACTAAAGAATGGTTGCAATCCCTAACTAGAAATAGTATTGATTCTTGGACTAAATGCAAAGATGCTTTCATTGGCAAATACTATCCTCCTGCTAAGATTATATCTATGAGAAGTGAAATAATGAAATTTAAACAATCTGATAATGAACATGTTGCTCAAGCTTGGGAAAGAATGAAATCTTTGGTAAAGAATTGTCCCACTCATGGACTGACTGCTTGGATGATTATCCAAACCTTTTATGCAGGATTGAATTATTCTTCAATAAATCTACTGGATTCTGCTGCTGGAGGTACCTTTATGACCATTACTTTGGGTGCTGCAACAAAGCTGCTGGATAATACGATGGTTAACTATTCTGAATGGCACACTAAGAGAGCTCCACAAGGTAAGAAGGTAAACTCTGTTGAAGAAACCTCCTCCTTGAGTGATAAATTTGATGTTATTATGTCTATGCGTGTTAATGGGAAAGCTCATATTGATCCAAATCATGTTCCCTTAGCCTCTTTGGTTGCTCAAGAAGAGCAAGTTGATGTGAACTTTATAAGAAATAATAATTTTAGCAACAACGCCTACAGGAATAATTTTGGTAATAATAACTATAGGCCACATCCTCCCAACAATGGTAATGCCTATGGAAATTCCTACAACAATAATAGGGGTGCACCCTCTGAACTTGAAGTTATGCTCAAAGATTTTATTAGTAAACAAACTGCTTTCAATAAAACTATTGAGGAAAAACTCTCTAATTGTAACACCCCAAAAATATTAATCAAGATTATCAAGTTCTAATCACCCAAGTTTAGGGTTAACAAAAACTTCTATTATTAATTTTAATATGAGTGTATGTGTGAATTGCATTAGTGTATGAATGAGTGCAATTGCCATGTTTTGATTGCTACAAATGATAAGGAATGGTTTAAAGATGAATACTACATCATCTAGGACAATTACAAACAAAATCAAAAGAAAAGAAAATCAAATATGAATCATATGATCAAATGGTCATTTTGACCAAAATTATCCACTAGACCACTTTGTGTGTTCCTAGTCAAAGATTTCTAATAGAAACTTTCCCAATTATTTTCACCCCTTGCTAGACCAAGTAAAAGTGAACCCAAGCCCACTTTATAAACTACCAGAAACAAATTCCAAATCTATTTAAATGACATTGCCAAATTGAATCAAGTTCGTATGTATAGATCATCACTTTCCAAAAACCACTCAAACCACCACCCCTTGGCAAACCCTAGCAACCAGAGACTACCAAGCATAAGATCAGATCACTCACCAAAATCCATAAAAAAATTCAAACTTTGAATTCATGTGGCCATTTGGTCGAGCACCTAGCAGACACAAATAAACACTGCCTAACTTCTACTATTCTGAGCAGTGATCAATCGCCACTAGTACCCCATTTCATTCCCCTGGTCTCCCTTAGTGCCTAGCAGAGCAATTGACACACTCCCCCTTTATCGTTCGCACCAGTGTCATACCGCCCGAGGTCGCCATGCCGGTCGACCATGCCCCACTCGCCATCGATCGCGCTGCCCTCTCCCATGATGTCTAGGAGATAGGCGCCACACCACCGCCACCCTCTGTCCACCCCTCGACCAAGGATTGGCCATGGACACACCGGAACCGCTACGCCCATTTTCTGGTCTGCCATGCCGAGAGCGCGCTAGAGCGCCGCAGCCGACACGCACATACACGCCGGGCCTCTCCCTCGCTGCGCGTTCCCGCACTCACCGTGACCCCAACTACCCCCCAGACACGCCCGTTCGCCGCCACGCGAACCGTGGACGCTGTACACTGTCTCGAACGCCGCCATTCCCACACAGAGCATGAACCGTTCCCGATCGTTCTCGACCACCCCTTGCCACGCCATCAAGTGCATGACCACTGCCCTGAAGCACCGCGTCGACCCCTACCCTCAGCCATGCCGATAGCCCCCTGTAATGACATCGCCGACGAGCCCGAGCCATGCCGCTCTGTCCCCATCGCCGGTGTATAAATGGAGGCCACCCCAGCCCCAATTCTCCACACCCTTTCCACTCCCCTCTCTCTCAGACACCTCCCACACCTCTCCCCGGAGCAAGGCGAGCACCAGCCCTCCGGAATTTCACCGGAGTCCGCCGCTGCAGAGGAAGAAGGGGCCCGTTGATTGTGAACACCCCAGGAGCCACCGCGACCACCATTCGACTCACCGTCCTCGACAAGCCCGATCGCCCCATCACCGACCCTAGCTGGAGCCCAGGTGATCCCCCACGTACCCCCACCATTTGGGTTAGGGTTCAGTCTCACCGGAGCTATGCGACCGAGATGACGATGCTTAGCCATCAATCGTGCTCTAATCGCACGACCCAGATTGAAACTTACCGTTTCGGTTTAGATGAGCCACTGACCAGTAGGACCCGCCTGTCAATAGCCCGTTGCACGCGCGCCGCGTAGCTATGCCGGCCCAGTTAGTTTCCCGCGTAGAGCCCGTCGATTCAAATAAGCTTTTTCCATTTTAGTTAAAACTAGATTCTATCAGTAGATTCAAAAATCAATTCAAAGAGATTCACTGAACCAAATATAAAGGTATTCAAAATATCTATCCAAGCTCGTTGGATTCAAACCATTTGAAATTATAGATCACCTATATTAAAAATAACAAGACAGAGACTTTTCCACCTTCAAACATTTTTCAAAAATCAACCATAAATGCTTTTGAGTTGATTCCAACTCTCAAAAATCACATTTAACAAGATCTATCTGAATATGTAAAAATATTTAGGTTTACAACCAGTGACCTTGGACTAGAACCAAAAGAAGGCTATATAGCCATTTCTAGTTACTTTAATTGTATTAAAAAGTAATTTTAAACTTATAAAATATGACCAACACTTTAAATCATATTCCCAAGTATTTGAATATGTGGTGATGACATGTGTCAACATGATCCCATATTTTAATTGGAGAATATTAAATCTTAAGTATTTTTCAATGAGTAGAAATTAGTTTTTTAAAATAAGAGAAATAAGACTAGGTATTTATTTCATGTAATGATTGTGATGATGCTAGATCATCTAGTGTGAGCCTTTGTGTGCTACATAGAAGTAGTTAAGTATTGTTTGGTGATTGTGTACCTCGTATTCATTTATAGACAATAATACCGACCCGGGATACGAGGAGGAGGAGTACTACAAAGAAGAAAACTTCAACCACTGCACTACTCAAGGCAAGCTAGAACTATGCAAGCTAACACTAGGTTAAAATTATACCAATCCCAAGTTTGGTTATGCAACCTTGATTATACCAATCCCAAGTTTTACTTGCAAGCTTTATTCTTTTACTTTTACCAAAGTTCTTTACCTTTAGTTAGTGATTTGCGAGTATTGGAAAAATAGGATATATACCATAAAGAGTATAAAACTAGGCCTAAGTAGTTATACTTAGAGGCCACAAAAATAATAAAACTAGATTTGGATAATTACACTTGATTAGCACCCCTGATTAGTGACACCCTCATTGCTAGTTGCTAGTGCTAAACTACTACTGATCACTTAGATGGGAATACTTGGAGAAAATGATTATGAAAACCTAGGAATGATGATTCGTTCTATTGAAATGTTTTAACATGTGTTGAGAAACACAATCATTTGATGATGAAAATGTTGAGGCATGAGCCTTGGCCCTTTATAAAAACGGATGGTTGGGTTCAGATGCGATACCATTCCAACTTTACCGTACAACCAAAATACCCGAATTGGGTAGGGCTTAACTGGAAGTTTATATGCCTTAGTATGGGTTCCCTGATGGAAAGAGGTTGAGCTGAGGCTACCTCGTGAATGTGAATGTGAATGTCCACCTATGCAGTGCCCAGGATGGCAGATGGCCATGGCTGGGAGGCCAAGCTCATAGGGGAGGTGCCTATACTAGAGTGTGTAATTGAAAGGTTATGATTGATTATCCGCATACTAAGTATGATGATTCAGGGTTATCCTTGAAGGATGTATCGAATATTATGGTGAAAGTGTACCACTAATACGTTGTTAACGTATCCATAATTTTTGATGTTCCATGCTTGGTTTTATCTACTTTCTTATGTTTTGTCCACACTTTGGAGTACTTTTTATACACTTTCTTGGACTAACCTATTAACAAGATGCCACAATGCCAATTGCCTGTTTTCTGCTGTTTTTGGTTCCAGGAAAGTCCGAAAATGAATATTCTCGGAATTGGACGGGACAAAAGCCAAAGTCAGTTTTTCATCGAGGGAGACACGGAGCCAGAAGGAGAGATGAAGGGGGGCCACAGGGTGGCAACACCACCCCTTGGCGCGGTCCCCCTGGTCGCACCAGGGCATGGTGTGGGCCCCTGGCCGGCCACCGACCTTGCCCCTTCGCCTATAAAATCCTCCCGATGCAAAAACCCTAAGTCGTCAATGAGAAATCCACGAAAAGTTCCGCAGCACCGCCGCCACCGAAGGGGAGATTCGGGGGACAGATAGTCTCTGTTCTGGCACCCTGCCGGGACGGGGAAGTGCCCCCGGAGCCATCTCCATCGATCTCCACCACCATCTCCATCACCATTGCTGATTCCCATGATAAGGAGGGAGTAGTTCTTCCTCGAGGCTAAGGGTTCTACCGGTAGCTATGTGTTCATCTCTCTCTATGCATGATCATATTATGATTATGAGCTTTGTAATCAAGTAGATATACCTTGCTACTCAAGTGCTTTAATAGATCTCTACTCTCCCCATGTGTGTGAAAGTGACAACGTGCACACCATGGTGGCACTTAGGCTAGAGATTACAATTACTTGTTATGAGTTATATTTGGAGTTGGATGTTTCTATGAAATTGTGGTGTTTGTTGGAACCATCTAGAGCTCAAGGTGACAGTGTGGGGTTATCTAGATGGGGAAAGCGGACTTTGAGGTGTGCTATTATAGCCCTACCATGGATTAGAGTGTCCAACTGGAGAGTAGTTAAGAGTAGTATCATAAAGAGAAGATATTTATATGAGAGTGTTCACTAGTGAAAGTATGAACCCTAGGCCTTGTTTCTAAGCATTGAAACACCGTTTGCAACTAGATTTGTTACATGTTTGCTTGCTTCCATCTTTATTTTAGTTTGCCTTTAGTCTCTTCCACGCCATCAAGTTATTTTCTGGCACTGTTGTCTTATATCCATACCACTTGTATTTTACTATCTCTTCGCCGAACTAGTGCACCTATACACCTAACAAGTGTATTGGGTGTGTTGGGGACACAAGAGACTTCTTGTATCTTGATTGCAGGGTTGCTTGAGAGGGGATACCTTTGACCACTTCCTCCCTGAGTTCGATAAACCTTGGGTGATCCACTTAAGGGAAAACTTGCTGCTGTTCTACAAACCTCTACACTTGGAGGCCCAACAACTGTCTACAATAATAGAAGTGCATAAACATCAACTACCTCTGCAGAGTGTCAAACTATTCGAATAGCCGCGTCTGCGGTCATGGACAGTTGGAGTGGTCATACTGTTCCGTTGTTAGATGTTTTCAAAATGACTTGTGAAATGAACTATGAGCTTGACTTGACCACAACAGGGTTGTGGACATGAAAACTAGGTTCCCACTTAAGTGATTAAATTAGATTCTTTACTTTTGAACTCCTTATGAAATAAACCTGCCTTTTTGCAAATAAACCTAGAGCTTAAGATTCCTACTAGAACTACCTTACTTGTTAGTGATAGTTTGCGAGTACTTAAAGAGTACTCATGGCTTTGTCCCTGGCTATTCCCGTGGCCAGACTATGAGGAGGACTACCAGGAAGATGGACAGCAGGAGGTCTATGACAACTAGGATCATCTCCCATCGTCAGCATTGCCTGTGACCCTAAAGATGGAGCCCCTACTATGTTTACTTTCCGCTGCTTTGATTGTATTAAGACTAGATCATGAGATCCTTTATTTGTAAGACCTTTATTATGGTTTGTAATGGATGATGTACTGTGGTACAAATTATGTTATGTCTCGCAAAAATGGTAATCCCGGGATTGCAAGGTATGGCATAACAGGCATCTGGGATTAAAACTCCGGGTGTTGACAAGTTGGTATCAGAGCCATCCTGACCATAGGAGACCCTAGTTAGAATGGATGTCTGAACAAAAACATAGTTGCAAAACAAAAGAAGTGAGTATTTATGAAAACCTATTCCCACTCTTATCCTTGAGATTCTTTCAAAAAAAATCATGTTCCTAAAAAATTCTTGCAATTCTACATAAAATTTGACACACTTGATCACCCCACTAACTTGCTGATACGTTGCAAACGTATCTATAATTTTTGATGTTCCATGCTTGTTTAGTATCTACTTTCTTTTGTTTTTTCTACATTTGGAGATACTTTTATGCATTTTATGGGACTAACCTATTAACAAGATGCCACAGTGCCAGTTGCCTGTTTTCTGCTGTTTTTGGTCCAGAAAAGTCAGAAAATGAATATTCTCGGAATTGGACGGGACAAAAGCCAAAGTCACATTTTCACCAAGGGGGACATGGAGCCAGAAGACGAGATGGAGAGGGTCCAGGGACTGGCCACACCATGTGGTGGCGTGGGCTAGCCCTAGCCACACCACCAGGTGGTGTGGGGCCCTCCGGCCTCAACCGACCTTGCCTCTTCGCCTATAAGAAGCCTCTCGATGCATAAACCCTAAATTGTCGAGCCTCCACCCACGAATTTGCAGCCACCAAAGCCACGTTTTTGCCTCCCCCATAGATCCCATCTCCATGGGATAGGCTCCCAATAAGCCATGAAGGAAGGGGGCTAAGGGGCGGTGCTCCCCTGTGATACCGGCGGCGCGGAAGGAATCCTCCGCATCGCCGCTGCCGCCTCTTCACCATCTTCACCGCCATCTCCATCGACTCCACCACCATCTCCATCATCGTTGCTGATTCCCATGATGATGAGGGAGTATTTCTTCCTCGAGGCTAAGGGTTCTACTGGTAGCTATGTGTTCATCTCTCTATCTATGCATGATCATATTGTGATCATGAGCTCTGTAATCAAGTAGATCTACCTTGCTACTCAAGTGCTTTAATAGATCTCCGGCTCTCCCCACGTGTGTGAAAGTGACAGCGTGCACACAATGATGGCACTTAGGCTAGAGATTACAAATACTTGTTATGAGTTATATTTGGAGTTGGATGTATCTATGAAATTGTGGTGTTTGTTTGGAACCATCTAGCGCTCAAGGTGACAGTGTGGGGTTATCTAGATGGGGAAAGCAAACTTTGAGGAGTGTTGTTATAGCCCTACCATGGATTAGAGTGTCCAACCGGAGAGTAGTTCAGAGTAGTATCATGAAGAGAAGATATTTATATGAGAGTGTTCACTAGTGAAAGTATGATCCCTAGGCCTTGTTTCTAAGCATTGAAACACCGTTTGCAACTAGATCTGTTACATGTTTGCTTGCTTCCATCTTTATTTCAGATTGCCTTTAGTCTCTTACTACCCATCAACCACGCGCCATCAAAGCTATTTTCTGGCACTGTTACCACTTATAATTATCCATACCACTTGTATTTCACTATCTCTTCGCCGAACTAGTGCACTATATACCTGACAAGTGTATTGGGTGTGTTGGGGACACAAGAGACTTCTTGTATCTTGATTGCAGGGTTGCTTGAGAGAGTATACCTTTGACCACTTCCTCCCTGAGTTTGATAAACCTTGGGTGATCCACTTAAGGGAAAACTTGCTGCTATTCTACAAACCTCTGCACTTGGAGGCCCAACAACTGTCTACAAGAATAGAAGTGCGTAGACATCACTTTCTCACCTTAAATGCTTATAGATGGAGGTCTAGTATTGCAAGTTCTACCAGCTGGACAACATAGGCCACCTAATCTTTGAGAGGGATCTAGATGCACTCGTAGAGTATCTTGAGCGCCCGCACCCGGAGTTCTTCGGGGCATAACTCAATGATCATGTAGGAGGAGATCTACAGTTGCTGATAGTTGCAGATCTCAGAGGCAAGATGGAAGCACCCACCTCGGAGAAGATCCAATTCAGATTGAGGGAGAACAACTGGCTAGATGGACTAGCCAGGGCTATGAATGAAGCTCTTGCCCGTCTGTGTGGACAAAACATCAACCAGATCCAAGGAACTCGCTTTTCTCACTATGCAAGGCGTGATTCTATGGGAATGCCCTTGGAGATGCCAGGACACCCGGAGCTAAAGCACCAGGTGGATAATCTTGACTTCATGTTGTATGATAGACAGAAGGAGTTGGACAACGCCCATGCCTACGCCAACCACAACCATGCCATTGCAGTCAAGAAGGACCAGACCCTCGCCATCCTCGCCAAGGAGCAACATTCACTTCGTCATCAGCGTGATAAGAAGGATCGCATCATCAATCGTCTTCGCAAGAAGGTGGCCACTCTCGAGAATACCATCCGTGAACAGGAGGTCCAGCTTGAAGCGAAGGAGGAGGAAGGTGAAGATATCCGTGGACATCTCTACTCTTACCTCAGTGATGATGACGACTACCTGGAGGACAATGCCATGGAATTCCACACTGATGATGATGATTCCGCCTTCATTGATGATGATTAGATGCACTTGAGCACTACCATAGGAGTGACTTGTACCGGTCCCATAGTATCGTAGTTTCACAGAATGGTTCTTAAAACCATCTATTTTCTATTTGTGTTGTGGTGTGTGTTTGCATTGTGTGCTTTGAATGAATGGATGAGAGGAAGTTGTTAGTTTGCAAAACCTGAGTCAAACTCAAAGTTTAAAGCTTTTTGAAAACAAAACCATGAACCTTAGATATTTCCCCCTTGTCTCATTATCTATCTCAATCTTCAGATGACTCGCGGAAATCCCGGAGGAAGCAGTTCATCTCATGACCCAATGCTACAGATTCTGTAAATGCTAGTTTCTGACCGTGAAGCTAGTAGAGCCGAACACCAAGCCAACTTAGCCACTCTTCAAAAGATAGCTCAGATGGCCCACAATAATCAAGGCCACAGAAACCAGGATAACCATGGATCCAAACTTAAGAACTTCTAGAATACCAACCCACCTATATTTAGTAAGTCTGAGGAGCCCTTAGATGCTGATGACTAGCTGCAAACCATGGAGAACAATTTGGAGGTCGCAGGAGTTGAAGCCAATGAAAAAGTACTGTTTGCCACCCATTATCTGGCAGGTGATGCAAGAGCCTGGTGGAATAGCATCCGTACCATGAATGGAGGTCAGATGATGACTTGGGATGAGTTCAAAATCAAGTTCAGCTGGACCCATGTGCCCCCGGGTCTGATTAAGAGGATGAGGGATGAGGTCAGAGAGTTGAAACAAGGAAGGATGACTGTGCTTGAGTACCGTGACAGATTTCTGTCACTAGCTAGATATGCCCCTAATGAGATTGACACAGAAGCAAAGAAGAAAGAGAGATTCCTGAACGGCCTGCATGATGAGATGCAAACCGTGCTAGTCAACATTACCTTTGATGATATTGAAGCCTTGGTGGATTCCGCCATTCAGATGGAAGGGAAGATAAACCAATCCAATGACAACCGCAAGTGTCGCATGATGCGCCAGCCTGGATCCCACCATACCCAGAAGTATCGCCCAAACCCGTCGGTAGGATATGCCCCAAGAAACAACAGACCCCCTATGTCCTGTCCAAACTATCCCAATCGTGGCGGAGGAAACTTGAGGCCTGGAGGAACCTACAAAAATAACCCCGGCAACTCCAATAACTTCAACCGTGCACCTCCCAAGTCCAACAACAACAACACCACCAACAACAATACTACCCCGAGGACTGGAAGAAATGTTGTGCCTATTGTAGGAAAAGACAAGTCCATGATTACTTGCTTTGAATGCGGAGTCAAGGGTCACTACTCCAACAAGCGCCCCAAGAAGCTTGCAGCAACCACTAATGTGAATGCACCCGCTCAGTAGCAGTGCCGTGTTCATCCTGGAAAGAGATTTGCCCCAGGGAACCCGCTTAACCGCAATGGTCGTCTGTTCCACATGAATGCTGAAGAAGCTCAGGAAGCGCCAGATGTCGTGCTGGGTATGTTTCCTGTTAACTCAGTACTTGCAAGAGTGTTGTTTGATTCTGGAGCATTGCACTCGTTTGTTACAGAAGAATTTGCATGCACTAGTAAGATTCAACCAACAAAATTGAAGCATGTTATGATAGTTCAAATACCTGGTTCAACCACCAAAGCTAGAAAAATTTGCAAGGTTGTACCTATCAGAATCCATGGAATAGATTTTTATGCTAATCTAATAGTACTTGGAACCAAAGGTTTGGAAGTAGTACTAGGAATGGATTGGATGTCGAAACATAAAGGATTAATCGACTGTGCCAAGAAAGCCATAACCATGACCAGTAGCACTGGAGTATTAGTAGAGCATGTATCTGAGACGCTACCCTGTCAATTCAAATGCAACAAGAGTCTAGCCCAACCAACCCTAGACCAAGTCAGAGTAGTCTGTGAATACCCCGACGTGTTCCTAGATGAATTGCCCGGTATGCCCCCAGATCGGGATATCGAGTTCATCATTGAACTAGTTCCTGGAACTGGACCCATAGCTCAGAGACCTTATAGTATGATTACCCATCTGAATTAGTGGAGCCAAAGAAGCAACTTGATGCTATGCTGGAGAAAGGTCTGATTCAACCAAGTGCATCGCCTTGGAGATCGCCTGTTTTGTTTGTGGATAAGAAAGATGGAGGTAACCGTTTGTGCATGGATTACCGGAAGCTGAATGATTTCACCATCAAGAACAAGTACCCACTGCCGAAGATAGAGGATCTATTTGACCATTTGACTAGTGCTAGAGTGTTTTCTAAGATTGATCTTAGAACTAGTTATCATCAACTCAAGATTCGTGCAACGAATATCCCAAAGACCGCCTTTACCACAAGATATGGATTGTATGAGTACATTGTCATGTCTTTTGGGTTAACCAATGCCCCCGCTTATTTCATGAATCTCATGAATAAGATTTTTATGAACTTCTTGGATAAGTTTGTCGTTGTTTTTATCAACGATATTCTGATCTATTCCAAGTCAGAAGAAGACCATGAGCTACACCTGAGAACCATCTTTGTAACCCTTAGAGAACATCAATTGTATGCCAAGTTTAGCAAATGTGAGTTCTGCTTGAAGGAAGTTGGATTCCTAGGACATATCGCGCCGGCATGAGGAATTGGTGTCGATCCCACCAAGATTAAGGATGTTGAAGAATGGATAACCCCAACCACTAAAACCTAAGTCTGCGCATTTCTCGGATTAGCGGGGTATTACCACAAGTTCGTAGAAGGATTTTCAAGCATCACAAGACTGCTGACCCAACTATTGAAGAAAGATCAGAAGTTTGAATGGACGGACAAATGTGAAGCAAGTTTTCAAGACCTCAAGAAGAGATTGATTTCATCCCCAATCTTGATTTTGCCGGATATCAAGAAGCCTTTTGATGTGTATTGTGATGCATCCATGATTGGACTCGGATGTGTGTTGATGCAAGAAGGCAAAGTCATACCATATATGTCTAGACAACTGAAGCAACATGAGAAAAACTACCCTACCCATGACCTTGAACTAGCAGCCGTAGTTTTAGCTTTGAAGACCTAGCATCATTACCTTATGGGTAACCGCTATGAGATTTATTCGGATCACAAGAGTCTGAAGTATATTTTCACCCAGAAGGAGCTGAATATGAGGCAAAGGAAATGGATAGAGTTAATCAAGGATTATGACCTTGACATTCACTATCACCGTGGGAAAGCCAATGTGGTAGCAGATGCTCTTAGTAAACTGCCGTGTAGATTAAACACCATGATTAAAGAAGCCCAGGCAAGTTTGCATGAAAAGTTGGAGCAGTTTAGAACGGAGATAGTTAGCAAAGGATTTTTAGCTAGCATAGAACTTCAACCCACTTTGATTAGTTAGATCAAAGAAGCCTAGAAAGGAAATGCAAGTATCGATGGAATCAAGCGTCGTATCAGTACATGGAAGGTACCCGGATCCACCAAAGATGAAGAAGGAGTTTTGTGGTACAAAGGACATATCTGTGTTACAGCAGATTCGGAGTTGAAACAAGTCATTATGCAGGAAGCTCATGATACTCTTTATTCTATCCATCCCAGAGGAACGAAGATGTATCAGGATTTGAAGGAGCAATTTTGGTGGCACAAGATGAAGAGAGAAATCGGAAGCTACATAGCCAAGTGTGATATTATCAGAGAGTCAAAGCGGAGCATCAGCAACCTACAGGACTTTTGCAACCATTGCAGATTCCAGAATAGAAATGGGATTATGTCGGAATGGATTTCATCACCGGTTTTCCTACCTCTAGTAGGGGAAATGACTCTATTTGGGTCATAGTGGATAGAATGTCTAAGGTAGCCCATTTTATACCTGTCAAGACCACATACCAGAGTTCGAAGCTAGCAGAGCTATACATTGCTAGAATCGTCAGTTTGCATGGAACCCCTAAGACCATAGTATCAGATTGAGGAACCCAGTTTACCTCAAGATTTTGGCAGAAAGTCCAAGAAGGATTAGGAACCAAGCTGAACTTCAGCACAACTTATCACCTGCAAACCGATGGACAAACTGAAAGAGTCAACCAAATCTTAGAAGATATGTTGAGATCTTGTGTGCTAGAATATGGATCAAAATGGGAAGATTGTCTGCCTTTCGTAGAATTCTCATACAACAATAGTTATCAAGCTAGTTTGAAAATGTCCCCCTTTGAATTTCTATATGGAAGGAAGTGTCGCACCCCCTTGAATTGGTCGCAAGTAGGAGAGAGTCAGATCTTCGGACCAGACATCCTACGAGAAGCCGAAGAGAAGGTTCACAAAGTCCGTGAACACCTCAAGACCGCCCAATCCAGACAGAAGAGTTATGCTAACAAGAGACGTCGAGACCTGATCTTCAATGTTGGAGATTTTGTGTATCTCAAAGTATCACCCTTGAAAGGAATGCAGCATTTTCGTCTTAAAGGAAACTTAGCCCCCAGATATATTGGACCCTTCAAGATTTTGAATCGCCGAGGAGAAGTATCATATCAACTGGAACTGCCAGAGGATATGTCATCCATATATAATGTGTTCCATATCTCGTTACTTTGCAAATGCCTAGAAGTGCCGGAGAAGACCGAAGTGTTCAAGAATATTGATCACCGAGCCATAGATATCAACACGGATCTAACCTATCATGAAGTACCCATTCATATTTTGGAAGAAGCGTTCAGAACCACTAGGACTCGGAGTATCAAGTTTCTCAAGATCCAGTGGAGCAACCATACTAAAGAAGAAGCTACTTGGGAGCGAGAATGTTACATTAGGACTGAATTTCCAAATCTCTTTAGTTCCTAGTTTTTCTTAAATATCGGGACGAGATTTTGTTTAAGGAGGGAAGGTTTGTAACATCCCAAAAATATTAATCAAGATTATCAAGTTCTAATCACCCAAGTTTAGGGTTAACAAAAACTTTTATTATTAATTTTAATATGAGTGTATGTGTGAATTGCATTAGTGTATGAATGAGTGAAATTTCCATGTTTGATTGCTACAAATGATAAGGAATGGTTTAAAGATGAATACTACATCATCTAGGCCAATTACAAACAAAATCAAAAGAAAAGAAAATCAAATATGAATCATATGATCAAATGGTCATTTTGACCAAAATTATCCACTAGACCACTTTGTGTGTTCCTAGTCAAAGATTTCTAATAGAAACTTTCCCAATTCTTTTCACCCCTTGCTAGACCAAGTAAAAGTGAACCCAAGCCCACTTTACAAACTACCAGAAACAAATTCCAAATCTATTTAAATGACATTGCCAAATTGAATCAAGTTCATATGTATAGATCATCACTTTTCAAAAACCACTCAAACCACCATCCCTTGGCAAACCCTAGCAACCAGAGACTACCAAGCATAAGATCAGATCAGATCACTCACCAAAATTCATCAAAAAATTCAAACTTTGAATTCATGCGGCCATTTGATCAAGCACCTAGCAGACACAAATAAACATTGCCTAACTTCTACTATTCTGAGCAGTGATCAATCGCCACTAGTACCCCATTTCACTCCCCTGGTCTCCCTCAGTGCCTAGCAGAGTAGTGGACACACTCCCCCTTTGCCGTTTGCACCAGTGTCGTGCCGCCCGAGCTCGTCGTGCCGGTCGACCACGCCCCACTCGCCACCAATACCGCCGTCCTCTCCCACGATATCCAGGAGACATGCGCCACACCACCACCACCCTCTGTCCACCCCTCGACCAAGGATCAGCCGTGGACACACCGGAACCGCCGCGCCTGTTTTCTGGTTTGCCATGCCGAGAGCGCGCCAGAGCGCCACAGCTAACACATGCACACACGCCGCGCCTCGCCTCGCCCTTGCCGCGCGTGCCCGCACTCACCGTGACCCCAGCTACCCCCAGACACGCCCGTTCGCCGCCACGCGAACCATGGACGATGTACGCTGTCTCAAACCCCGCCGTTCCTGCACAGAGCATGGACTGTTCTTGACTGTTCTTGACCGCCCCTTGCCATGCTATCAAGCACATGACCACCGCCCTGAAGCACCACATCGACCCCTACCCTCATCCATGTCGATAGCCCCCTATAACAACGTCGCCGACGAGCCCGAGCCATGCCGCTTTGTCCCCATCGCCGGTGTATAAATAGAGGCCACCCCAGCCCCAATTCTCCACACCATTCCACTCCCCTCTCTCTCAGACACCTCCCACACCTCTCCCTGGAGCAAGGTGAGCACCAGCCCGCCGGAATTTCACTAGAGTCCGCCGCTGCAGAGGAAGAAGGAGCCCATTGATTGCGACCACCCCAGGAGCCGTTGCGACCACCATTCGACCCTCCGTCCTCGACCAGCCTGATCGCCCCCATCGCCGACCCTAGCTGGAGCCCAGGTGAGCCCCCACGTACCCCCACCATTCGCGTTAGGGTTCAGTCTCGCTGGTGCTGTGCGACGAAGACGATGATTCTCAGTCGTCGATCGCGCTCTAATTGCACGTCCCAGATTGAAACTTACCGTTTCGGTTTAGATGAGCCACTGACCAGTAGGACCTGCCTGTCAGTAGCCCACTACGCGTGCCGGGTAGCTGGGTCGGCCCAGTTAGTTTCCCGCGCAGTGCCCGTCGATTCAAATAAGCTTTTTAGATTTGAGTTAAAACTAGATTCTATCAGTAGATTCAAAAATCAATTCAAAGAGATTCACTTAATCAAATTGCATGATTCCAATTTTGTTAGAAAGGTATTCAAAATATCTATCCAAACCCGTTGGATTCAAACCATTTGAAATTATAGATCACCTATAGTAAAGATAACAAGACAATGACTTTTCCACCTTTAAACATTTTTCAAAAATCAACCATAAATGCTTTTGAGTTGATTCTAACTCTCAAAAATCACATTTAACAAGATCTATCTGAATATGTAAAAATATTTAGGTTTACATGCAGTGATATTGGATTAGAACCAAAAGAAGGCTATATAGGCATTTCTAGTCACTTTAATTGTATTAAAAAGTAATTTTAAACTTTATAAAATATGACCAACACTTTAAATCACATTCCCAAGTATTATATTATATGGTGATGACATGTGTCAACATCATCCCATATTTTAATTGGAGAATATTCAATCTTCAGTATTTTTCAATGAGTAAAAATTAGTTTTCTAAAATAAGAAAAATAAGACTAGGTCTTTATTTCATGTAATGATTGTGATATAGATCATCTAGTGTGAGCCTTTGTGTGCTACATAGAAGTAGTTAAGTATTGCTTGGTGATTGTGTACCTCATATTCATTTATAGACGATAGTACTGACCCAGGATACGAGGAGGAGTACTGCGAAGAAGAAGAAAACTTCAACCACTGCACTACTCAAGGCAAGCTAGAACTATGCAAGCTAACACTTGCCAACTTCATGTGGCGCCCCGCAAAAACCACTACTAGAAAATCGCGTTGTTTTTTTTGTGCACTGCATCATCATGACCGCATGCTCATGTCATCATGCCACATTGCATTTGAGAATCGTCATCATCATGCATCTGTTGTCTGAAACTATTTTCGAAAAACCCAATTTCTGTTTTCTAAATACCTAGCCTTTATTCAAATACAAAACCCGGGCCTCCGGAATATTTTGGTTTGTCTAAGTACGGTTTACAAAAGCCTCGTTTTTAATAAATAAAATATTTAAATTATTTTTGGGAGGCAGCCAGCCAGGCCCGAAAGCCCAGCCGGCCACCTCCAATTAAAAAAATCCTATCTACCCCAGAAACACCCAAAACCTATTCTACCAAATACCCTACCCCTAATCCTACCCAGACCCCTCCACATCACCCCGGCCTCTCATAGCATGCCACCTCACCGCTTCCTCCACCTCATCACTCCACACCCTCACACACCCAGCCCCACACGCCTCACCATCCCTCCACCCGCTGCCGCCAGCCCCACCCGTAGCGCACGTCCCTGCCCAGCGCGGCCGACCACGCGGTCCATGCCTTGGACCCGACCGATCCGATCGATCCCCCTCCTGAACTACTCCTCTCTCCCCATGCGGCCAGCCCACCCCGCTCCAACCCCTGGCCCCACCTGGCCACGATCCCGCCCCGTGCCCTGCTCGATCCCCACCTTTCCCGCAAATCCTCGCTCACCTACCCCCGTCTCCACCGCGCCTCTCCCGCACCGTCCGCCGCCGCCCGGCCTATGTTCTTCCGCGCGGCCGGCCACCAAGCCGCCGGTCGCGACCGCGTCCTTCGCCGCCGCCCTCTGCGCTCCCCAGCGTCGCCCCCGCCTCGCCAAGCTCCGCGGGCCGCCGTTGCCCTGCCTCCTCGTCGAGCACGCCGCAGCGCTGCCTACCCGACCCCTCTGTCGCGACCTCGAGCCTCCGCCGGCTTCCTCTCGAGCGCATCCTGCCCCGCTGCCCTGCAGCACGACCTCCGCCACCTCGCCTCCTAGCGAGCTCCGCCTTCCTGGCGACCGGCCGCCCGCTCTGCGGACCCCACCACCTGGCCTCGCCTTCCTCCCTGCCTCCCCTATGCCGTAGCAAGCCTAGCTCCACCCCGGTTGCCCTCCCGCGCAACCTCGCCTCCGGCCGCCGTCGCCAGCATCGGTGAGCCACGACGTCGACCGTACCGTCTGTGTGTGGTTTCTCAGTTGGTTGTGCTAAGTGTGCACTTCGTTTTTGTTCTCTGTGGTACATGTATGGGTGTGATATGCGTACATGCCAACCACCATCACGAGTTGTCGATGTCTCTGATTCCAGTTTTCCCTACCCAATTTTTCCTGTGACAGTCTTTTGGTCGAGCATTCTCTGGCGCGGCTTCAATCCCCTACCTTGGGTCCGTGCTTTTGTGACGCCATGCAAAGGATCGCTCCGATGACAATAAGACATGAGAAGCCGAACCCGAAGAGACGTATGGAGCCTAGCACCACCCGAAGCCGGCAACGCGCCAAGTTCTCTGATCCCGAACCTTGAAGGCCGATCCCTCGGAACGCCAAGATCTACTCCGTTCTCCGAGAACATTCCCACCGAGACCGATCCCCGTCGAACCCTGACGAACCCGAACCCCTCCGAACCCCCAAGAACTTCGACCTGAGATGTGCGATCCTCTATATGAATTTTTGCATATTAAATTGTTCATCTCGCATGCATATCATGTGGGTTGGGGGCATTATGCCGATTCACCTAAATTAAACATGGAATCAATATGCGGGCTATCCTAGTCTTATTCCGGACTCCATTTAAATTTGTGTAGCGAACCGATGCCATGTTTTGTCTTGTTAATACAACATTTAATTGCGGGGGTTCTAATTAACTTGAACCGCTTAATTAATTGTCGGGACCCCGGTTCCGCTTAATATTGCCTAGTTGCACCGCATCTGTGCCATGCCATGCATCATATCATAGTCATGCTGGATCTTCTGCCGTAGTATTAAATATTGCATCCGGTGTTTCTTATAGTGTTTGCTTCTTCGCGGATTAGGCCGAAGAGTTGATGCGAGTATCGACAAGTTCTCTGGATATGATCCGTCGGCAGTGTTTCCCAGGCGAGCATCTCTTCCCCTTCTACCTATTTTGCATTTATAGTCTTTATTTCCTCCTGTTGATCTATTGCTATCCGTGTCGCGATGCTTTAGTGTTCCGTACCAGATATATCCCGTGCAGCCTCTATATTGCCTTGGACACCTCCCATTACCTGTGTTTGGTAGATAGCTGGCCTTGCGAGTCATATTTGCTTGCTCAGGTGCGATCTCGTGTTGTCAAGTACCACAGTTGTTGGAATGCTGGCAGATGTTTATTGGTGGAGATGCTTAATGGTGGAGTTGATCATGACTTTAAATACAACTATTAAAATGCTAGATATAACTAATGCAGAGGCATCGGTGGGCAATAGATTATTTGGTTCTTCCACGCTCAGTTGTGTCTTGTAGGACCCCGAGTACTTGATACATGTTCCTTGATTTTTCGCACTATCCACATCCGGGAGGCCGTGGACCCCCCTGAGCCAGAGCTTGATTCATTTCTATTTCTTGGGGCCACAAACTAGTTTGGGGTTTTATTACTATCCTATACTTATGCCATGTTACTGCTTTATTTACGATTGTGCGTGGAGCACCTGTACTGTTTAGGATCATGACACGTTTTCGCTGTATCGACAAGCCCAAATCACACTTTCGGGTTCCCAGTCATTTACAGCCGTCCACACAAACCCTGGGTCCATTCCGGAGCCGGCCAAATTCGTTGCGGGTAGCTTAGTGGGGTGGCCCCTGAAATATTTATGAATCTTGTGATCGCTTTGTCATGAAAGTCTCGTTGGGTTTTGAGTTGGTTTTTCCGAGGTTGATCAAGTATGTGTTGCTATTTGTGCACCCCTGCAGGGTAAAACTTTCTGAAAGCCGTGTCCGCGGTTATGGACGACTTGGAGCACAGTATCTCGATCATAGACAAGCATAACTAAAGTAGTGCTATAAACTTGACTTAATATATGACTAGTAATCAGATTCAACTATCACGGAATGGATATTAAAATGCCAACAATGGTGGATCTGGGGTTGATTTGTGACATGCTGTATCTGCCTAGTAAGTATTGCAACTCCAATGGAATGTGATAAAAGTGCCAACAACTGCTGGGTTTTGGGGTTCCTCAGGACAATTATATCTCACTAGTAAATGTTCCAACTACCACAGAATGGTTAATTAAAAATGCCCACTACTTATGCTTCAGGATGACTCATGCTATCTATATCTGATTAGTAATTGCTGCAACTATAATGGAATGAATAAAATTGCCAACTATGTGAGTTTCTTGGTCCGACTTCCTCGTTTGGTCTCGAGGGGGAAATACCAGGATGGGTTTGTTTGGTGTTAGCTTCAGGTTGGATCCGAATAGGTCTTTCTTATCCCTCTTTGATAACCGCCAGTTGTATCGAGTCTCTATAGGTTATTTAGTGCCGCTGCGCTGCCGCTTCAGCCCACCATACCTATGTAGGCGAGAGCCGCCGAATTCTAGCCTCGCCGTGTACTGGCCTCAGTACTGACGCTCCTCTTTTTCTTTTGCCCTTTGTCGGCACCCCTTTTGGTTTTAGCAGGTTTGAGATCGACGTTGTTAGTAGGGTTACCCTTCCGGCTTGGCCTGGGCAGGGTTATGGACGCCATTGGTTATTCTTCAGGGCTCTTAGCCCAATTTGCATCTTGTCCATACTCGGACGCGGTATCATTTTCAAGGTGATTTGGATCTTTGTATTGTATATCTGTATTCTTGACTCTTGGAGTCGTGTTGTAAATATATCTGTTCTATGGGTCCCATCGAGGACTGTTGTGTAATGGTATTACTTCGTTTTCCACCCGCACGAAAGTGCCTGGTGGGCGTCCTTGAATCGTTTCTATGCGGGTTTGGCGGGAAGCGCTAAAACTTGCATAGGGCCGATTTGAGGGTGTTACACTTCATAACTATGCAAGCCATCCTTGCAATATAACCTATGCAAGATGCATTAGGCATACTTTGTTTATGCAACCTTGTTTATACCAATCCCAAGTTATACTTGCAAGATTTATTCTTTTACTTTTACCAAAGTTCTTTACCTTTAGTTAGTGATTTGTGAGTATTGGAAAAATACAATATATACCATAACGAGTATAAAACTGGGCCTAAGTAGTTATACTTAGAGTCCACAAAAATCATAAAACTAGATTTGGATAGTTACACTTGATTAGCACCCCTGATTAGTGACACCCTCATTGCTAGTTGCTAGTGCTAAACTACTACTAATCACTTAGATGGGAATACTTGGAGAAAATGATTATGAAAACCTTGGAATGATGATTCGTTCTATTGAAATGTTTTGACATGTGTTGATAAACACATTGATTTGATGATGAAAATGTTGAGGAATGAGCCTTGGCCCTTTATAAAAACTGATGGTTGGGTTCGGATGCGATACCATTCCAACTTTACTATACAACCACAATACCCGAATTGGGTAGGACTTAACTGGAAGTTTATATGCCTTAGTATGGGTTCCCTCGCAGAAAGAGGTTGAGTTGAGGCTACCTCGTGAATGTGAATGTCCACCTATGCAGTGCCCAGGATGGTAGATGGCCATGGCTGGGAGGCCAAGCTCATAGGGGAGGTGCCTATACTAGAGTGTGTAATTGAAAGGTTATGATTGATTATCCGCATACTAAGTATGATGATTCAGGGTTATCCTTGACGGATGTATCGAATATTGTGGTGAAAGTGTACCACCTCTGCAGAGTGTCAAACTATTCGAATAGCCGCATCCGTGGTCACGGACAGTTGGAGTGGCCATACTGTTCCATTGTCAGATGTTTTCAAAATGACTTGTGAATTGAACTATGACCTTGACTTGACCACAATAGGGTTGTGGACATGAAAACTAGGTTCCCACTTAAGTGATTAAATTAGATTCTTTACTTTTGAACTCCTTATGAAATAAACCTGGCTTTTTGCAAATAAACCTAGAGCTTAAGATTCCTACTAGAACTACCTTACTTGTCAGTGATAGTTTGCAAGTACTTAAAGAGTACTCATGGCTTTGTCCCTGGCTATTCCCGTGGCCATACTATGAGGAGGACTACCCGGAAGATGGATAGCAGGAGGTCTATGACAACTAGGATCATCTCCCATCGTCAGCATTGCCTGCGACCCTGAAGATGGAGCCCCCACTACATTTACTTTCCGCTGCATTGATTGTATTAAGACTGGATCATGAGATCCTTTATTTGTAAGACCTTTATTATGGTTTGTAATGGATGGTGTACTGTGGTACCAATTATGTTATGTCTCGCAAAAATGGTAATCCTGGGATTGCGAGGTATGGCATAACAGGCATCTGGGATTAAAATTCCGGGTGTTGACACTAATGCTGAAAGAAATATAGCATCTTTGTCTGAAGCTCAATCTTCTTTGAATAAAATGGTTGCCAAACCTGAAACTATTGAAAATCCCTTTGCTGCTACTAATGCCATACAAGTTAGAATTGATGAAAATGTTAGACTATTAGCTGAATTGCATGCTAAGTGGGAAAGGGAAGATGAAATTTCTAGAAATATTAGTATTTCTACTATCACTACCACTAATGTTGAAGCTACTAAACCCAATGGAACCTTTTCTAAAAAAAATGCTGAAATTCTTCGAAATATGGGAAATAATAGCTCTACTACTTTAGATGATAATTATGGTTTTGATCTTGATGGTTTCAATATCTCTGAAGTAATTATGTTCCTACAAAAGCTTGCTAAAAGTCCTAATGCTAGTGCTATGAATATGGCCTTTACAAAACACATTACTGATGCTCTCATAAAAATAAAAAATAAAATATGAAACATAAAGCTTCTATTCCTATGAAACTAGAAGATGGTTGGGAACCCATCATTAATATGAAAGTGAATGATTTTGATTGCAAAGCTTTATGTGATCTTGATAGTAGTGTTTCTGTTATGCCTAGAAAGATTTATGAAATGCTTGATTTGCCACCATTGGAAGATTGTTATTTAAATGTCCCACTCGATGATAATGCTAAAAAGAAACTCATGGGGAGTATTAATGATGTTCTTATTATGGTTAACAATACCTATGTCCCCGTTGATTTCTATGTTTTGGATGTTGAATGCAATGCTTCTTGTCCTATTATTTTGGGAAGACCTTTTTTTAGAACTGTTGGTACCATTATTAATATGAAAGAAGGCACCATTAAATATCAATTTCCACTCAAGAAAGGTATATAACACTTACCTAAAAAGAGAGAAAACATTCCTTTTGCCTCTCCTATTAAAACAAAATTTGCTCTTAATACTTGATCATTTTCTTGCTTCTTATGCCTAACTTAAAGGCGTTAAAGAAAAGTACTTATTGGGAGATAACCCAAAAGTTTTGGTTGAGTCTTGGAAGTTATTACCTCTGTAATAACTGCTCCTTATCATTTTTGTGTGATTGTGTGCCAAGAGTAACCTCTAATGAGAGAGAAGTAATGCTTGGGAAAGTTGCTGTCCAGAAACCGATTTTTGTGCTTCGTTCTAAAAATTTGTGAAACATCTCTGTATGTCGGTTTGAGCTGTAATTTTTTGTGCTTCTGCGCCAGGTTGTTATCCAACTTTCATTAGTTCAACACTTTTCGATTTGTGCAACAGAAGGTTTTCTAAAAAATTGGTTTTTACCTGCTAGTCTGTTTTGACAGATTTCTGCCATTATTGTTGCTTCTTGTTGATTCCTTTTGGGTTCTTTTTGGGGAAATTGAGCTTTTTGAGGGAATTGCTACAGTATCTTGTGTTTTAATGGAAGTTTTAATTGTGTTGAAACTGAACCAAAAGACTTATTATGTTGAGTACACTAATGTTGCTAATGAAGATTGTGTGAAGTTTTGTATGAAGGAAAATTTTTAGGTGTAAGGGAAGAATGATGTAATGAGATTAAGAATGGACTAAAGCTCAAGCTTGGGGATGCCACCCATTTCACCCCAAGAAATATCCAAGAAGTACAAGCGTCAAAGCTTGGGGATTCCCAATGCATCCCCTTCTTCATCAATAAAAATCTCAGGTTTCTTCCAAACACTTCATTTTTATTGTTTCATGCACAGTTGTGTTGTTCTTGGAGCGTCTTCATTTTTGTTTTTGGTTTTTGTTTGCTTAGTTTTCTTAGTTTATTTGAATAAATTGGTTGGACCCCCTCATTCATACATCAATTTTCAAGTAAGTTGGTTTGGATTGGAAAAGAGTAGGAAAGTTCATGCTTAAGTGGTAGAAAGGAGCTTGTTTTTGACTGTGGCCTAGGCTTTGTCATGTCATGCTTGATATTGTTTTGGCTTTATGCTTAGTGATTTTTGTTGTAGCATGACTTGTTATACACAATTGAGATTGCTTAATGTGCCTTGAAAGAATCATGCGTTGTTTTAGCATATTAAAGCATAGTATTGTGGTATTCTCCTTTGATGCTTTATTTGGGTTGACATGGCGCATGCTCACACCATGTCATGACTATCCCAAGTCACCATAGCCTCGATGATCATTTATTTTTCGACTTGAAATATCACTTTATGCTTTAATTAATAATGTTTTGTCGCTTTGCATGATTATGGCCATTATTGCTCTCTTAGTTGGTCGCTCCCAATCTTTTGCTAGCCTCCATACCAAGTATGAGTTCCACTCATGCATCCAAATCCAAACAAAACCAACTTATTCCAAAGATTCCACCATACCTACCTATTAGCATTTGCTATTCCAAGTATATTCATGCTTTTATCTACCTTCCGAATTAAACTTGTTATGTGAAAATTAGTGACTAAAGCTCTCACGAACTTGATGGCACACTTTACTTTTCTTGCCCCTAATAAACTTGAACCATTGTGTCGCCTATGTTGTATATGCTTGCACTTATACGTTGTGGATTAGCAGAACCATGCTATCACGGGGAATGCTTTCAACCTTGCACTTGTACATTGTACCCAGTTGATATCATGCTCTTTTTTTATGGATGTCGTCGGTGTGAAATGAAAGGGGAGCTTGTAAGTCCATGGAGTTATGTATGTGTGTTAGAGAAACGCCTAGGCGGCTGGTCTAATCCATGCCTAATCATGGTGGAAACCTACAGCGCCACAATGAGCAATCTATGAAGCATTCTTCTTATAAAAAAAGAGATAGAGATTGAGAAAAAAGAAAAAAAAGAGATGAGAAAAGAGGAAAGAGAGAAAAAAGCACCATTTCCCATGGTAAATAAGAATATTGTTGAGATGCTTATTGTCTGCTTGCCTTGTAATTTTGATATGGGGATTCTTCCGTATCATTGGGCAAGGGGTACCCCATTGGCGGTTCTCCATGATACACATGTGCTTTGTAGACATTAGTGACTAGATACAAATAGTTTAAGAACAAGCAATATCAAAGTTATGCATCAGTCAACAAGTCTTGGGACAATGCACATTAAACTAAGAATGGCCACTATGCTCTCTCAATAGGTGCATAAAGATAGAAGATGCAGACTCAACATAAAAGTAAAAGAATGGCCTTCATAGAAGGAAGAAGGGATTCAAGTCTCATAAAGAGCTTCCAAAAATTATGGTACTTATTAGCTTTCAGCTTGCATTGCCCCTATCATAAGCATCTTGAAGTGATTAAGGTTAAAGTGAACAAACTATGGAGTATACGATTGACAAAGTATAAGTTGGCAATCTCATGTCCCTTGAATACGAGGGGCGCTCCTCATGGTACTCAAGTTTAGTTACCGGTAAGTTCTTGTCATAGTAAGTACATGTGTATCATAGAGAACCGCCAACGGGGTACCCCTTGCCCGATGATACGAAAGAATCCCCATATCAAAATGACAAGGCAAGCAGACAATAAGCATCTCAGCAATCTTCTTATTTACCATGGGAAAATGGTGCTTTTCTCTCTCTTTCCTCTCTTCTCATCTTTTTTCTTGTTTTTTCTCAATCTCTATCTCTTTTTTATAAGAAGAATGCTTCATAGATTGCTCATTATGGTTACGCTGCAGGTTTCCACCATGATTAGGCATGGATTAGACCAGCGGCCCAAGCATTTCTCTAACACACATACATAACTCCATGGACTTACAATCTCCCCTTTCATTTCACACCGACGACATCCATAGACAAAAGAACATGATATCAACTGGGTACAATGTACAAGTGTAATGTTGAAAGCGTTCCCCATGACAGCATGGTTCTGCTAATCCCCAACGTATAAGTGCAAGCATATACAACATAGTCGACACAATGGTTCAAGTTTATTAGGGGCAAGAAAAGTAAAGTGTGCCATCAAGTTCGTGAGAGCTTTAATCACTAATTTTCACATAACAAGTTTAATTCGGAAGGTAGATAAAAACATGAATATACTTGGAATAGAAAATAATAATAGGTAGGAATGGTGGACTCTTTGGAATAACTTGGTTTTATTTGGAGTTGGATGCATGAGTGGAACTCATACTTGGTTACAGAGGCTAGCAAAAGACTGGGAGCAACCAACTAAGAGAGCAATAATGGACATAATCATGCAAAGCGACAAAACATCATTGATTAAAGCATAAAGTGATATTACAAGTCGAAAACTAAATAATCATAGAGGCTATGGTGACTTGGTATAGTCATAACATGGTGTGAGCATGCGCCAAGTCAACCCAAATAAAGCATGAAAGGAGAATACCACAATATTATGCTTTTGTATGCTAAAACAATGCATGATTCTTTCAAGGCACATTAAGCAATCTCAATTGTTTGGAACAAGTCATGCTACAGAAATAATCACTAAGCATAAAGCCAAAACAATATCAAGCATGACATGACAAAGCCTAGGCCATAGTAAAAAACAAGTTCCTTTTATACCACTTAAGCATGAACTTTTCCTACTCTTTTCCAATCCAAACCAACTTATTTGAAAGAACGCACAAAGATAATAAAGATCAGTGAGCTTGTATCACAAATCCAAAAGGAAGAACTAAAAATTTCTAAGCTTAAAGCACAAGAAAACTAAGGCTAAACACAGTGCTAGCAAAAGAAAACACTCACAGAACAATAAGAATGAAAACTAGAGTGTTCTAGGCATTGAATAACGAGGTGTGTCTCTCTCCAAAAGAAGTGTGTTGGGATCCAACCAAATTATTCAAGAAAAACTAAGCAAACAGATCAAACTAAAACTAAGAACGGAAACAAAGACGCTCCAAGAACAACACAACTGTGCATGAAACAATAAAAACGAAGTGTCTACAAAGACCTGAGATTTTTATTGATGAAGAAGGGGATGCCTTGGGTATCCCCAAGCTTTGACGCTTTTACCTCTTGAATATTTCTTGGGGTGACATGGGGTGGCATCCCCAAGCTTAATCTTTTGTCCATTCTTCATCTCATGACATCATTGTTTTCCTACACCTGAAAATTTCCTTCATACAAAACTTCACACAATCTTCATTAGCAACATTAGTGTACTCAAGATAATAAGTCTTTTGGTTCAGTTTCAACACAACTAAAACCTCCATTAAAACACAAGCTACTGTAGCACTTCCTTTAAAAATTTCAAATGATCAAAGAGAACTCAAAGAGAAAGAGATTAAGAGGCAAATGCAAATAATGGCAGAAATCTGCCAAAACATACCAGCAGGTAAAAACCAATTTTTTCGAAGAACTTCTGTTGCTCAAATCGAAAAGTGTTGAACTAACGAAAGTTAGATAACAACCTGGGGCAGAAGGACAAACAATTGCAGCTCAAACCAACATACAGAGATTTTTCACGAATTTTTACAGCGAAGCACAAAATCTGTTTTGGGACAGCAACTTTCCCAAGTCTAACTTCTCTCTCATTAGAGGTTACTCTTGGCACAAAAACCACAGAAAAATGATAAGGAGAGGTTATTACAGAGGTAATAACTTCCAAGACTCAACTAAAACTTTTGGGTTATCTCCCAATAAGTACTTTTCTTTAACGCCTTTAAGTTAGGCATGATAATTTCAATGATGCTCACATAAGAAATATGAATTTAGAGTAAAAGAGAGCATCAAGAAGCAAATATAAAACACATTTGAGTCTAACCCACTTCCTATGCATAGGAATCTTGTAAAGAAACAAGTCATGAAAGCACAAAGCAACAAGCATAGGAAAGCCAAACAAGTGCAACTTCAAGACTTTCAACATAAAGAGGGGAAACTTAATATTGTTGAGACACATAAAACCTTGTTTTCCTCTCTCATAATAACTTTTAGTAGCATCATGAATAAAATTAACAATATAACTATCACATAAAACATTCTTATCATGATCCACATGCATATAATAATTATTACTCTCCACATAAGCATAGTCATTCTTATTAATTGTGGTGGGAGCAAATTCAACAAAATAGCTATCATTATTATTCTCATCACCATAATCATCAAATATAGGAGGCATATTGTACTCATTAATTTTCTCCTCAATAGTAGGTGGACTGAAAATATCATATTCATCATTGTAATCATCATATATTGGAGGTTTGGTATCATCATAAGCAATATAATAGCTATCTTCCAAAGCTGGGGAACTAAAAAGATCATTTTCATAAAAACTAGCTTCCCCAAGATTAGACTTTTCCATAGAATTAGTAATAATGGTGTCCAAAGAATTCATACTACCAACATTGCTATTAGCATGAAAATAAAGTTCGATAGGTTTTTTAATTTTCTCTTCAAACACTTCATGTCTTAACTCAAGATAAATACTATAAAGCTCTCTAATTTTGTTGTTGTTTTCCATTAAGCCTAACTAGTGAAAACAACAAACAAAAAGACAAAATTGCAGAATCTAAAGGAAATAACTTCAAGCACTCACACCGGAGGATGTGAGTACCTTTTACCTTACCTCCTCGACAACGACGCTAGAAAATAGCTTAATGTCTACGCACTTCTATTCTTGCAGACAGTTGTTGGGCCTCCAAGTGCAGAGGTTTGTAGAACAGTAGCAAGTTTCCCTTAAGTGGAATACCCAAGATTTATCGAACTCAGGGAGGAAGTGGTCAAAGGTATCCCTCTCAAGCAACCCTGCAATCAAGATACAAGAAGTCTCTTGTGTCCCCAACACACCCAATACACTTGTCAGGTGTATAGGTGCACTAGTTCGGTGAAGAGATAGTGAAATACAAGTGGTATGGATAAAAGACAACGGTGCCAGAAAATAGCTTTGATGGCGCAGAAAATACTAAAGGTAAAAACATGGAAGCAAGCAAACATGTAACAGATCTAGTTGCAAATGGTGTTTCAATGCTTAGGAACAAGGCCTAGGGATCATACTTTCACTGGTGAACACTCTCATATAAATATGCTCTCTTTATGATACTACTCTGAACTACTCTCCAGTTGGACACTCTAATCCATGGTAGGGCTATAACAGCACTCCTCAAAGTTTGCTTTACCCATCTAGATAACCCCACACTGTCACCTTGAGCTCTAGATGGTTCCAACAAACACCACAATTTCATAGAAACATCCAACTCCAAATATAACTCATAACAAGTATTTGTAATCTCTAGCTTAAGTGCCACCATGGTGTGCATGTTATCACTTTCACACACATGGGGAGAGCTGAGATATATTAAAGAACTTGAGTAGCAAGGTAGATCTACTTGATTACAAAGCTCACGATCACAATATGATCATGCATAGAGAGACAAATGAACACATAGCTACCGGTAGAACCCTTAGCCTCAAGAGAGAGCTACTCCCTCATCATCATGGGAATCAGCAACGGCGATGGAGATGGTGGGGGAGATCGATGGAGATGGCCCCGGGGGCACTTCCCCGTCCCGACAGGGTGCCGGAACAGAGACTTGTGTCCCCCGAATCTTCCCTTCGGTGGCGGCGGCGCTGCAGAACCTTTCATGGCTGGAGGATCGATTATTTAGGGTTTCTACATCAGAGGCTTCTTATAGGAAAAAGGGGGATGTCAGAGGGTGGACCAGGGGCCCACACCACCTGGTGGCGCAGCCAGGGGGACCCGCGCCACCACATGGTGTGGCCATCCCCTGGCCCCTCTCCGTCTCGTCTTATGGCTCCGCGAGTCTTCTGGTAAAATATCGACTTTGGCTTTTGTCTGGCCCAATTCCGAGAATATTCATTTTCTGGCTTTTCTGGAACCAAAAACAGAAGAAAATAGGAAACTTGCACTGTGGCATCTTGTTAATAGGTTAGTTCCAGAAAATGTGTAAAAGTACTCCAAAGTGTGGACAAAACATAAGAAAGTAGATATAAAACAAGCATGGAACATCAAAAATTATAGATACGTTTGCAACGTATCAGTCACCCTTATGAACTTTGAAGGTGTCCTATGCATTTATGTTTTTCTACACTATGAGGGACAAGCTGAATACCACTCTTATTATGTTTTCTTTATGTGAAACAAACAAACGTCTTTCAAAGCATTGTTATTCATGAACCTTTTGTTTGTACCTTTTCATGTTATGACATAGTTGCTATGTCTTATTGATTAGAACTATATCTTTCATGCTATGTTAAAGTACTATGATCCCAGCTATCAATGTTTTATACATGCCTTGATCAAGATTGTGATGGTGCATGTCACCTCAAAAATTATTCTTTCTTTTTATCACTTACCTACTCGAGGACGAGCAGGAGTTAATCTTGGGGATGTTGATATGTTGCTAACGTATCTATAATTTTTGATGTTACATGCTTGTTTTATATCTACTTTCATATGTTTTGTCCATGATTTGGAGTATTTTTACACACTAACCTATTAAGAAGATGCCACAGTGCTAGTTGCCTGTTTTTTGTTGTGTTTGGTTCCAGGAAAGCTAGAAAATGAATATTCTCGGAATTGGACGGGACAAAAGCCAAAGTTAATATTTTACCAAGGGGAACACGGAGCCAGAAGATGAGACGGAGAAGGGCCTCAAGGGGGGCACACCTAGGGGTGCAGCCGGCTCGGGCACCCCCTCGGTCTCCCCCTTCGCCTATATATTGCCTCCGATACAGAAACCCTAAGGACCCGATCAAAATTCCACGAAAGAGTATATAGCCGCCGTCATCTCCATCCCTAGACTGAGAGGGATCTTAAGCTCTTCCTGGCACCCTACCGGCAGGGAGAATTCACCCTAGAGACCTTCTTCATCACCATGACTGCCTCCGGTGTGATGCGTGAGTAGTTCATCCTTGGACTACGGGTCCATGTAGTAGCTAGATGGTTGGTTCTCCTCCTTTGTGCTATCATGTTTAGATCTTGTGAGCTCCGTTCATGATCAAGATCATCTATTTGTAATCCTACATGTTGTGTTTGCGGGGATCCGATGGATATTGAGATGCTATTTTAGATTGATTATTGATTCTATCATGTCTTTGTTATTTGTGATCTTGCATGCTTTTTGTTGTTAGTAGCTATCTTGGCCAAGTAGATGCTAGCAACTCCAAGAGTTAGTATTTATGCTCGATAGCGGGTTCATGCCTCTGGCAATCTAGGAAGTGACAGAAATCTCTAAGGTACTATATGTGGTGTTGCTACTAGGGATAAAACAACAATCCTTTGTTCATAGAACAAACATATTGTTTACTTTACACACTTTGCTTAATGCAATTATCTGTTGCTTGCAACTTAATACTTGAGGGGGTTCGGATGATAACCTGAAGGTGGATTCTTAGTCATAGATGCAGTTGAATTACGGTCTATGTATAATGTTGTAATGCCCAATCAAATCTCATAGGAGTCAAGATGATTAGTATATGCGTGTATGCTTTCTCGATGTTTGTCAATTGCCCCGCTGTAATTTGTTCACCAACATGTCATTTATCTTAAGGAGAATCACCACTAGTGAACTATGGACCCCGGTCCATTCTTTTACCATCAATCTACAAGTTATTTATTGTTTTCTGTTTACTTTCTACAAGCTATTACTATCTTCCACACAATACGTTTAATCCTTTGTTTTCAGCAAAACTGGTGAGATTGACAACCTCACTGTAAGTTGGGGGCAAAGTTCTGTGGTTGTGTTGTGCAGGATTCCAAGTTGGAAACAACACCTTGGAGGTGTTTCCTTGCTCCTACTGGATTGATAACCTTGGTTTCATAACTAAGGGAAAACTTGCTGCTGTGCTCATCATACCTTCCTCTTGGGGTTCCCCAACGAGGTCGAATATATTTTGGGCCATCACCCACCCCTCCAACGCAGATGTACTTCCCTTAACAAGGAAGGAACCACGGTAAAACAAATCCTGTGTCTCCGCGTACTCCACTATGGTTGACTCGTTCCTCTATCTCACTCGCCTTTACTCGCTAGTAGTTAGGTTTGCATATAGGGAAATTCTATATAATCGCATATTTACAGAATTTACCTTTTGTGTCAAGCCTAAAATTGAAAAGGTATGAAAATTGAAGTAGCACCTATTCACCCCCCTCTAGGTGCCCATACGATCCATTTCAATTGGTGTCAGAGCCCCAACTCTTTATTCGGGCTTAAACGCCTAAGAGAAGTATGGGCACCAAGGAGAATGGGAATGAGGCTATGGACAAGGTCACAATGGATGACCTCAAGACGTTGGAAACAACCTTGTTGAAATCCTTTGGGACCAAGATGGAGGAGATGCAACAAATGATTTCCCGCCTCACATCATCCATAACCCCATCTCCATCTTCCTCTAAGGCTACCACTCCTTCATTCAAGGATAAGGCTCACGCCGGATCTAAAGAAGATGAAGTGGTAGGTGAAAAACATAATGGTTCCGCCTCCAAGAAGGGAAGTGGTAAGGAGGACTATAATGAGGTCCCTCACCTATATTCTCCCGGCCCACCTATCCCTCATCCTCATATAAACAATAGGAGTGATCCACCCAAACTTACTGCATCTACATTTAATCAATGGCAATTCTTAATGAAATCATGTATGCAGTTCGTCAATTGAACTGTGGAGAATTATTGAAGAGGGTCTTCATATTGGAGATCACACCAACTTGACAAGAAGAGAAGTTGTGGATAGTCAATTGAATGCAACGGCTCTCCACATGATACATCTCAGAGTGGGTCCCAAGGACATGCCCCACATTGAGCATTTCAACAACGCCAAAGAAGCTTGTGACGCTCTCACCGACCTATTCATTGGAAATGAAAGCATGAGAAGGAATAGGTACGATGCTCTTAGTAATGAAGCTGAAGGTTTCTACATGTTGGATGGCGAGGACCATGAATACATGTATAGAAGGCTCAAGAGAATTGCAACAACATTTAGAAAGCATGGAGCCACTCACATTGACGATGCCTGGATCTTTTTGGATTTTTTTCTCATCTCTTGTACTTATGGAAATCACACTCAATTTTGGCTTTTAGTTGATTTGATTCTTGCAATCTTGAGTGTGTAGTACCATCTCTGTTTGGCTCTCTCAACCCAAGCCTGTCCCTACATATAAGCCATCTTTTCTTCCACACAAGTCCCTTGTACACCTTGTGGGGGTTTTGTTTGGGACGCGCGGGCCTGAATCTGTGTATAACAGAATTTCAGATTTTAGGCCGGATAATCCGGCCCAAGTATAGGCCGGATAATCCGCCCCTGGCGGATGCAGTCTTTAAGGGCTGGGGTCGGGGAGAAGGGCTCATAACGAGCATGACTTCTCCCCTAACCCTCTCCCTCTCCCCAGCCACCGCCTGTCGTTCCCCACCCTCCCAGAGCCTCTCCGGCCGCCGGATTCTTCGGGCCTCCCCGGATCTTCTTCTTTGCGCCTCCGGGTACCTTATCCTCCGTGTTCTTCCTCGAATGAGTGAGGGTAACTCCCTCTATCCCCATAGTTGGCTAGATGTGTTACTTGTTGGGTGGAAAGTTGTCTAGAAGGTTGTTGTTTCGTGTAGAAATTGTAGTCTTGTAGTATCTAGGCCCGATCTACACTTTTGCATTCAATCTAGGCGATTCTGAAATTTTCTGCCAGGGCCGGATTATCCGCCCCTGGCCAGGCCCGATAATCCAGCCTGACAGAGTCAAAACTGGTCCAGTTTCGTATGGATTTGTGCATTGAGTATGATTGGACTGTGAACTGTTTGCCTACTTTTTGTACGTTCTCTCTTGGACTTGTCTGTATGCTTATACCCATGCTATCCACCTTGTTCGCTTCACAGGTGGTTCCATCGCTCCCAAGACCTACAAGCGCCGTCCTCATGCTAAATACTTTCGGGACGACGGAAAGGGTAACTTAGTGGACGAGGTTGAACTGGGGAGAAGGAAAAACGAGGAGAAACGCATGGCTGAACAAGCAAAGAGGGATAGGAGGGGTGTGTCCAAGAGGAAGGGCAAAGAGCCCAAGATTAACTATAAGTCGCTGGATCCCGTTACTTACTCTTCTATTCGTCACCGTGATTTGTTTGCTGAGTTAGCACATGATGCTGAGCTGGGTGACTCTCGTTTTTGGTGTGCTGAACAAAAGGGTATCTATGAAGATGTTTATGCTCGACAGAAGATTCAGCCTATGCATCCTATGATTATTGCTGAGGCCTTGGAAAAGCCTCACCTTGTTGATGCAATGTATGTGTCTGAACGGATGGGGCTACACCATCTCATGGCTCTTCAATGCTCCTATGATTCTGAGATTGTGAAGCAGTTTTTCTCCACCTTGGTTATTTGCGGTGATGAGCACCGCACCATGAAGTGGATGACTCGTGACCGACCTATGCAAGCTGATTTTCGTGTGTTTGCTGGGGTGCTTGGCTATTCTTTCCACAGCAGGGATCATGCTAGTGCCACTGTATCATCACCCAACTCAAGCCTAATAAAGATGCAGTCCTCTCTCCGTGCATAATGGGTAATGGTATTGTGGGCACCTTTGCTGGTCTTTCTCCAATTTATGCTAGCTTGGTGGGTCTCTTCCGTGATTCTATCACCCCGAGTGGAGGCAACAATGACAGTATCCGTGGTCACCTAGTTCAGCTTCTAGCCTTTTCTCATGAGGTTGCATCTTGTGAGGATGAGTCTGTTAATTGCAAGCTGGATGTGATGGACTTCATTTACCATGAGTTGATTGATGCAATGTTCAACAGGCTATCCATCCCTTATGCTCCATACATCATGATGTTGATCAAGCACCTGCTTCCCACTAAAGAGTTCAACATCGATGTGGACCACAAGGCGAAGAAGTTCTACAACAAGGTGAGGAAGACCTCACACCCATCTTCTGCTCCTGAGGGTCTCATGAGGGATGATCATGCCAGTGCTCGTAGGCCCTCAGTGCCTCCTATTGCTCGTGAGATCAAGCAGCTGAATTGGTTCCAACGGAACATTCTGTGCATGGGAGTGGACACTCGCAAGGGACAATATGAGGCGTACAAGCAGCGCCACGAGATGGCACACACTCATCAGCTCATTCTTCATGTGTCCGGTGCTTCGGGCGATCCCCCTACTCCTACTACTCCTACACCATATGCTCGGTGGAATTCTTCTTCTAGGCTTAACTATGGAGAGCTTGAGCATCACCTGTTTCCTTCCGCGGCCACTGCTGATGATGAGGATGATGACACCGAGGAGCTTGAGGATGAGGATAAGGACAGGGACGAGGACGAGGACGAGGACGAGGACGAGGATGAGGACTACGAGTGATCCCTTGGGGCCTTAGCATAACTCTTCTTCCTTTTTGGCGTCTCGATGCCAAAGGGGGAGAAGTAGTTCTATTAGGTCTCCGAGGATTTGCATGGTTTAGGCGCAAGCATTTGCACTTTATCTATTCGTCGTTTTCTCGCTTGTGCCCATTTAGCGTTGAACCTTCATTTGTGTTTTGGTTTGTATAAAACTATGTGTCTGTGTGGCTTTAGATTTATCTCTTGGATTACTCTTATGGATTCATCTATCATATTGGCTATATTGGATATCTTTATCAAGGGAGGCGCTCAATATGGCTATCATTGGATATTCTTATAATGTTTTGAGGATGCACCTATCTCTCTTCCGGTGGTATGAGCTTTTCGCATATGTTTCAATGAAATAGACTTATACCTTCTTGTGTGTATTTGTAATCAAATGCAAATTTTAGTATGCACACATTGAGGGGGAGTCTTTTTCATTCATTAAATATTGTTGTATTGAGAACTTTCTTGCAAATCCTAGTATTGTCATCTAACACCAAAAAGGGGGAGATTGAAAGAACATTTCATGGTTCCCTATGTTTTGAGTGTTAGATAACAATACCGTGGAGTTTTCTCATGTGTGCTAAGTCTGCAGGGAATGATATTGTGTTTGGGGGGCCGGACTATCCGCCCCCATCAAGGGCCGGATAATCCAGCCTAACTCACTTGGCAAAGGCAGGCATGCCGCGTCGCTCTGACTGGGGGCGGATTTTCCCCCGAAAAATCCAAGAAGGGGCGGTTTTTCTTCCCCTGACCGGATAATCCAGCCCTCACCTCGGGCTGGATAATTTGGCCCTAGGAGACGATCAAGGGCAGGCATGGCGCGACGCTCTGACTGGGGCGGATTTTCCCCCAGAAAATCCGAATAGGGGCGGATTTTCTTCCCCTGACCGGATAATCCGACCCTCACCTTGGGCCGGATAATCCAGCCCCCTGGAGGGGAACAAAGGTTGGTTTGGCACGTCGCTCTGTCTGGAGATGGATTATTTGCCGGATAATCTGAGTCTGGGACGGAGTTTCCCCCCAGGCCGGATAATCCGGCCCTCACTTGGGCTGGATAATCCGGCCCCAAATGGCTCCAACGGCTCTGTTTGGACCGAGGGTATAAAATCCCCTTCATCCCCTCCATTCAGACTCCTTGATTCATCCGAAAAAGGCCAGACCTGTTGCAAGTGCTCTCTCTCTAGATCTCCCACTTCAACCACCCGAAGGCTTCGATCTTTGCGGGATTTGAAGGAGGAGACAACCTACATCGTCATCACGAATCGAGCGCATCAACTCCTCTCCATTCACTTGGAGAAATCCCTAATCTAGTATTCTCATCAATATCTAGATCTTGTGTTTTATTATTGATACTTGTTCTTGTGGCAGCTTGTTGTCATTATGGGAGGCACCAAGTTGGTTGTGAAGTTGAGCCCCGCTAGTTGTGTAAAGGCGCTGGTTCCCGCCTTGAAGGGTTCCTATAGTGGAAAGGTGGATCAGGCCTTTGGTGGCGGGATCCATCGGAGAACAGGGTGAGGCCTATTGTGGCGTGGTGGTCTTAGTACCGCCCACCCCTCCAACGCAGATGTACTTCCCTTAACAAGGAAGGAACTGCGGTAAAACAAATCCCATGTCTCCATGTGCTCCACTAGGGTTTACTCATTCCTCTATCTCAGTCGCCTTTACTCGCTACTAGTTAGGTTTGCATATAGGGAAATTCTATATAATCGCATATCTAGAGAATTTACCTTTTGTGTCAAGCCTAAAATTGAAAAAGCATTAAAATTGAAGTAGCACCTATTCACCCCCCTGTAGGTTCCCATATGATCCATTTCACCTAGGCCCTCTCTCTCCATCATCGACAACAACAAAAAGATGCAAGCTATTGGTCCGATAAAAACACAAAAGGAATTCTAAAACTCCCGAAGGTCCGTTAAAGTAACTTCACTACGCATTCGCTTTCCGAGGATTCGATAACCTAGGTCTACTAGGGAAAAAGAAGCTACACTACACCTGTAATCCGGATCGAAGGTATCAATGCCACATCCCCTCCCGTGGCTACTTTGACAAGGATGAGCGTGCCCTTCGAGGTCCATCACATTTTTCCCTCGCCATCCCAAGCTCAAGGGGAGAGCCCCGAATGAAGGTGTGACACAACCTCATATAGTCCTCTATTGTTGTCCATACCTAGTCTCGCCCTCAAATTCTCTCCTCTGCACCAAGATAGAGAAGACAACCAACCACATCCTAGCTTTTTCCTAGGACATCCTATCTAGGGAACATGTCCCTTGAATCTAGTGGTCTAGCGGTGCCCGTCCTTTTTCTTGCTTACTATGCTAAACGCGCTCGTCTCCTCCCCTTCGATTCATGGAGTGGAGGGACGCAGGAGAATCCTCGGAGGCGTGCGTCTATGGGAGGTTGAAGCGGCATACAAGCATCACACTCGACAGAGCTGACTGTGAGCTCCAACACCCCTCGTGTGGTGGAGAACAACGAGACGGTGTACAAGTTGCATGCCCGACAGAGCCGTCTATACCCAGTAGCTGGGGAATCAGGACGATGCCGATGTTCTTGAGGGACATCATGGATGGGCACATCGGTTTCCTCATCGCATTCGAGGAGGGGATCCAGTGGGGGTGGAGCTAGAGATCGGGAAGGTTGTAGGAGGAACCGAAGCCGATGGTATTTGGGTGTAAGACAGTGGTGCCGCATGCTATGATCGGGGGCATCGCGCTGGGTAGGAGGATGGTCAGGGCGGTGCCGCCTGTTGTGGTGAAGTGGTGGGTGGTGGTGCTGGTAGTGCTAGAGGTTAGATAAGAGCGGTTAGGTAGTTCTTGTGCTATATTGGTCATGGGGTCCAACGTTTAGAGGGGTTTTGCAAATAATAAATAAGATGTTAGAACCACACATGGACTAATAGGTGGGGTCCACAGCTCATGCCACGTCGCTAAATACACTGTGCCATCAACACCAGTGACCGTATATGAGCACCCAAAGTCGTATTGGGTATTGTAATTTGGTATTCTCTGAGTACGGTGACCAATCTGATCCCCACATATAAGTTCAAGTATATGTGTTATGTATTTTAATTTTGTTTTTTAGTAAGGCTCATAGTTGGTAGGGAAACTCCGAGGGGATACCCTAAGTCGGACACACATGACACGTTTGGTATCCTGTATTACCCCGAGGCAGGCTCGTGGGTTATGGAAACGGGGAATTTGGATGCTTGCGTCATCTCTGCGTCATGGCCAATGCACTTTCTAGAGCAGCCCAGAGCCAGGCCCGCTAGAAACGCTCGATTCGTGTGTTTCCCGCAGGGTTGTGTCGCTGCTCACGTATGAGGGGATATATAAGGTTAGTTTCTCTCTTCTTATTAGAAGTTTTCATCTATAACCACTTCTACTTAGCACAAATATGGTTCAATTTAAAACAAGTTCTACATGAAAAACATGCACATAGTGTTGGGGATATACTTTCCGGGTATCCTCACAGTTCCTCACTGACCAGGGTGGCCTAGTTCGGGTTAGAGCTTTGCTTCATGGGTGGCCCAGTCAGGGAGAAAAGACGGAGTCCAATCCGGCTAAGGGAAGGCCTAGAAGACTTACCGACTTAGGCCCATAGTGTTACTTGTAGTTCAAGATGTACTCTGTAACCGACTCTTAATCGTAGCCGGATAGATCTCTCCTGTAAACCCTAGGCCAGATATCTATATAAGCCGTCCTAGGGAGAGCCTTTAGGGCAACACTCAATAGTCTACAATCTCAACTCGCACAGGCAAACCCTTGTAACCCATATCTCGGCTCTACCATATTACTGGATTGCTAGCAGGAGTAGAATCCGTCCAAAGCCGGCAGATTCGAACCTGGGTAAACTTGTGTGCTCACCGTCCCGGAACAGTGTACATCTTCTGCACGCCTCGAGGACCCCCTCATGGCGTACTTGTCATCAATCCGACGACAGTTGGCACCCACCGTGGGGCAAGTGAGCTTCGGATCTACGTGCCGAGCGGAATCTGCAAGAATCGGAATCGGCAAAACTATCGCCATCGGTCGCATCCTCTACGCCAGCGATGTCCCTCTCATCGTTCTTGATGAGACCTGGATTCCGGCTAAGGAGGCTGTGACTGCCTACACCATCATGTCTTTTGGCGAGATCGATGTTTACATCGGTTTTGCCGAACCTGCCCCACCCACCCTAGTGGTGATGATAGAGGCAGAAGAATCTTCTGGGTCCCCTTTGTTCGCGGAGGCGGCAGAGTTCCGGATCTCAGAAAACCCTAATCCCACCCAGCCTGCACCAGTTGCGGAGATAGTGGAGAAATCCGAGCCTGAAGAAGACGTGGCGGTCCAAGTCGAATCTGGAGTGGATCTCCTTGGAGAGGCCGAATCCCAGATCGACCCACCCGTTGAAGTCAAAATCCAGGAGGAACGTATCAACGACACTGATTCCGGCTCTGATGACGCTGGGACAGACATGCCTTTCCTAAGGTACACGCTGTGACGCATGATAATGCAAAACTCAGGCGTAGACGCAATTCTCGAGACCATCAAAAGTTTCGACGAAGCTGATCGCGAGAGCCGCAGGTACCTCAGGAGGAGCGCATCGCACTTCATCAGATATGTTGGATCCGGATCTGGCTCTGCCGATGCTGGAGAAAACACCGACTCTGTGCTGGAGGCAATTGGAACAAATGCCGACGTACCCGCATCCTCGGATGAGTTGATGATGTCAGCAAATTTCCGAAAGTTCTCCACGGAATATGAAGAGGAGTATAACTCCAAAGCTGCAGAAGGAGGTGACGAAGCCATGGATGAAGGATCCGGGGAACACTCTCCCAAAGCACAGGATGACATGGAAGTCGGAGATAATCCCGAAGTCCAGATGTCCGAAAGTACCGATCAGAGCTTGACCGCGAGAAACGGACCCAAATCCGTCTTTCCTACCAGCGCTGACAAGAAGGCAAAGAAGAAGAACAAGAAGAACAAGACCCCGGAAAAATACCCTCTGACAGAGGAGGTGATTGTCGAGGAATATGAGGAAGACTCGGATGGAGCACTTATCCCAGAAGAGCCGAAAAAAGAAGAATCGGTGGTTGGACACATGATCACTGAAGGTGCGCGTAAACTCATCGATGCTGCATTAACCACACCTATCCCTACAGCTGTAGAACTTACTACTGAAGAGCTGGACGAAAGGGCCCAAGCCCTAGAAGCGCGTTGTCAACAACTCCTGGATGAAGCCAAAAACAACAAGGAGGAGAAGAAACGCATGACAACTAAGGATTACATGTCTCGGTTGCATCAGAAGACACGGAAACGTTACACACGTGACTGTCAATTTCCGGAAGTGAACAGGGTCCTCTTTGAAGGAGATCCAGGGATGCCTCGTCTCAACAGCAAAGGAGATCTGGTGTATACAACACCGGTACAGAACACTGTCACAGCTCGAGATATCCTGTCAAATAACCCTGGCCCAGAACAGCTTCGGTTGGGCATCAAGCTAATCACCAAGGGTCTGGAGCAACAAATGGCTGCGAAATCCGGAAGTGGAAAGCTGGTCTCCAAATCCGACCAATGTCACACGGACTCAACCTGGAATGATATAAGTCCCCAGCGTGTTCTGGAACAGCATCACCGTTCCGACCGACGGGAAGACAACTACTCCAGAACCGGATCATCAGGACAGCATCACAGAACTGCATGTGACTGGAGCAACGTCGCTCCAGCGGCCGAGCAAGAGGCCATTGCTGCAGTGTATCCGAGGAATCCTCCCCGACGAGAGTCGAACGATCGAAGGGGAGAAGATAAAGAGAAACGTCAGGAGGAGGATCGTCAAAAATGCCACCTCCTAGACATGCAAGCTGTCCGGCTGAGCCTCACCGTAGTAGGAACGACGGACGAAGGAACGACGGAAACCATGCCGGGACAAGCCGGAAGGGGCTCATCATAGTGAAGACCCTCCCCGGAACCAGAATAATGACGCTCCGGACGGAGGTCGGTGAACAACCGGAAACAACCCAGCTGCCCCACCCTCTCCACCAAGCAGTCATCACAACGGCTCTCAAGGGGGACAAGGAGGACAACGTGGCAGAGGAGGTGGTGGCAGAAACCGAAGTCCGGCTCCAAGGCACCGCAGCCACAGCCGACATTCGGGACAATCTCTATCCCCGAACGATGCAAGGCACAGGATCAACTCCAACATAGAGGCGCAACACTACAAAAACGATGATATCTACGTGGGCCCAAAGTGCTTCGGACCACGCATCAGAGCTACAAGATTCCCGAAAGGATTTGCTATCTCAAGACATATCCAAGCCTACGACGGCATTGCTCGGCCAGATACCTGGCTACAGGATTTCTTCCAAGCTTGCTACATCGCCAAAGGCGGAAACAGCCTGGTCGCAACCCGATATCTCCCACTTATGTTGTGGAAGACGGCATGTTCATGGCTTAATGAACTTCTGGAGAACACCATCCACAACTGGTATGACATGCAAAGTGCATTCTTTCGGAATTTCAAAGGCACATACCGGAGGCCCTGTACGGTCGGAGACCTACAGCGTTGCACTCAGAAGGCCAGAGAAACTTGCCGGGATTACCTCGGACGATGGATCGATACGAAGAACTCCTGTGAAGGAGTAAATGATCAAACTGCGATTGAAGCTTTCATTGCATGTCTCCCAATTGGTCTACTGCATCATCGCTTGAAGTGTGACAAAGTCACTGATTTGGGAGAGATGATAGAAACAACAAGCAAGTATGCAGATGCTGACGACGATGCATTGGGATTACTCAATGCCCTAGCTGTGCCACAGTCGGCAAAATAACCAAAGCAACAAGCTCAGAAGCGCAAAAATACCTCGGAAGAAAAACCCAACACGGAAATGGCAGTGGTCACTGGTACTTTCGGGTCTAGAGGACAAGGAGGACGTGGCGGAGGCCGCGGGCGTGGCCGTGGGACTTCGAGGGTCCAAGGTAGAGGAGACCAACAACAGGGCAAAACCTACTCTTGGGCCGACATTGCCAATAACCCATGTGTGCATCACTTAGACGCCAATGGGGGCTCATCCTTCGGAGAAATCACTTTGAATGTTACCTTTGGAACACCAAAGAATTATCGGACGGAGGCACTTTCCTTCGAAGTGGTCCCATTCAAGAGCGCATACCACGCTATATTCGGACGTCCGGCTTACTGGGCTTTTATGCCTCGTTCGTGTTACATTTACAATATGATGAAAATTCCAGGTCCCAACGGCGTGATCACCATCAGGGAAGACCCGAAGAAAGCGCGGGAGTGCGAGGATGGAAATGCCGCCTTTGCCGAAGCCATGCTGCACGCCCAGGAGTACCAGGAGATCAAGAAGAGCATAGATCCGTCCGAAATGCCCGCAACGAAGAAGGAGGTGACAAAGCCAAATCCGGAGTTCAAGGCATCAGAAGAGACAAAGACGACGCCGTTGAAGGATGATGACCCCTCCAAGGTGACCCAGATAGGCGTAGGCCTAAGTAGCGCATAGGAAAGCGCGCTCGTCAAGTTCCTCCAAGCAAATCAAGATATCTTCGCATGGCAGCCATCTGACATGACCGGAGTACCTAGGGAACTTGCCGAGCACTCTCTAAATGTAAACTCGAATGCTAAACCCGTCAAACAGTCCTTACAACGGTTTGGCGATGAAAAGCGTAAGGCAATAGCTAAGGAACTAGCACGGCTCGAGTTAGCCGGATTCATAGGAGAGGTCATCCACACTGAGTGGTCGGCCAATCCTATAATGGTCCCTAAAAAGGACACTACTGATTTAAGGATGTGTGTTGATTATACTGCCTTGAACAAGGCTTGTCCAAAAGATCCGTTCGCTCTGCCTAGAATTGATCAAGTTATCGATTCTACGGCAGGCTCGGAACTCCTCTATTTTCTCGACGCATATTCCGGTTATCACCAAATTCGTATGAAGGAATCTGACAAAGTCAAAACTTCATTCATTACCCCCTTCAGAACCTTCTGTTTTATTACGGTGCCCTTTGGGCTAAAGAACACAGGAGCTACCTACCAGTGCACGATGCAGCGTTGCCTCCATGACCAACTCGGACGCGATGTACATGCATACGTGGATGATATTGCGGCGATGTCCAAGAAGAAGGAAACGCAGATTTCTGACTTAGAGGAAACATTCGCCAATCTACGAAAATACAACATCATGCTTAACCCGAAGAAATGTTACTTTGGAATACCAGCCAGAAAATTGTTATGTTTCATCGTGTCTCAAAGAGGCATAGAGGTGAACCAGGACAAAATCAAGGCTATACTCAATATTTCCAGGCCAACTCGCCTGAAGGACGTACAAAGACTAACTGGCTGCATCGCTGCAGTTAGTCGATTTGTAAGCCGGCTTGGTGAAAGAGCCGCACCATTATACAAACTTCTGAAAAATACCAAGGATTTTGTTTGGACCGACGAAGCTGAAGCTGCACTACAAGACCTGAAGAAAGTACTCTCAGCAGCTCCTATTCTTGCTGCGCCGGAACCACAGGAACCTATGTTGCTCTATCTTGCTGCGACAAACAAGGTCGTTAGTATCGTCATGGTGGTGGAGAGACCGGAGGAAAATCAGGAACACTTGGTGCAGCGTCCGACTTATTTTTTCAGTGAGGTCCTGACAGAATCAAAACAACGATATCCGCACTATCAAAAGTTGGCTTACGGTGTTTTTTAGCATCACGTAAGCTACGACACTATTTTCAGGAGCATCCAATTACCGTGGTGAGCACAACTCCCATGAGAGATATAATCAACAACAGTGACGCCACAGGACGTGTCGCCAAATGGGGCATAGAGCTTTCAGCTTTTGATATTGAGTATAAACCTCGGACAACAATCAAATCCCAGATCCTTGCGGACTTTGTCGCTGATTGGACAGAGACGAAGGAGAATATGACCCTCCTTGAGTCAGAATATTGGACCCTCTACTTTGATGGGTCTAAGGCTCGAGGGGGCTCGGGGGCTGGCGTGGTTCTCAAATCACCCCAAGGAGATAAACTTCTATACATGTTGCAGATCCACTTCACAGCGACAAATAATATTGCTGAGTATGAAGCACTGCTACATGGAATCCGGATTGCTAAGGATATTGGCATCCGACGTTTGATGTGTTATGGAGATTCAGATTTTGTTGCTCAACAAGTGTCGGATATTTGTAATGCAAATAAACACATGGCAACATATAAAGCTGTCGTGGATGATTTATCTAAATCGTTCGAAGGGTTTGAGGTTCAACACATCCCTCAAGCAGAAAACGAGGAAGCAGATGCACTATCTCGGATAGGCTCTGCAAGGAAAGAGGTCCCAGATGGCGCTTTTTCAGAGCACCTCAAAGTTCCCTCAATAAAAGGAGCAGATGAGGAATATCCGACCAAATCCGACTCGCCTCTAATTGTAGTTTTGGCTGTAATTCCTAGCTGGACTCAACCCTACCTTGATTATCTGGTAGATGGCAAATTACTCAAAGACGAAGTTCCGAGCCGGCAGATTATCCGACGAGCGAAAGACTATACTATAGTTACAGGTGAGCTCTATAAGCGGAGTGTTTCTAGGGTTTTTCAGCGCTGCGTATCTCCAAAAGAAGGAGTGGCAATCTTAAGAGAAATCCACGAAGGCAAGTGTGGTCACCACGCTGCAGCCAAATCTTTAGTGGCCAAAGCTTTTAGGCATGGATTTTTCTGGCTGACAACTCAGGCAGATGCCGAACGATTAGTCAAGACGTGCAAGGGATGCCAAAAGTACGCCAAACAAGCTCATGTTCTGGATGATCAGCTGCGAACAATACCTATAACATGGCCTTTTGCGGTCTGGGGGCTTGATATGGTAGGACCGTTTAAATGAGCTCCAAGTGGATTTACTCACCTCTTAGTGATGGTGGATAAATTCACCAAATGGATTGAGGCTAAACCTGTCACTAGTTGTGATGGAGCAATAGCCAAAAGATTTGTCGAGGATGTTATAATCCGGGATGGTTATCTGCATAGCATTATGACGGACAACGGGAGTAACTTTTCCATGGGAGAATTGGCCGAATTCTGCAACGAACAAAATATCCGGCTTGACATTGCATCAGTCACACATCCACAGGCTAACGGACAAGTCGAAAGAGCAAATGGTTTAATCCTACAAGTCCTAAAACCGAGACTCGAAGCACCACTACGACGTGCTGCGGGGGCTTGGGCAGAGGAATTACCCTCTGTAATATGGAGTTTACGAACAACTCCGAACAGGTCAACCGGATATACACATTTCTTCTTGGTCTATGGCATAGAAGCAGTTCTTCCTAGTGATTTGATTCACACTTCTCCTAGAGTGGCCACATATATTGAAGAGGATGCCGAGATTTCTCGACAAAATGATCTCGACTTAGTCGAAGAAGTTCACGTCGTTGCTGAAATGAGATCAACAGCCTATCAGCAGAAGTTACGCAAGTATCATAGCCAGAGAGTCCGAAACAGATATTTTAATAAAGGTGATTTAGTTCTCCGGCTTGTGCAACAAAGAAAGCACAAACTTTCCCCAGTATGGGAAGGGCCCTTCTTGGTTAGTCGAGTATTGCACAATGGATCGTACTACTTAACTGACATGAGGCCAGTCAAAGAAAGACCTGCTACTAAGAAGAGGAAGAGAGCTGGAGGCAGTCCAAATCCAGATGAGTTAGACAGACCATGGAATATTGCTCAGCTACATCCCTTTTATTCTTAGTTTATCTTTCTTTGTAAACATATATATGTACATTTTCTGTGAGAAATAAAAGTCTTGGTTGCCTCAAGTTTTTCTGAGATGTTTTTACCATCTTATTTCCTAATGATCATGTCATAGTCGAAAATCCCAGAATACTTGAAAGTACTTTATGCTCATGTTTGTTCTGGTTTAGATTTCTGATTCTAAAAATGCTACCTTCGGGTATAACCCTAAAGTTTCTAGTCTATACTTTTGTTATTTGTCTGATTGCCAGATGCGGGTATTTTCCAACTAGTGAATTGTTGGTACTGGAAGCCGGCTTTGTTTCTGAGTTTAAACTGGTTTAGCAATTGAGCTCCATTGCTTGGCAAAGTTTCTGAGCAGAAGGTTTAGCCGGCTCACGAAAGGTACGAGGCGGAATGCCAGATAAACGATAAGTATAGGCGAAAAAATACAAGTGCTTATGTAAACATTTCAGGCACACAAAAATTTAAAGCCAAAAGTGCTGAATAGATCAAAAGCTTAGCACTAGCAAAATTATAGTACTGCATATATACAGACCCATCATGTTTTTCAGAATAATACAGACTTTTCTGGCAATCTGTGATGCATGAGGAGAGGAAGGAGCTGCCGGCTCGCTGGATACATCGCCTTGATATCGTTCCGAGATGTCCACATCCAAAATGGTGCGGTCATCGTCGGATACTTCTGCTGATTCTTCGGGAGGCGGAGGTAGCGTGTCCACGCGGGTGAAGAAGGGAGTGTCGTAGTTGGTTAGATCAGCTACTTGGAGAATATCATTTTGTGGCCCAAAAGTTGGGGTAGCCAGGCAACACGGCACCCAAGTTGATTTTTATCACCGTGATTCAAAAAGTTGGGGCGCCAATTGCTGAGAGGGGTCTTTCGAGTGAATGATGGCAAACCCAATATTTTCAAATCGCGCCCGTTAAATCAGGATATTCTGTTACACTAGTTCCTGCTGTGCCCCTCCTTCGCCGGTCACTCTTCTTAGCCACCCTGCACGTGTCGTAGGGGCAAATCCATTGCTGTACTTTCCTAACTCTCGACACTGAATCTTGCTGCGATGGTGGCGGCGGCCCCTTTTCTTCCCTTCCCCGACCCTAAATCTGCCAGCGGTGGAGGACCTTTTTTCTCCCTCCCTCGACACTGAATCCGACGGCGGTGGCCTAGCATGTCTTGCAAGGTGAAGGTTGTAGCTATGTCACCGACTGAAAAGGGTCCGTCGGGGCCCAAGTCTAGGGCTCAACGTGGAGCAGCGGCGAGGTCTTCAGCCCCGGTTAGCGAGGAGGCCAGCAAGGATTCTACTCCCAAGGTACCTACGAGCAGTGTGTTGAAGAGAAAAGCAAGGCCGGAGGCGGATTGCTTGGCTCCGGTGGGCGGATGCAGCACTCAGATCTCGAAGAAAAAAACCCGGGAGAAGAGCGAGAGGTGAATTTTTCTTATTTGTGCCTTATCTTGCAAGTAGATTAGTTACGGCATAAGAGAATCGAATGAACTGAAATGTTCCCCTTTTTAATCAAATTAGGCACAGTTTTGATACAAGTGACCTATATGAGTTCACAGTTCATGTTTGACAGTACACTGCAAAGCTTGATTTTGGTTGCGAGAGGGTTGTGTTCGGGCAAGATATGCATCTTCTTGTGAATTGCAAAGAGGTTGTGTCTGTTTCGCAGCTGGTAGATATGCTTGCCGCTAGAATTCCCTGGGGTTCTAGACAGAGGAGAAAATTGGTGTGGCGCAACATGAATGATACCTATCAGCAAATTGAGCACTCCCATGAGCTTCAGATGGTTTGGGAGTGTTGTGCAGCTGATCGTAAGGTGAAAGTTGAAGCGATGATTGATGATATGTATGCAGATGCTAGAGATCTTGCTGCCAGAGCTTCTGCTCCTAGAGAATACGGACCAATAGATGCTGATCTAGATAACTTCAGTATACGCATAGAGGTGGATTCATACATGGCAAAACTTGATGAGGGAGTTAATAAGCCAGTTTCTTCATGTACTGTGGAGATCACCGTCGATTCCAAAAACATAACTCTTGATGAAATGAGAGAGATGATCGGTAAGGAAATCAGTATTGGCCCTAAGTAGATGGAAAAAATCCAGTGGTGGCATCATAAGAAGCAGCAATTCATAGATGTTTTGGATACTGAAGATCTTATGCAGATTATGCGGCAAAAGAAGCAAACCAGGAAGGTGTTCTTCCTTGGTACCATTTCTGACGTTGTTGAACATGTTATAGTGGATGTAGATGCCCCTGTAGTGGCTGAACAGAATGAGGTGGTCGACGTTGATGAGATCTGATGAGAGCTGCTACCCTGGGTTTGTCATATGGACCGTGGGGTTCCCCTGCCTGTATTTGTAATATTGACTGCTGTTGCATTTAGAGCGTGCTTCTATGATTATGTTTCTTGAGAGATTGCGATATAATGTTGTGCGAGCTGTTGAGATTTTCGGACATGTCACTCACTGAAACCATCGTTGTTGTAATAAGACATAAGTACATTGTAGTTGACATGGTTATGTTTCTTAAGATGACGTATCGTACTTGTTTCGGTTATTATGTTTGTTTGGACATTGTAATGTAATGTTTTGTGAAACCATGACTGGACTAGTGATGCATAAATACATTGTAGTTGACATGATTATGTTTCTTGAGATGATGTACTGTACTTGTTTCTGTTATTTTGTTAGTTGAGAGACTGTAATGTAATGGTTTGCGAAACCATGACAGGACAGGTGATGTGTAAGTACCTTGTAGTCGACATGATTTTGTTTCTTGAGTTGATGTAATATACTTGTTTCTGTGATTACGTTTGTTGAGCGATTGTAATGTGATGTTTTGTGAAACCATGTCGTGGTTATGTTTGTTGGGAGATTATAATGTAATGTTTTGTGAAACCATGACTGAAGAAGTGATGCATAAGTACCTTGTAGTTGACATGATTTTGTTTATTTGGATGATGTAATATACTGGTATGTTTTCGTTAGGCAATGAAATTGGGATGGAGGGAGTGCAGGTTTAATATTTGAAATGAGAATGTGTGAAGAGAATCCATATCAGGCAGGAGACAGTAATCCAGGGAAAGGGCATTGTATCCATTAAACTATTGTAACATGCCAATTTAGTCATCATTGCAGCGGTAGAAGGGCTGCTCTCTCTCTCTCTCTCTCTCACCGACGCCGTTGCCGTCTCCATCGCATTCGCCATGCTGTCCTTGAACGGCGAGGACGAACAGTCGAGCAGCGACAACCTTCTCTGTGACATCGAGTATTCCTTCCATGATGTGAGTTCCTCTGTTTTCTCGGGATAGGGTTAGGCAATGGTAAATCACTCGATCTGAGCTCCATATGTGCATGCAATCGTGTTCGATTTCAGCTTTGTGTTTACCTATAGGTACCAATGACGATCTACGACTCCGAATGGGAGGGCCTCTTGATGACCCACAAGTATAGGGGGTGTATCGCAGTATTTTCGATAAGTAAGAGTGTCGAACCCAATGAGGAGCAGAAGGTGCTGGCTAGTGGTATGGATCAGGAATTCTCTGCAAATACTTAGCAAACGGATTATTAGGGGTTTTTGATAAAGCAAGTAAACAAAGTACGAGTAAATAAAAGACAGTAGGAATAAATGCAGCAAGTGGCCCAATCCTTTATGCAGCAAAGGACAAGCCGGTTGTATTTCTTAAGATGACCAAACGTTCTCGAGGACACATGGGAAGATTGTCAAGTGCTTTCGCTTCATATAGTCGATTAATCTTCTTTAGCTTGGTAAGTGTTGTGTGGGTGAACCTGTGCTAATCTACCACCCCATCCAAGACTAATACATACTTGTGATTATACCCCTTGCAAACGTCCGTAAGTACAAGAAAGTAATTAAGGTAGAAACCTAACCACAACTTTAAACTCTAAGACCCTTACGTCCCTTGTGCAATGGTTTCCTAACGGGGGTTAAGGTTTCTGTCACTCCGGCAACCCCTACGATTAGTAGCCAAATACACAATGCATTCCCCTAGGCCCATATAGGTGAAGTCTCATGTAGTCGACGTTCACATGACATCACTAGAAGAAGTACACCACAACTTAAATAACAATCTATTGAATCTTTCTCAACGCAACTCCACTACTAACAACAAGACTTCTCCCATGTCCTCAAGAACAAAACGAACTACTCACAAGACATCATATGGATCATGATCAGAGATGGAATAATGATGTATAACAATCTGAACATAAACAATAATTCAATGGTTCACTCAATAGCATCAACTACAAAGAGTAATCAACACCGGGAAAGTTTCCCCTATGAACTATGCAAGATTCAACTCAATTGTTACAACAATATGGAGATGGTGATGAGGGTGTTGATGGTGATGATGGTGGTGATGATGATGATGATCCCGACGAAGTCCAGCTTGATGGTGGTGTTGATGGCGACGATCTCCCTTCTCCGGGAAGGAATTCCCCCGGCAGAAATCTGTCTGCCGGAGAGATCTTTCTCTCTCGGTGTTTTCCGCCCCGCAGAGGTGGCGGAATCTTTCTGTGGTCGCTCCCCGAGTCTTAGGGTTTTGGGACGATGATATACTCCAGAGGGGAGAGGCTGGAGTGGGCCAGGGCGGGCACACCACCTCCAGGCGCGGCCTAGGCCTGCCCGCGCCATGGGGTGGTGTGGGCCCCCTATGGCCCACCTCCACTCCATCTTCTGGCATCCTTAGTCTTCTAGAAAAATAGGATTTTCCGTATATTTTCCCAGATTTTCTGATCTTCGTGAACTTTGCCTCCAAACAGCACCTTTTCCATCAGAATCCTGACTGCAGCGGTCCATGCTCCAAAAGTCATCAACCATGCAAAAACAGATGAAATAACATAAGTATCACCTCTCAATACAAAATATATCAATGAATAATAGTGAATTAAGACATAGAATAGTGATGCAAAATGGACGTATCAACTCCCCCAAGCTTAGACATGGCCTCAGGTTTATGGAGTGAAGAGTCGATAAAAGAATACGGACAAGAGGCATCACATTCATCAAATACATAGATCATAATAGAAGACACCTCACTATTATATAACTCAACTTGTAATGAGTAAAGGAAACACAATAAAGATACATAAAGTGAATCAGAATTGGTAATGGAAAACTTAGCTCTTGGTCGAAGAATAGTTGATAATTTGCTGGAGTTCACAAATAGCTGGTTTTCAATGAAAGCTTTCAAAGTAGTAAACATCAAGATAAGAGCAATGTGCAAAACAAGGAACATAAGAGACATGATTGAATAAATCATCATATGAATGAATGAAACACATCAACTCAAAATACTTGCTGAGATAGAAGGGAATAGGTTTACTGACTCAACTACAAAGCAAAATAAAGGCCCTTCAAAGAGGGAAGCAGGGATCGCAAGTCTCATAAAGAGCTCCCAAAAATTATGATACTTACTAGCTTTCAGCTCTCATTGCCCCTATCATAGGCATCTTTAGGTGATTAAGGTTAAAGTGATCAAAAATGAGGATATGCATTGACAAGTTGTAAGTTGAGAATCTCATGTCCCTTGAATACGAGAGCCGCTCCTCATGCTACTAAAGTTTAGTCACCGGTAAGTTCTTGTCATCGTAAACATATGTGTATCATTGAGAACCGCCAACGGGGTACCCCTTGCCCAATGATATGGAAGAATCCCCATATCAAAATGACAAGGCAAGTAGACAACAAGTATCTCAACAATCTTCTTATTTACCATGGGAATATGGTGCTTTTCTCTCTCTTTCCTCTTTTCATAATCTCCTTTTTTTCTTTTCTTTTTTTCTCAATCTCTATCTCTTTTTTTATAAGAAGAATGCTTCATAGATACTCATTATGGTTATGCTGCAGGTTTCCACCATGTCAGCATGGATTAGACCAGCGGCCCAGGCATTTCTCTAACACATATGCATAACTCCATGGACTTACAAGCTCCCCTTTCATTTCACACCGACGACATCCATAGACAAAAGAACATGATATCAACTTGGTACAAAGTACCAGTGCAATGTTGAAAGCGTTCCCCATGACAGCATGGTTCTGCTAATTCACAACTTACAAAGCGCAAGCATATATGCAACATAGGTGAGCACAATGGTCCAAGTTTATTAAATGCAAGAAAGTAAAGTGTGCCATCAAGTTCGTGAGAGCTTTAATCACTAATTTTCACATAACAAGTTTAATTTGGGAGGTAGACTAAACAAGAATTTACTTGGAATAGCAATAATGCTACTAGGTAGGTATGGTGGACGCAAATGGCAAAGGTTTTGGTTTAAAGGAGTGGATGCACGAGAAGAATACCCTCTCAGTACAGGTTTTTGGCTAGCAAGGCTGGGTAGCAAGTATAAGAGTTGAAGGAAACAAACAAACATACAAGTGATAAAAACAAACATGCAATCTTCCTTGGAAGCACAAAAGATCTTAACTAGAGAATACTAGACTGATGAGCAAATCAAGAAAGAAAGATGATGACATTACTTTTCTTTAGAGTACTTCTATCTTTTTCTTTTCAACTCTCAAAAAGGTGTTGCTACTGACCGAGCCAGGTTTGCCAAAACCAACTAAATTAACTCAATGATCCCAAAGTGATACCAATACTAACAACAAGATCAATCATATAACCACGAATTGAAAACTAATATAAGCTATGCAAAAGAGTGGATGATAGAACTTCTCATTAATATTCCATAACGGAAACTCACACCAAGGGATACAAATCTAACAAGAGAGGGGACACTTCCATAATGCAAACCATACTACATAATAACTCCTTTATTCATGATATGACTCTACTAAAAAGGTAAAAAGATAGAAGATAGTGATATGATACCGCGGCACTCCCCCAAGCTTGGAACAAACCAAGGGGATGCCAAACCTGATGACGAATTACTCCTTAGGTGGTGGTGATATCCTCTCGATGAGCTCTCTGATCAGTTTCCCAAAGTCCTCAATCTCGAAGGTGAGAGTATGAATCAATTCCGAGTTGTGCTCAATACGGCTCGTGATCATATCAGTTTGTGGATCCCAGCTCCCGTGATTATTTTTCCGTTCTTCCTCCTTGAAGTCTTCTTTTCCTGCATGGTTATGGATGAAGGTATGGAAGGGATTCTTGGTATGTGGAGGAAGTGACCTTGGAGCCAATCTATGACGGGGAACTTTCCCCCAGTCTGCATCCGTGCCGTCGTTCTAACCCTGGCAGGTTTCACCACTCCAATGCTTGCAATGGTAGTGCCGGTGCGCGGGTGTTGGCCTTGCTCCTCTTCACCTTCACTCTTGATCTCCTTCTCCTTCCCGGGGTCTTGGAGGTCTTCCTCCATGGGCTCCTTCCCTTTATCCTTGGCAGACACCATTGTGCTTCTAAGCTTTCAAAGAGTATGTCTTGACAGAAACAGATCGAAACAAAAACATGACGAAAACACGATATATGGACCTCGGGGGATCCGGGGGGTTATATATTACGAAGTTTCATATCAAAAGGAAGGTACTAGGAGAAAACGAGTCGAAGGCGGAGTCCGGGGCGGACTCATCACCTGGTGGCGTGGCCAGGGGTGGGCCCGCGCCACAAGGTGGTGTGAGCCACCCTGGCTCCGTTTCTGTCCCTTTTTCGCTTCGTAGTTTTCCTTATTGACTAAAAACTGCAAAAATATAGTTGGATAGTATTTTCGCGGAACTTTTCTTACCAGAACTGTTACCTATTTGAAAATAGACTCTAGAGGTCTCTAAATTTGGTATCTAGTAGATTGTTCCGGAGTCATCACTTGAATAACATCAATATCTTCATCTTCATATACTTATTACTTGAGTCATAAAACCTTTCTCTTCCTTATTACACCATTGTCTCCACTTCCTGGAAATTTCTTTCACACAAAACTTCACACAATTCTCATTAGCAATATTAGTATAAGTGAAGTGATAAAACCTTTTGAGTCCAACTTCAACTGAGAACCATCAAAACAAAAGCTATTGTAGTAACTCCTTTTGAAGACCCAAAAAGAATTCAAAAAGGAAATCGAATAAAGAAGCAAATGCAAGATTGGCAAAATCTATCAAAACAGACCAGCAGGTAAAGATCAAATTTTTCAAAAATCTTCTGTTGCTCAAATCAAAAAGTGCAAAACTAACTAAAGTTAAATAACAACCTGGGGCAGACGCCCAAAAAAATTACAGATCAAACCGACATACAGAGATCTCTCACGAATTTTTACGGTGAAGCACCAAAATCTGTTTCGGGACAGCAACTTCCCCAAATCTTACTTCTCTCTCATTAGAGGTTGATCTTGACAGAAAACCAAACAAAACGGATAAGGAGCGGTTATTACCAAATTAATAACTTCCAAGACTCAAAGAAACAAAAACAAACTGAAAGCACAAACAAATTGGGTTGTCTCCCATAAAGCTCTTTCTTTATAGCCATTAAGATGGGCATGATAATTTTGAAGAAGCTCTCATAGGGATATAGATTGAAGTGAAAGAGAGCGTTAAGAAGCAAAAACACACACATTTAAGTCTAACCCACTTCCTATGCAAGGGGATTTTGTAAACAAACAAGTTATTGAAACCAAAGGCAACTTGTATAAGAAAGCAAAAGAAGTGCAGCATAAAGACTTTCAACATAAAACGAGGAAACTTGATATTATTGAGATACATAAGAACACTTTTCCCTCTCTCATAGTAGCTTTCAGTATCCTGCATAAACTTAACAATATAGCTATCACAAGGACCATCATAGCAATGATCACTTATTCTAATAGAAAACACGGGAATACAAGCTCTCATAACCCTACTTTGTGAAACAATATTAGAGGTATCCTTACAAAGGATAGTGTGTCCCTCTTCTTCATACTTGGTGACAAAGTCTTTCACATTTTCTATTATAGGTTCATCAACCATTTGTTTATCAGGTTCAACAGCTTTATTGATACTTTCATCTACCATACTAGCCATCATAGAATGTTCCTTTACCTTAACTGGAAAAGGCATTTTCTCAATATAAGGTTCAGGTAAAACATGATTAGCAGTATAAACTTCAGTACTTCTTGCAGGAACACTCTTAGCAATATCTTTATAAGGTTCATGATACTTATTCCACTTCTTTTTAGGCACTTCAATATAAGAAGCAAAAGCCTTAAAATAAGAAGCAATAGCTTGAGAGTCTAGACCATAAGCATTTTTAATATTTTGAAAGTCATCAGTTCCCATAAAAGATTCAATGCATTCATAATCATAATTTATACCTGACTTTCTACCTTTGTAATTCTCCCAAGCTTCAGCATTGTCTTGAATACGATCTAGAAGGTCCCATTTAGCTTCTTCTTCCATGCGAGTGAATGATCCAGCACAAGAAGCATCCAATAAATCTTTATCATGTAGAGGGAGCCTTGCATAAAAGTTGTTGATAATAATATTGTTGGGGAGCTCATGAATGGGACATTTGAGCATGAGTAACTTCAATCTCCCCCAAGCTTGAGTTGTACTCTCTCCATCAATAGGCCAAAAGTTGTATATTTGATTCCGATCTTTATGAATCTCACTAGGAGGATAAACCTTTGAATTAAAGAGAGGCACTATTTCCTCCCATTCCTGAGCTTGACCATTCTTCAGCAGCTTATACCATTCCTCAGCTCTTCCTTTCAGTGATAATGATAATAACTTCTTCTTAACTTGATCTGTAGTAATACATGCACACTTGAACAACCCGCATAATTCGTGTATAAAGATTAAATGATCACCGGGATGGACAGTTCCATCCCCAACATAGTAGTTATCCATAACACGATCAATAATTCTTACAGGTATTTTGAAAACATCATTCTCAGCAGGTGATGGCTTATCTACTACCTTAGCAGTGGTAGTAGCATTACCAAATAAGAAACTCAGCGAATTATCCATAACGAAAATAAAGCAACTAGCAGAAGGAAACAATACTCATAGTAGAAGTTTCCTTTACCAGTTCCACTCTCCAATAGCGCTTCACTCCCCGGCAACGGCGCCAGAAAATAGTCTTGATGACCCACAAGTATAGGGGGTGTATCGTAGTATTTTCGATAAGTAAGAGTGTCGAACCCAACGAGGAGCAGAAGGTGCTGGCTAGTGGTATGGATCAGGAATTCTCTGCAAATACTTAGCAAACGGATTTTTAGGGGTTTTCGATAAAGCAAGTAAACAAAGTATGAGTAAATAAAAGACAGTAGGAATAAATGCAGCAAGTGGCCCAATCCTTTATGGAGCAAAGGACAAGCCGGTTGTATTTCTTAAGATGACCAAACGTTCTCGAGGACACATGGGAAGACTGTCAAGTGCTTTCGCTTCATATAGTCGATTAATCTTCTTTAGCTTGCTAAGTGTTGTGTGGGTGAATGATACATGGCAAATGTATCTATAATTTTTGATGTTCCATGCTTGGTTTTATCTACTTTCTTATGTTTTGTCCACACTTTGGAGTACTTTTCATAGTATTTCTTGGACTAACCTATTAACAAGATGCCACAGTGCCAGTTGCTTGTTTTCCGCTATTTTTGGTTCTAGGAAAGTCAGAAAATCAATATTCTCGGAATTGGACCGGACAAAAGCCAAAGTCGATATTTTACCAGAAGGCTCATGGAGCCAGAAGACGAGACGGAGAGGGGCCACAGGGTGGCCACACCATGTGGTGGCGGGGGCTAGCCCTGGCCATGCCACCTGGTGGTGTGGGCCCCCTGGCCGCCCACCGACCTTGCCCTCTGGCCTATAAGAAGCCTCCCGAGGCATAAACCCTAGATCGCCAAGCCTCCAGCCACGAAAAGTTCCACAGCGCCACCGCCACCGATGGGGAGATTCGGGGGACAGAGAGTCTCTGTTCCGGCACCCTGCTGGGACGGGAAGTGCCCCTGGAGCCATCTCCATCACCATTGCCGACACCCATGATGAGGAGGGAGTAGTTCTTCCTCGAGGCTAAGGGTTCTACCGGTTGCTATGTGTTCATCTCTCTCTATGCATGATCTTATTGTGATCATGAGTTTGTAATCTATAGATCTACCTTGCTACACAAGTGCTTTAATAGATCTCTGCTCTCCCCATGTGTGTGAAAGTGACAGCGTGCTCACCATGGTGGCACTTAGGCTAGATATTACAAATACTTGTTATGAGTTAAATTTGGAGTTGGATGTTTCTATGAAATTGTGGTGTTTGTTGGACCTATCTAGAGCTCAAGGTGATAGTGTGGGGTTATCTAGATGGGAAAGGCTTACTTTGAGGTGTGCTATTATAGCCCTACCATCGATTAGAGTGTCCAACCGGATATTAGTTAAGAGTAGTATCATAAAGGGAAGATATTTATGAGAGAGTGTTCACTAGTGAAAGTATGATCCCTAGGCCTTGTTTCTAAGCATTGATACACCGTTTGCAATTAGATATGTTACATGTTTGCTTGCTTCCATGTTTATTTCAGTTTGCCTTTAGTCTCTTCCACGCCATCAAGCTATTTTCTAGCACCATTATTTTATATCCATACCACTTGTATTTCACTATCTCTTCGCCGAACTAGTGCACCTATACACCTGACAAGTGTATTGGGTGTGTTGGGGACACAAGGGACTTCTTGTATCTTGATTGCAGGGTTGCTTGACAGGGAATACCTTTGACCACTTCCTCCCTGAGTTCGATAAACCTTGGGTGATCCACTTAAGGGAAAACTTGCTGCTGTTCTACAAACCTCTGCACTTGGAGGCCCAACAACTGTCTACAAGAATAGAAGTGCGTAGAGATCAAGCTATTTTCTGGCGCCGTTGCCGGGGAGGAAAGGTAAAAGGTATTCACACTGGAGGAATAAAGAAGAAGAACCTCCCACGACAAACGCCTATTTTCTGGCGCCGTTGCCGGGGAGGTAAAGGTAAAAGGTACTCACATCCTCCGGTGTGAGTGCTCGAAGTTATTTCCTTTAGATTCTGCCATTTTGTCTTTTTGTTTCTTGTTTTCACTAGTTAGGCTTAATGGAAAACAACAACAAAAATAGAGAGCTTTATAGTATTTATCTTGAGTTAGGACATGAAGTGTTTGAAGAGAAAATTAAAAAATATATGGAACTTTATTTGCATGCTAATAGCAATGTTGTTAGTATGAATTCTTTGGACACCATTATTGCTAATGCTATGGAAAATTCTAAGCTTGGGGAAGCTAGTTTTTATGAAAATGATATTTTTAGTCCCCCAAGAATGGAGGAGAAAATTTACTTTGATGATACTATGCCTCCAATATATGATGATTACAATGATGAATATGATATTTTCAGTCCACCTACTATTGAGGAGAAAATTCATTATTACAATATGCCTTCTATATTTGATGAATGTGGTGATGAGAATAATAATGATAGCTATTTTGTTGAATTTGCTCCCACCACAATTCATAAGAATGACTATGCTTATGTGGGGAGTAATAATTATTTTATGCATGTGGCTCATGATAAGACAGTTTTATGTGATAGTTATATTGTTAATTTTATTCATGATGCTACTGAAAGTTATTATGAGAGAGGGAAACATGGTTTTATGCATCTCAATAATATTAAGTTTCCCCTCTTTATGTTGAAAGTCTTGAAGTTGCACTTGTTTTGCTTTCCTATGCTTGTTACTTTGTGCTTTCATGACTTGTTTCTTTACAAGATTCCTATGCATAGGAAGTGGGTTAGACTTAAATGTGCTTTGAATTTTCTTCTTGATGCTCTCTTTTACTTCAATTCATATTTCTTATGTGAGCATCTTCTCAAACTGTCATGCCTAACTTAAAGGCGTTAAAGAAAAGTACTTATTGGGAGATAACCCAAAAGTTTTAGATGAATCTTGGAAGTTATTACCTCTGTAGTAACCACTCCTTATCCTTTTTATTTGCTTTTTGTGCCAAGAGTAACCTCTAATGAGAGAGAAGTAATGATTGGGAAAGTTGCTGTCCCGAAACAGATTTCTGTGCTTCACCGTAAAAATTCGTGTAAAATCTATGTACGTCCTTTTGAGGCGTGAAGTTTTGTGCTTCTACCCCAGGTTGTTATCTAACTTTTGTTAGTTCAACACTTTTTGATTTGAGCAACAGAAGGTCTTCTAAAAAAATCGTCTTTACCCGCTGGTCTGTTTTGACAGATTTCTGCCATTATTTGCATTTGCTTCTTGTTGGTTCCTTTTTGAGTTCTTTTGGGGAATTGAGCTTTTTGAGGGAAGTGCTACAGTATCTTGTGTTCTATTGGAAGTTTTATTGTTGTTGGAACTGAACCTAAAGACTTATTTATCTTGAGTGCACTAATGTTGCTAATAAAGATTGTGTGAAGTTTTGTATAAAGGAAAAATTTCAGGTGTATGGAAGGAATGAGTAATGAGATGAAGGATGGACTAAAGCTCAAGCTTGGGGATGCCACGCGTGTCACCCCAAGAAATATCCAAGAAGTACAAGCATCAAAGCTTGGGGATGCCCAAGGCATCCCCTTCTTCATCAATAAAAATCCCAGGTTTCTTCCAAACACTTCATTTTTTATTGTTTCATGCACAATTGTGTTGTTCTTGGAGCGTCTTCTTTTTTGTTTTGGTTTTGGTTTTTTGTTTGCTTTGTTTGCTTAGTTTCCTGAATAAATTGGTTGGACCCCCTCTTTCATATATTGGTTTTCAAATAGTTTGTTTGGATTGGAAAAGAGTAGGAAAGTTCATGCTTAAGTGTTAAAGACAGCTTGTTTTTTACTGTGGCCTATGCTTTGTCATGCCATGCTTGATATTGTTTTGGCTTTATGCTTAGTATTATTTGTTGTAGAATGACTTGTTATAAACAATTGAGATTGCTTAATGTGCCTTGGATGAATCATGCGTTGTTTTAGCATATTATAGCATAGTATAGTGGTATTCTCCTTTGATGCTTTATTTGGGTTAACTTGGCACATGCTCACACCATGTTATGACTATCTCAAGTCACCATAGCCTTTATGATCCTTTAGTTTTCAACTTGTAGTATCACTTTATGCTTTGATCAATGATGTTTTGTCACTCTGCATGATTATGGTCATTATTGCTCTCTTAGTTTGTCACTCCCAGTCTTTTGCTAGCCTCCACAACCAAGTATGAGTTCCACTCATGCATCCAACTCTCTAAACCAAGTTATTGCAAAGAGTTCACCATACCTACCTACTAGCTTATGCTATTCCAAGTATATTCATGCTTTTGTTTACCTTCCAAATTAAACTTGTTATGAGAAAACTAGTGATTAAAGCTCTCACGAACTTGATGGCACACTTTACTTTTTTTGCATCTAATAAACTTGAACCATTGGGTCCTTCTTTGTTGCGTATATGCTTGCACTTTATAAGTTGAAATTAGCAGAACCATGTATCATGGGGAACGATGTCAACATTGCACTTGTACTTTGTACCCCGTTGATATCATGTTCTTTTGCTTATGGATCCCAGCGGTGTGAAATAAAAGTGGAACTTGTAAGATTAATGAGTTTGTATGTGTGTTAGAAAAACGCTTGGGCCGCTAGCCTAAGCCATGCCTAATCATGGTGGAAACTTGCAGCATCACCATAATGAGCACTCTATGAAGCATCCTCAATAAAAACCTATGCAAATAGCAAATAAAAAGATCGCTGAGATGCTCATTGTCTACTTGCCTTGTCATTTTGATTATGGGATAGCTCCTATATCATGTGTAAGGGGTACCCCATTGGCGGTTCTTTATGATACATATGTACTTACAATGACAAGAGCTTACTTGTGACTAAAGTTGAGTAGCATGAGGTTCGGTCTTCGTAAGTAAGGGGCATGAGATTTCGGTTTATAACTTGTCAAGCATATCCTCTTAGTTGTGTCACTTTAACCTTAATCACCTTCAAGATGCTTATGATAGGGGCAATGAGAGCTGAAAGCTATTAAGTATCATAACTTTTGGAAGCTCTTTATGAAACTTGAATCTCTGCTTCCTTCTATGAAGGCCTTTTTTCCACTTATATATTGAGTCTCCACCTTCTATCTTTATGCACCTACTTTGAGAGCATTGTGGCCATTCTTAGTTCTATGTGCATTGTCCCAAGACTTGTTGATTGATTCATAACTTGATATTGCTTGTTTTAAACTATTTGTATCTAGTCACTCTTATGAACTTTGAATGCGTCCTATGCATTTATATTTGCTACTCTATGAGGGACAAGCTGAATGCCATTATCTATGTTTTCTTTATGTGAAACAAACAAACGTCTTGCAAAGCATTGTTATTCATGAATCTTTTGTTTATGCCTTTTCATGTTGCATCATAGTTTCTCTGTCTTATTGCTAGAACTTTGTCTTTCATTGATTGAAGTACTATGATCCTACCTTTGATACTTTGATCAAGTCTTTGATGGTGCATGTCACCTCAAAAATTATTCTTTCTTTTTATCACTTACCTACTCGAGGACGAGCAGGAGTTAAGCTTGGGGATGTTGATACATTGCAAATGTATCTATAATTTTTGATGTTCCATGCTTGGTTTTATCTACTTTCTTATGTTTTGTCCACACTTTGGAGTACTTTTCATAGTCTTTCTTGGACTAACCTATTAACAAGATGCCATAGTGCCAGTTGCTTGTTTTCAGCTGTTTTTGGTTCCAGGAAATTCAGAAAATCAGTATTCTCGGAATTGGACCGGACAAAAGCCAAAGTCGATATATTACCGGAAGGCTCACGGAGCCAGAAGACGAGACGGAGAGGGGCCACAGGGCGGCCACACCATGTGGTGGCGCGGGCTAGCCCTGGCCGCGCCACCAGGTGGTGTGGTCCCCCTGGCCGCCCACCGACCTTGCCCTATGGCCTATAAGAAGCCTCCCGAGGCATAAACCCTAGATCGTCAAGCCTCTAGCCCCGAAAAGTTCCACAGCGCCGCCGCCACCGAAGGGGAGATTCGGGGGACAAAGAGTCTCTATTTCGGCACCCTGCCAGGACGGGGAAGTGCCCCCGGAGCCATCTCCATCGATCTCCACCACCATCTCCATCACCATTGCGGACTCCCATGATGAGGAGGGAGTAGTTCTTCCTTAAGGCTAAGGGTTCTACCGGTTGCTATGTGTTCATCTCTCTCTCTATGCATGATCTTATTGTGATCATGAGTTTGTAATCTATAGATCTACCTTGCTACTCAAGTGCTTTAATAGATCTCTGCTCTCCCCATGTGTGTGAAAGTGACAGCGTGCTCACCATGGTGGCACTTAGGCTAGATATTACAAATACTTGTTATGAGTTAAATTTGGAGTTGGATGTTTCTATGAAATTGTGGTGTTTGTTGGACCTATCTAGAGCTCAAGGTGACAGTGTGGGGTTATCTAGATGGGAAAGGCTTACTTTGAGGTGTGCTATTATAGCCCTACCATGGATTAGAGAGTCCAACCGGAGATTAGTTAAGAGTAGTATCATAAAGGGAAGATATTTATGAGAGAGTGTTCACTAGTGAAAGTATAATCCCTAGGCCTTGTTTCTAAGCATTGATACACCGTTTGCAATTTGATATGTTACATGTTTGCTTGCTTCCATCTTTATTTCAGTTTGCCTTTAGTCTCTTCCACGCCATCAAGCTATTTTCTAGCACCATTATTTTATATCCATACCACTTGTATTTCACTATCTATTCGCCGAACTAGTGCACCTATACACCTGACAAGTGTATTGGGTGTGTTGGGGACACAAGAGACTTCTTGTATCTTGATTGCAGGGTTGCTTGAGAGGGAATACCTTTGACCACTTCCTCCCTGAGTTCGATAAACCTTGGGTGATCCACTTAAGGGAAAACTTGTTGCTGTTCTACAAACCTCTGCACTTGGAGGCCCAACAACTGTCTATAAGAATAGAAGTGCGTAGACATCAGTGAACCTGTGCTAATGTACGGCCCCATCCAAGACTAATACATACTTGTGATTATACCCCTTGCAAACATCCGTAAGTACAAGAAAGTAATTAAGGTAGAAACCTAACCACAGCTTTAAACTCTAAGACCCTTACGTCCCTTATGCAATGGTTTCCTAACGTGGTTTCTGGTTTCTGTCACTCCAGCAACCCCTACGATTAGTAGCCAAATACACAATGCATTCCCCTAGGCCCATATAGGTGAAGTGGCATGTAGTCGATGTTCACATGACACCACTAGAAGAAGTACACCACAACTTAAATAACAATCTATTGAATCTTTCTCAACGCAACTCCACTACCAACAACAAGACTTCTCCCATGTCCTCAAGAACAAAACGAACTACTCACAAGACATCATATGGATCATGATCAGAGATGGAATAATGATGTATAACAATCTGAACATAAACAATAATTCAATGGTTCACTCAATAGCATCAACTACAAAGAGTAATCAACACCGGGAAAGTTTCCCCTAGGAACTATGCAAGATTCAACTCAATTGTTACAGCAATATGGAGATCGTGATGAGGGTGCTGATGGTGATGATGGTGGTGATGACAATGATGATGATGATCCTGATGAAGTCTAGCTTGATGGTGGTGTTGATGGCGACGATCTCCCCTCTCCAGGAAGGAATTCCCCCGGCAGAAATCTGTCTGCCGGAGAGATCTTTCTCTCTCAGTGTTTTCTGACCCGCAGAGGCGGCAGAATCTTTCTGTGGTCGCTCCTCGAGTCTTGGGGTTTCAGGAGGATGATATACGCCAGAGGAGAGAGGCTGGAGTGGGCCAAGGCGGCCACACCACCTCCAGGCGCGTCCTAGGCCTGCCCGCGCCATGGGGTGGTGTGGGCCCCCTGTGGCCCACCTCCACTCCATCTTCCGGCATCCTTAGTCTTCTGGAAAAATAGGATTTTCCGTATACTTTCCCGGATTTTCTGATCTTCGCGAATTTTGCCTCCAAACAGCACCTTTTCCATCAGAATCCTGACTACAGCGGTCCATGCTCCAAAAGTCATCAACCATGCAAAAACAGATGAAATAACATAAGTATCACCTATCAATACGAAATATATCAATGAATAATAGTGAATTAAGACATAGAATAGTGATGCAAAATGGACGTATCACCTAGATCTCGATGGAGAAGTGCCATGTGACCATGGGCTAGAACTGAGGAGATATGTTGCATTCGAAGACTGTAACACTGGGAGAAAGTTTTTGGGCTGTACAAATCAGGTTTGTTTACATTATGTGCAACTGTGACATGAAGTAAAATTTATCATGCATGTTCATAACACTATAGTGTGCGTGTTTTTAGGTTGGCCTGGTGTGTAAAGCAGTAGAGTGGAAGGATCTTGAGTGGCCAAATGCACTTAAGAAATGTTTGGCACAGTTATGGGAGATGTATGAGTTGGAAAGGTCAGGGAGATTTACTGATGTAAGTGATGCAGCTGAAAAAAATTATAGGCTGTCGGTACGAAATAAGGAGCTGGAACAAGAAATCGAGAATTTGCAGTAAAAGCTAACTAACGGAATCGATGGGAGCTTGGTTGTTGGAACTGCAAAGAAGCTTCAGGATAGTCACAGGTTGCTGATTGATAATGCAGAAAAGGAGAGGGATCAGCTCAGGGAAGACAAGAAGAAGCTAGAGTGCTGCATTGCGGATCTGTCGAAGGAACTGAAGAAGGCGCGCGAGGGTGAACAAGGACAGACTATAGAGGATAAAGGAAATTCGAGATGAATAATTTATGTTGTACTAATGCCTGAAAGTAGTTAATTGTAAGACTTGTAGTTGCGCTTTCCGAACTAAGCCAAATTCAATCCTCGAGCAAACTAATTTCAGACGAACACACATATCGTGCATAGAGTTAAGTTCACGCTTACAAAATAACCACTTCAGAGGATAAACCAGGCAGTTCAGTACTAAATAGACATATGTTGTGTTTAAGCGAGTCTGGCCCGGAGCTGCCTGTTTTCCTCCCTAAGATTGGCCAGCTCCTTCAGTACTATGTCGTGCTTCAGCTGTAGGTTCCAACGCTCCGTCACGGATTGGAGAATTTTGTCCGTAGCCATATGATTTTCCTTCAAGATCCCTTTCATGATCTCCGTCTGCTTCCTAGCCGAGGCGCGACCTTCACTGTGTAGCTTCGCCCAGTCGGTGTTTAACTCCTTCAGTTTCTGGCACTTGTTAGAAAGGACCGCGAATTCAGGGCGCAGTTGGCCAAAGGCCAGTTTCTGGTAATTCCGCTTCTCCCTTTGGATTGCTATCTTTAAATTTAGCCAGGTCGCCAGGTCCTGGTCGATCTTTCGCCTCTTTCCCTGCAACAAAAATATATAGTATGGTTTGTTCAGTTCACCAGGACAAGTTGGTTAGTTTCCATAATTAACTGAATCGACCAGTGGCACTATCATAATTTCAAGGAAGAAGCAATCTAGGACTAATCAACAATTTATGAATCAACTAGTGGCACTGTCATAATTTCAATTTCAAAGACAAATAAGATTTATCAGCAATTTAGTGTGCTGTGGGTTTTTCCCAATATCACCAAATAGTAGTGGGAGAGTGGCAAACTCATAATGCAGAAACCCATGTCCAGATACATATGGAAAGAGAACATGGTGTCCTTTCATGAACATGAACACCAACACATGTCCAGATAGATAAGGAGTTGCCCTAGGATTCTTATTGCACCCTATAATGGGAAGCAGACATGGGCATTGCTCCCTGAACCCTAAACATTACAAAAGGAGAGGAGGACAAACTGGTATTCGTGTCCCTGCTAACGGGAATCAGACTTGGGCATTGCTCCGGTACGCCTCCAGACATGCCCTTAGCTCCTCATTTTCTCTTTCCGAACACCCTCGAGTATGGTGATCCCTTTGCTCATGTCCGCCTTCATCTCCTTGACAGCATCCAGGCAACGGTTCCTGTCATGGTAGGCTCGGATGGTAGCCTTGGTTTCCTCGACACGTCCTCTGAGTGCCTCGTTGGCTTCGACCTGCAGGAGAATGCACCTTTCCACGAGATTCTTCTTCTCCTCCGTGAGCTCATTGATTATCTTGATGGCCTATTCTTGCCTGATCAAGTTACACTCGAGCACTTTCTACAGCCTAACGATGTCACGTGCAATATCTAGCGAGATCTTCTTCTGCACAGATAATTGCTTGCGTAGGCTCTCATTAGCTTGGGTGAGGGAGCGTGCAAGCTCATGTTGGTTGGCAATCTTGGAACTGATCGCGGCCACCTTCTCACGGTACTCGGCCTTCGATCACTGTACCGTTCATGTTAATTGAAATAGGAATTCTACAATTACACTCTAGGTCCCAGGTGAATACTAATACAGATCAAAAAAATCCCCGTTGAATCTATTGGCCGCAGTGTTAAAAAATGGACCTGGAGATCTATTCATGACCACGATAAACTAATCCTAATCACAAAAAATCCATAGTGAATCTATGAACAGCGGTATTAAGGAAAGAACAAGAGATCTAGTCATATTCATGAAAACAAATACAACTCGCAAAAGAAGAAGAAAAACCAATGTGGGGCGGACAACATCTAAGAAATACACATCATAACTCGGAGAAATAATAGCGTGGAGATTTGCTACCTCGCTGAGACATGGAACGGGGCTGAACAGGTCCTGCAACGCCTCCGTCGTGGTGGATTCGGGCTCCACGGCCGACCTGTAATACGTAGAAGAGGAAGAGCTAGAAGAAGAAGAAAAACAAGAAGAAGTTGATTAAGATCATGATGGAGAGGGAGATGCACAAGAAGTAGAATAAGGATACCATACCGGGAGGATCCCTCGCCTGCTAGAACATTCGGCGCCATTGTCGGGGGAGATTGGGCCTCGATGAGAGGGTGGGCTTGAGCGGCTGGAAGAGCAAGAAGTGCCTCGCGGCGATTTCTCTCCCTTTTCTCCGTGAGGATCGTCGACCGGCCTCTCCCCCTCCTTAGTGGAGCCATGGCTTGCAGGGTGAGTGTGGCGGAGGCAGGAGGAAGGAGATAGTGATTATTAGTGTGGGAGAAGAGTAAAGAGTATAGGTCGTGGTCTAGTAGAACTAGTACTAATATACAATACCACCGTGTACGGTCTACCTTCTCAAAGAAGCCAGGGAGGCAGGGGTAGGGAATCGATGGGACTTGTCTTTATTGCGATGGACACTTCAATGGTCTTCAGCGCCGCCCAAAATCCAGTATATAATAAGGGGAGTGCAAGCCGGGTGGTCATCACGGGAATCGGCGTGCACATCCCACGTACGGGTGTCACGTGTTGATGGGGCAATGACGCGCGCAACTGCTGCATGATCACGTCAGCACGTCCAACTCCGTCGAACTCCACGTGATAGGCACGCACGGGATATTTACGAGTCTAGAATACGATGTGCCACTTTAGTTGTGATCAAATTATGTTCAGTACGCGAGATATTACTTCTTTCTTCTTCTTCTTTTTTTGATAATCGACAAATGCACGCGTGGACATGACGCACGAAACCGCTGCTCGTCCTTGATCAGATCGGCACCCCACACTATGTACCCGCCATCGACCATTCTGAGCAAATACCTCGAGCACAATGCCCCCTCGCCGTGGCAATGGCAGGTCCAAGTCGTCCACTGACCGTCCTGCGTCCCTAGCTCTTCGCTGCATCGTCCGCGCTCGCGAGTCGCCTGCTGAGGCAGCAGGTCGTGTCCGACCGCGCCAGGATCCATCAACATCGGCACTCGAGGACACCGCGACGTCAAAGCTTGTACCGACCACGCAGGAGGAGCGTGGGGTACCTGCAGCGTCGGACGAGCGCAAAGTAGCAGCCAGGACGGGGGCGCATGTTGCACCGGCGAGTACGGACAAGAAGAGGAACGAGAAGAAGACCAGGAAGAAGAGAGGAGATAGCTATTTGGACGAGTCCGACTCGGCCAACGAGGAGGCGTTCATCGATCGGTTGGAGGAAGAAGCGGAGGAGAGTGACGTGGACCCGTGGGACTACGAAGAGGAGGAGGAGGAGGAGGACTCTGACGAGGAGATAGCACGCTTATTCGAGGAAGGGGGAGGTGTCAAGTCGCTAGAGGAGGGCACCGACAGCGGCGATGGCGGGGACCATGGCGTTGACGAAGACGAGGACGAACCGGAAGACGAAGACGATGGCTTCTTCGAAATATGATCATTTATTTTATTTATTTTAGTTAGATAGATGGATTTTCACTTGTTTATGGGGGTTTAGTATCGATGGCATGGATAGAGAGGTGGCACGGATTGACCATGCATAAAAAAAGTGGAGAAGGGAGGGGTTATCCTGCCCGTTGGATCACATGAGATCAACGGTTGGTGGAGACGATCCGCGTGACATCTATGTCAGCCAATCAGGGCATAGCACCCAGAGTGAGCACATGTTTAGGATCTCGACATGTTTGGGCTTTTGTGAGATTTGTGACATAGAAAGAGAGAGGGAAAATCTCTTTTCACAATCCGCCTATGGATCCACCCGTACCATTCAAATGTCATTGCATTTGTGCTCTTTTCACAATCCACCTATGGATCTCTCCACCAGTGCCGTTGCATGTGTGTTCTTTTTACTAACAACAACCAGAGTCATTCCATGTGTGTTCTTTTCACATACCACATATGGATCCACCAGTGTCATCCATGTGTGTTCTTTTCACATACCACACATGGATCCACCAGTGTCATTGCATGTGTGTTCTTTTTACTAACAACAACAAGAGTCATTTAAATGTGTGCTCTCTTCACAAACAACACATGGATCCACCAGTGTCATTGCATGTGTGTTCTATTCACTAACAACAACCAGAGTCATTGGATGTGTGTTCTCTACAGAGACCACACATGGATCCACCAGTGTCATTGCATCTGTGTTCTTTTTAGTAACAACAACCAGAGTCATTTTGCATGTGTGTTCTTTTCACATACCACCTATGGATCCACCAGTGTCATTGCATGTGTGTTCTTTTCACAATCCACCCATGGATCCACCAGTGTCATTGCATGTGTGTTCTTTTTAGTAACAACAACCAGAGTCATTTTGCATGTCTGTTCTCTTCACATACCACCTATGGATCCACTAGTGTCATTGCATGTGTGTTCTTTTCACTAACAACAACCAGAGTCATTGAAATGTGTGTGCTTCTCACATACCACCTATGGATCCACCAGTATCATTGCATGTGTGTTCATTTCATAAGACACCTATGGATCCACCAGATTCATTGCATGTGTGTTCTTTTTAGTAACAACAACCAGAGTCATTTTGCATGTGTGTTCTTCTCACATACCACCTATGGATCCACTAGTGTCATTGCATGTGTGTTCTTTTCACTAACAACAACCAGAGTCATTGCATGTGTGTTCTTTTCACATACCACATATGGATCCACCAATGTCATTGAAATGTGTGTTCTCTAAAGAGACCACACATGGATCCACTAGTGTCATTGCATGTGTATTCTTTTTAGTAACAACAACCAGTCATTTTGCATATGTGTTCTTTTCACATACCACATATGGATCCACCAGTGTCATTGCATGTGTGAACTCTTTAGAGACCAAACATGGATCCACTAGTATCATTGCATGTGTGTTCTTTTAGTAACAACAACCAGAGTCATTTTGCATGTTTGTTCTTTTTACAATCCACCCATGGATACACCAGTGTCATTGCATGTGTGTTCATTTCATAATCCACCTATGGATCCACTAGTGTCATTGCATGTGTGTTTTTTTAGCAACGACACCCAGAGTCATTTTGCATGTGTCTTCTACTCACATACCACCTATGGATCCACCAGTGTCATTGCATGTTTGTTCATTTCATAATCCACCTATGGATCCACCAGTGTCATTGCATGTGTGTTCTTTTTAGTAACAACAACCCGACTCATTTTGCATGTGTGTTCTTTTCACATACCAACAATGGATCCACCAGTGTCATTGCATGTGTGTTCTTTTCACTAACAACAACCAGAGTCATTGCATGTGTGTTCTTTTCGCATACCACCTATGGATCCACCAGTGTCATTGAAATGTGTGTTCTCTACAGAGACCACACATGGATCCACCAGTTTCATTGCATGTGTGTTCTTTTTAGTAACAACAACCTGTCATTTTGCATGTGTGTTCTTTTAACATACCACCTATGGATCCACTAGTGTCACTGCATGTGTGTTCTCTTCACAATCCACATATGGATCCACCAGTGTCATTGCATGTGTGTTCTTTTTAGTAACAACAACCAGTGTCATTGCATGTGTGTTCTCTTTAGAGACCACGCATGGATCAGACTGTGTCATTGCATGTGTGTTCCTTTTAGTAACAGCAACAAGAGTCATTGAAATGTGTGCTCTCTTCAGAGACCACCCATGGATCCACCAGTGTCATTGCATGTGTGTTCTTTTTAGTAACAACAACCAGAGTCATCTTGCATGTGTGTTTTTTCACATACCACCTATGGATCCACCAGTGTCATTGCATGTGTGTTCTTTTCACTAACAACAACCAAAGTCATTGAAATGTGTGTTCTTCTCACATACCACCTATGGATCCACCAGTGTCATTGCATGTGTGTTCATTTCATAATCCACCTATGGATCCACCAGTGTCATTGCATGTGTGTTCTTTTTAGTAACAACAACCAGAGTCATTTTGCATGTGTGTTCTTCTCACATACCACCTATGGATCCACCAGTGTCATTGCATGTGTGTTCTTTTCACAAACAACAACCAGAGTCATTTTGCATGTATGTTCTTTTCACATACCACATATGGATCCACCAGTGTCATTGCATGTGTGCTCTTTTCACAATCCACACATGGATCCACTAGTGTCATTGGATGTGTGTTCTTTTAGTAACAACAACCAGTGTCATTGCATGTGTGTTCTCTTCAGAGACCACATATGGATCCACCAGTGTCATTGCATGTGTGCTCTTTTTACTAACAACAACAAGAGTCATTGAACACATGGATCCACCAGTGTCATTGCATGTGTGTTCTTTTCACTAACAACAACCAGAGTCATTGCACGTGTGTTCTCTACAGAGACCACATATGGATCCACCAGTGTCATTGCATGTGTGTTCTTTTAGTAACAACAACCAGAGTCATTTTGCATGTGTGTTGTTTTCACATACCACCTATGGATCCACCAGTGTCATTGCATGTGTGCTCTTTTCACAATCCACACATGGATCCACTAGTGTCATTGGATGTGTGTTCTTTTTAGTAATAACAACCAGTGTCATTGCATGTGTGTTCTCTTCAGAGACCACACATGGATCCACCAGTGTCATTGCATGTGTGTTCCTTTTACTAACAACAACAAGAGTCATTGATATGTGTGCTCTCTTCAGAGACCACACATGGATACACCAGTGCCATCGCATGTGTGTTCTTTTCACTAACAACAACCAGAGTCATTCCATGTGTGTTCTCTACAGAGACCACACATGGATCCACCAGTGTCATTGCATGTGTGTTCTTTTTTAGTAACAACAACCAGAGTCATTTGCATGTGTGTTCTTTTCACATACCACCTATGGATCCACCAGTGTCATTGCATGTGTGTTCTTTCATAATCCACACATGGATCCACCAGTGTCATTGCATGTGTGTTCTTTTAGTAACAACAACCAGTGTCATTGCATGTGTGTTCTTTTCACTAACAACAACCAGAGTCATTGAAATGTGTGTTCTTCTCACATACCACCTATGGATCCACCAGTGTCATTGCATGTGTGTTCATTTCATAATCCACCTATGGAGCCACCAGTGTGATTGCATGTGTGT